>OX101794.1:26784239-26894239 GCA_944452715.1 Ophion slaviceki
GCAATGGCACTTTCCTCATATACATACGTACACATCCTCGTTTGTACATTGTATATATATATATATATATATCGAAAGTGATGCCTGTGCGTGTGCGTCAGCACTTGGACTAATTCGTGTGCTCCTACCGTTGCTCGTGTAACGATATTATTTATTGTTACGAGGTAATAAGAAAAATATTCCTCGCGTTAATACGAACCTTCAACTTTCTTCGAGTGCATTTCGCGTGTTCCGAACTGACGTGGATTTTTTTTATCTTCGTTTGGTTTTGTTTTTGTTCAACGCTGGCTCGTGTCATGACGCCACCTGGGCGATCCGTCAAATTTGGACAGTCGCCGATAGAAATCTTTGCGAACTCTTCGGGAAGTCGGGACGAAGAGGCGAGAGAAATGTTCGGGTGAGGAGAGTGCGGTTGTGTCGTGGAAAATGAATGTGGCTCTAGAAGTGATTTATATTGTGGTAGGAGTGACAATTGGGAGGATAAAGAGTGCGGCCTGTTAACCCAGTTGCTTCTGAATTGTCCCAATGGATTCGGATTCCGAGATATTGCGCTTGAGCTACTGGCACTTGTTGACACGCAGTCGATCGAAGCTGCAGTGATTGGCTGCAGATTCGAGACAGGTTCAAGCAGTAACGAACGTCCCGAACATTTGTATTGGGACGTTGAATAAGTTCTCGCTGTTTTCCAACAGATGGCGTTACCAGAATTGCGCACGTGTAGTTTAAGGCGTTACCCCCACTTGTAGCGCAGAAAAGGCCTTTTTCATGATTTTTTTAAAAGAAAACTACAAAACTTTTTTAATCGATCAATATACCATCTTAAAGAACGCATCTTGAAGAACTTTTAGTAATTTTTTTATTGAAAAATGTTACATTGTTTAGTGGCAAATGGCCGTCAATGAAATAATGTTTTTATATACACGGTTTGCGGTGACCAACATTGCGGCGAAGTGGATCATCTGAAAAAAAAATGCGGATGGAGTTAGTCAAATATAAGTATAAACTAGTCTTTAATCGAAGGATTTTAAAAAATATTCATTTTTCACAAAATGGCGGACAGTCAAAGTTAATGGTTCGATTTTAACGAAAAAAAAACGGTCGTTTTTTGGCTATAAAACGGCAATTTTTTTTCGAAAAAAAAAATCGAACGATTAAAGACTACATTTTTATGTATTAAATAAGCCTGCAAAATTTCGAGAAGATCGGTTCATTAGTGTTCGAGTAATCTTGGTCACCGACTTCAGAAATGCCATTTTGAGAAAAACGCGTTTAAAGTTTCAATTTCAGTTTACACGAAGAAAATACTTTTTTTTTGTAAACTTACATAGAGTCATCTATTCCGGGCAGCAAAAAAAAACTGCACTTGAAATTGCACTTCAAAAAAAAGCAATAAAAAAAATCGATTTTTTCAAAATCGCAAGTGGGGGTACCCCTTAAGATGGTAACGCATCTATAAGAAACTACTATAAGTCAGCTTGAAATTGTCATTGAAGTGTCATTTTGCCGAAGTGTAAACAACTTTTTTTCTCATAGTGTCGAACATGTCAAATTTTGTGCCTATAAAAAGACTTTACGGAGAATTTTACTGCACTACATGATTTAAAAAAATCTGCAGCTGAAGCACACAGAATTCTTGTTGAGATTTACGGCGACCATGCTCTGATGGTAACAATGCAGAGATTGGTTTAGATGCTTCAAAAATAATATTTTTGATGTGTTGAATTGGAGGCATTACTTCGTGAAAACTCATGTCAGACGCTAGCTGAATTTACAGAATCATCAGGAGTTGATCACACAACAGTTTCGAAAGGTTTGAATGCATTAGGAATGACTTTTTTTTTAAATAAAGCATTAATTTTCACGAAAAAAACAGTGAGAACTTATTCAACATTCCAATAGTTCGAAGAACCGCCGCTAGATGGCGAACGAAGAGCGTCGATCTCGAGCTAGCGTCAACGAGTCCGAGTGGTGATTTCGATATTTTCCGATATTCATATCAATCTTTAATTTAAAACGTTAGTAGCTTGAAAGTGAATATGGAGTTTATAGAAATAATGGTGTAACGTTAAGTGAAACGACAGTATTTATTAAAAATCACACTTATTTATTAATATCTTCATTTTTTATATATTTCTAAACATACTCTGCTATGTTCTTAAATATATTCGACCTAACATAAAATAAACAAAAAATAGAAACTCTTACGCAAATAAAATAAATAGTATCAAGCAAAATAAAAATTGTGAAGTTTAATGCAAGGCAGCGTAGCGGTAGCTACCAGAATGCAAACAAATGGCGTAGCTCGTGGTAGGCATTCCACAGCATGGTCACTTTACTAAACGAGATTGATATTGATGAAAAATTGAACCCAAAAGAGAGCATCTAAAGTTCCGTCTTTAACAGACGACCTTACCTTACTGCAGGTGTAAGTCGCGGAAGAAAAGGCCCTTTTTTATTTCACACGTGGATAAATTAGTTGAAACTTTAGAAATATTTATCGTAGGTACTTTAAGGCTGTTGAACGTAATCAAAACAAAACAAGTAAAAACAATTTAAATGGAAATAATAACAATTATATGATATTATAGTTTGCATCGTTTGGACACAGCGAAAATAATTTTTTTTCAATTGCCAATTTTATTTTTGGCAAATGAAAGCTACTGAAAACTTTTTTGACATCCTCATTAGAGACTTGCAACCTAAATCGACCAGAAATGATTTTGGATAGCAACAAAAAAGTAGAAAAACCAAAACAAAAATGAATTTTCGTTGCATTCCAACGATGCAAACTTGAACATATTATAATGATATTTCAATTTTTCAATTCTGACGGAATATTCTAATATCAATATTTTTCAAGTCCAATATCGATTTTTCAATGTGGCATTTCCGGTCGGATATTCCGGTTTTTCGATATTATCGAAAACCGACATGCTCTTACGGTGATGCGAGGAGGCTTAAATATCGATTTACTTTTATTTACACGTAGAAACCTCGGTAAAATCGCCTCTCGCTCGGCACGCAAGTCAGAACCCGGCCGAGCGGTCACCCATCCAAGTATCGACCTAGGCCAACTCTGCACCGCCGTTGGTGATATTCTTCCAATTAATTTCGCGATAAGAATTCGAGGCTGACCAATCACCGAGATTGTTTTTGGTCTCGTTATGCGAAATCGTGCTCCGAATCGAGAATTCCAATCGAGCTCGGGCCTGAAGTAGCGCCTCGACGTGACTCGAGGCGCTTCGCGATGTGAGCAATGGGCAAAATGAAGAAAAAAATACGACAAAACGGGGCAGCGGGGGTGGGGTGGGGGGAGGAGGAAAGAAGAGGGACGAGAGGGCAGTTAGTTCGGTAAACATCCATCAATTCGTGGGCAGAGCATTATACGGGGCTTGTGGGGCTTTCGCGAGTTCCTCACGGCTGCCGGGCAAAGAGTTGCAGGGATTCGAGTCCGCGCTGGTCAAGAGAACGCGGGCGTGTTTCACTACTCTCCGACGAGCTAACGTAATCACTGCTATTAGCGCGGACATTACTCCGGTGGTCTGCCAATCTTATTCCTCAGCGAGATCCTCACTTTGTGCTCCTTCGTACAGATAGCAATGAGACGCAACGTAGACTTGACTCGGCTGCATCCGAATTAAGAAAAAAAAATTCAAACCCACGCGTAAAAATACAAACTCAAGTGCATCATATTTTTTTATTATTCTGTCTGTCCTAATTTCGCAATGGTCACCTGGATAAAAAGTAGTTTTAAAAAACACCGGAAAAAATTCAGTTACTGACAATTTTTTAATATTTTATTATTATAGTTTATCACTATTTTCTTGTATTAAAAAAAAACAGCCCAGACAATTCAATTGTTCTCGATTTTTGAACATTTTATGACTATTTTTTAACACTATTTTATTGTATTAAAAAAAACAGCCCAGGAAAATTCATTTGCTCACAATTTTTGAATATTTTAATACTATTGTTTATTACTATTCTATGGTATTAAAAAAACAGCCCAGGAAAATTCAATTATTCACAATTTTCGAATATTTTATTACTATTGTTTATCACTATTCTATTGTATTAAAAAAACAGCCCAGATAATTCAATTGCTCGCAATTTTCGAATATTTTATTACTATTTTTTATCACTATTCTATGGTATTCAAAAAACAGCCCAGAAAAATTCAATCGCTCACAATTTTTTAATATTTTATTACTATTGTTTATCACTATTTGATTGTTTAAAAAAACACCGCGGAATATTCAATTGCTCACAATCTTTTTATATTTTGTTACTAGAATATTTAAAAAAAGCAGTATATGAAAATGTATTGAAAAAATAAGGACGAGAAATTAAATGACCCTTTTTTGTCGGCATTTACAGCCCGCCCGGCTTTGGTAACGAGATTGAGGAATGCAAAGATTATTGAGAACGAAGTACCATAATGTAATAATGATTCATAGTACTTTTGGAAATAGCTATTGTTTTAATCAATTATCGGTGTGCTCAGCTCGAGGGTGGACAAAGTAAACGAAAATTCGAACGATTGTTAAGGATCGGTCGAAGGATCTTAATAAATAATTAACAAATGCACCAATTGCCTAATGGAAATTCAACAACACTAAAAGTTCGGTTGTATCGAATAGTGCAACATTTTATTGCCTGAGTATGAATGAGAAAAATAAAAAAAATACAATATAAAAAAGGATGAATTAAAAAATAGTAGTCTCGAATAAAAACGTATAATATCGCCATTAAGGGGGAAGATGCCTTTAGGCGAGGGAAAAATTGCTGATTTTCATGATTTTTTTAAAAGGAAATGACTTTCTACTACTTTTGAATGTTGCATGGCACAATTAAAAAATTAGTCTTTAAGAATGGTGGAGGTATGGTACGGTCTTCGTCGACGATAGCGTCGGTGGAATTAACCTTTAAAAAAACTAACGAAGATTTTCCTTGCATTAACACTCATATGCAGCATATGAACCAAGAAAAAGTGGGAAATGTTGAAAATCGATAAAATGGTACGCTTTGAAACGAAAAGATTGAATTTGTCGAAAAAATGGATACATTTTGCGATAAAAATACTTTTTTTCTATTTTCAAAAACATTTATACTCATGATTTAGACAATAAGGTGAGAGAGATTTATACAAAATTTCATGAGAATCGGTCGATTAGTTTTTTAGCTATACGTCGCGATACTTTTAAAAATGCAGTTTAGAAGACCGTACCACACCTCCGCCATTTTTAAGATTAATGAAAAAAAAATACCATGTAACAATCAAAAGCATAATAATACATACCCTGAGTCTCAAAAATAGTGAAAAAATCTTTCTTGAAAAAAAATCATGAAAATCGGCACATATTTTCCATGTTGTTGAATTTTGCATCGTTGGAGTGCAACGAAAATTCTTTTTTATTTTCGTTTTTCTATTTTTTAATTGCTATATTTTTTTGCTTTTATTGCTATATTTTTTATATAGTAGGTTGATTTGCCAAAAAAAATTGGCAATTGGAACAAAATTATTTTCATTATATCATAAAAATAACCTGATGGATTACGGATGGTGATATGTTTTTATCACCATCCACCTCAGCTCGAGAGTAGACGAAACATGACCAGAACAATTGCAAATATACAAATAACATGAAGGTAAACATTCAAAAGTTGATTGAACAATTGCGTAACGCAATTAGAACTGCGTTCGTTGTTTATAAAACGAAGAATGCCCCCAGTCAAGATATACAATATCCCTATGAAATTAATGTGTCGGAGATGACGTTTGCATTTATTCCCTGATGATAATCTTCTACAACATAATCATTGCCAAGGTAACACGACGGAGAGAACGTGTGTGTGTGCACGTATGAGCAAAATTCGGACCGCCGATGAGTTTTCACCTTGTGATTTATTCGGGCCGTCCCTCGGAGCCAGTGAACTATGGGCGTAGTCGTCGAGTTTGTTTCGACTATTTCACGAGGCGTGAGCCACTATTAATCCCCCTGAAACGGGGGCGATGATGGATATTGTCCGCTCGAAATTTCTGTCTCGTGCCACGTCAGCGCGCCGTATAGTTCCAAGATCGCCACACAGGTGAACAGCCCCGACTCCCGAATAACACAATGCTACGAAAATCGAAGAAGCCAAAAAATCTTTGCCAAAAAACGTTCGTCATCTGAACCAGTGTTATTGAGAAAATCCAATGCATTTTTATATGAAAAATATTGCAAATTGAATTTCTTACAAGACAAATCGCTTCTCTTAAAAAAATGTAATTGATATGTTATTGTTGTTATTAACATTGTTACCATTATCATTATGGTCGTTGGTATTAATATCGTTTTGACATTTTTATTTTTGCTGTCATGGTTCTTATTGTTATTTTTACCATTATTATTACAGATAGAGTTATTATAATTTGTCATTACTAATTTCATTTTCGCGACAAATTTTCCGGAAATTTTTAATTCTTAAATTCTGCAAATAATCGATTAATCAAAATAACATACAGATCAATTCCGAGGATCAGCACTGGTTAAATTATTGTTATATGAATTCGTTTAGTGGTTTCCCTAGAATTCAATAGATTTTTATATTATTATTGATAGTGGCATTGTTATAATTGTTTATTATCGATATCATTTTCGAGACAAATTTTCCGGAATTTTTTTATTTGTCAATGCCGAAAATAATTGGTAAATGAAAATAACATACAAATAAATTCTGAGAATTAGCACTGGTCAAATTATTCCTATATAAATAAATTCAGGAATTCGATACATCCATCATCATTATTGATACTGCTATTGTTATAATTTTGCATTATTAATTCATTTTTTAGACAAGTGTTTCGGAAATTTTTAGTTTTTCAATTTCGCAAAAAAATGATCGATAAAAATAACATTCAAATCAATTCCTAAGATCAGCACTGGTCAAATTATTGTTATATAGATTCGTTCAGAAATGTTAATACAAGTCAATAAATTTGTTATTATTATTATTATCATTATTGATAGTATCATTGCTATAGTTTTTCATTATTAATTCATTTTTGCGACAAGTGTCCCGAAAATTCAAAATTCTCAAATTCCGCAAATAATTGATCAATCGAAATAACATGCAAATCAATTCCTACAGTACTGGTCGAGTTATTGTTATATAAATTCGTTTAAAAAATTCAATGGAATTCAATACATTCGTGATCGATATTGATAGTATTAGTATCGTGATTTTCCATTATTAATCCATTCTTAAATTCCACAAATAATTGATCAATAAAAATAACATACAAATAAATTCTTACGATCAGCACTGGTCAAATTATTGTTATATAAATTCGTTCAAAGAATTTAATATAATTCAATAAATTCATTATTATTATTGATAGTGTCATTGTCATAATTTTTCATTATCAATCCATTTTTTAGGCAATTGTTCCAAAACTGTAAAGTTCTCAAATTTCGCAAATAGTTGATCAATCAAAATAACATACAAACCAATTCCTACGATCAGTACTGGTCAAATTATTGTTACATAAATACTTTCAAATTCAATAGACTTTAATATCTTCACGATAAACAGTATATTCGGCGCTATACCGATAACAAGTGGTCGATGATTAAGGCGTTACCCCCACTTGTAGCGCAAAAAAGGCCTTTTTCATGAATTTTTTTAAAGAAAACTACAAAACTTTTTTAATCGATCAATATACCATCTTAAAGAACACATCTTGAAGAACTTTCAGTAATTTTTTTATTGAAAAATATTACATTGTTTAGTGGCAAATGGCCGTCAATGAAATAATGTTTTTATATACACGGTTTGCGGTGACCAACATTGCGGCGAAGTGGATCATCTGAAAAAAAAAATGCGGATGGATTTAGTCAAATATAAGTATAAACTAGTCTTTAATCGAAGGATTTTAAAAAATATTCATTTTTCACAAAATGGCGGACAGTCAAAGTTAATGATTCGATTTTAACGAAAAAAACGGCCGTTTTTTGGTTATAAAACGGCCATTTTTTTCGAAAAAAAATCGAACGATTAAAGACTACATTTTTATGTATTAAATAAGCCTGCAAAATTTCAAGAAGATCGGTTCATTAGTGTTCGAGTAATCTTGGTCACCGACTTCAGAAATGCCATTTTGAGAAAAACGCGTTTAAAGTTTCAATTTCAGTTTACACGAAGTGTAAAGTTTCAGTTTATGTCAGTCAATTTTGTTCGGATCGACTTGAAATTTTCAGGACATTCTCAAATACTTATACTTCAAAAAAAGCAATAAAAAAAATCGATTTTTTCAAAATCGCAAGTGGGGGTAACCCCTTAAGAAAAAAATGACGTTGAAGTTTGCATCGTTGGAATGCAACTTTTTTAAATGATATTTCTTCACTTTTATTATTATTCGAAACTTTTTGTTTTGCAACTTGTGGTCGTAAATCTGTGATAAAAATACGCGAAAACGTTCGAGTGATTTTCATAGCCTAAAACGGTCAAAAAGAAATTTATCGATGAAAAATCGATATCTGTTGCGTTCCAACGATGCAAGTTCGAGATAATGGAAAAGGCATGTTCGATCGGGTTAATCGAACGAAACGAGAGCGAGTGCTGCATCGTAGACCAGCGAGGGAGAGGGAGGAAGGAGATTGGGGTAAAGGGAAAAGGGAGGATTAGAGGGACGGGTAGAGCGAAGGGTTTACCTGTGCGGACCTACCGGTGAGATGAGATAATATAACACATTATAGCGTACGAAGTATACGCATTCTATCACATATGGGGTGTTTCAAAATGACCCGACACTTTTATTTATTAATAAAACGTATTATTTATTTTAAAAGTACGAATATTTTTATTTTAATATAAAGTACGAGGATGGAGATTATGTGTGGAACACAATATTTCTTGCTCCAATAGAACAATGTGTTCTTTGGCTATCAAATGCATAAGAAAATCAAGCTCCCCCCCCACAATACTTTAGTCGCTAAAAAAGGCTATTTTCATGATTATATTTTTATAGGTTTATATTATAGAGATTGATATAAAAGTTGTTACACTTAATAAATACACTTTCGAAATACGTTTAAAAAAAATTTATGTATTTATGTAACCCAAACAAACTTTAAATGCGTTTTTCTCGAATCAACGTTTTCCGACGGCTTGTTGATAAAATCTTCGAAACTACTGAACCGATCCTCATGAAATTTCAACCACATAGCTATAGCGCATATTAAGGATCTTTTTTAAATTTTAATATTTACTATATTTCGGCTAAAAACGGTGAAAAAGACGTTTTTTTTGTTTCTTCGAAAAATGTCCGCCATTTTGTTATTTTTGTTATATCAAAAATCGCATGCCATGCGCTATAGTCATTAACAAACTGAATCTAAAACCGTTTGATTTTTTGTGTCGGATGATTCATCTCCGAGATTTCATCAACAGCGCAGACCTGCAATTTTTTTAGGACATTTTTTTAACTACCATGTTCGTTTATAAATAGTGACTTAAGGGGTAAGGCCACAGTAACGGGTATAAAATCATGCGCGACTTTAACAATTTTTTGTCGTATGAAAAAGTGATTCACTCATAAAATTAATTACACATCTATTTAGTATGAATATCAAGCTGTTAGAAAAAATATTTTTTTCCATATTCCATTTTTCCGATGTACAAAATGGCCGACTACTAATATTTTCTTCTGTTATCTTTTTTAGTTTATTTTCATTCTTATGATGATAAAGCACTGTTTTAGCGAAAAAAATCGATTTTTTGAAACTTCTACCGTGGCCTTACCCCTTAAATCCATAAAAAAATATTTAAATATATTTCGAAAGTGTGTTTATTAAGTGTAACAACTTTTATGTCAATATCTATAATATAAACTTATAAAAAAATTTCATGAAAATATACTTTTTTGGTATCTAAAGTGAGAAGGCCCCTTAACCCCGTTTTACGGCATGTCTTCCGAGTCCTTGCCATTAAGGAGGTACACCAGCTTCAGCAAAATGGTGATAGATCAATAAAATTTGGTGAATATATTCTGTAGTATTATTCATGTAGATACAAATTTTTTCAGATTTTTTGGTTGTGCCGTTTTCTTACAAATAATTCACAAGCGTTTATTCTTATACCCGGAATATATACCTATATCTATAAAAACGCTATGCTTATACACGTGAACTTCAATGTTCAATTATTCGATAACGGCACAATGAAAAAATCTGAAAAAAATTGTATTGACATATATAATACTAAAGAATATACTCACCAAATTTTATTGATCTATCACCATTTTGAAATTTGACCATGGTTTAGCATGGCAACATTGTATGAAGCTGGTGTACCTCCTTAATCGGATATTACGTTCCACACGTAACCTCCATCCTTGTAGCGCAAAAAGGCACTTGTAGCGCAAAAAAGGCCTTTTTCATGAATTTTTTAAAGAAAACTACAAAACTTTTTTAACCGATCAATATACCATCTTAAAGAACACATCTTGAAGAACTTTCAGTAATTTTTTCATTGAAAAATATTACATTGTTTAGTGGCAAATGGCCGTCAACGAAATAATGTTTTTATATACACGGTTTGCGGTGACCAACATTGCGGCGAAGTGGATCATCTGAAAAAAAAATGCGGATGGATTTAGTCAAATATAAGTATAAACTAGTCTTTAATCGAAGGATTTTAAAAAATATTCATTTTTCACAAAATGGCGGACAGTCAAAGTTAATGGTTCGATTTTAACGAAAAAAACGGCCGTTTTTTGGCTATAAAAGGGCCATTTTTTTCGAAAAAAAATCAAACGATTAAAGACTACATTTTTATGTATTAAATAAGCCTGCAAAATTTCATGAAGATCGGTTCATTAGTGTTCGAGTAATCTTGGTCACCGACTTCAGAAATGCCATTTTGAGAAAAACGCGTTTAAAGTTTCAATTTCAGTTTACACGAAGAAAATATTTTTTTTGTAAACTTACATAGAGTCATCTATTCCGGGCATAAAAAAAACTGCACTTCAAATTGCACTTCAAAAAAATGCAATAAAAAAAATCGATTTTTTCAAAATCGCAAGTGGGGGTAACCCCTTAAAATAAAAATATTCGTACTTTTCAAATAAACAATACGTTTCATTGATAAACAAAAATGTCAGGTCATTTTGAGACACCCTTTAGTATGGAATAGCGTAGCGTCACGATACATCGGGCACACAGTGAATTATAGGCGGGGCCGTATACTTGTCGGACCCGCGTTCGAATCCCGTGTGTGTGACGGATGGCGCCCACCTGTGGATTCATTCACTAATCTACTCGCTAAGCAAACAGCCCGAGCCCGCACCCCGTCATTATCGCTGACGGCGTAAGTAGCGCCCTCTTTTCTCCAACCCTCTCACCCCCTCGGCGTCCTCCACCTTCTGCTCCGTTAACCCCATACTCCGAATCATCGAGCATCTTCTTTTTTCGCTGACGATATTTATCGCGAGTGTGGCAACGCGAGCTCGGATCTTCGCCATTCTGATCCTCAGCTCTCGGCAACGCGACGCGCGAATCCCAATTTTTTTAAATCTTTTTATTCGTCTTTCTGTGTCTCTCTGTCTCTCGTTGTTTCTACGGTGGGCCCGCGGTCCCTATGCCTCTCGATTTCTGTGCTCGTTTCTCTGTCACGGCCTCTCACCGAGAGCAAGCTTAAGGGGTCAGACCACTCTGGAGGCCGAAAAAATAGGCTTTTTGGGGATTTTTTTCCGAAAAACTACAAAATAAATCGATATTACAAAAAAGGGTGTTTATCGTACATATCAGTGACCGTATACAATAATTTTTTTGAAGCGATTTATTTCAAAATGGCGGCTGTGCAGCGTTTTTCTGAAAACTGCATTTTTTAAGTTGGAAACATAACTCAGACAATTTTCAACCGATTCACTTGAGATGTTGAATATATCTTGAAAAATACATTGTCTATGGAAGCACGCAGGATTTTTTTTTTATTGCATAGTTCATTTGTTATCAAGAATTATCTGACGATTTTTTAAGCAAATTTTGCACTTCCCATACAATTCGTTAGATAATCGTTAAGATATAAAAAAATACGTGTCACGTATTTTTACCCATTCTACAAACGTGCCGAATTTCGTCGAAATCAGAGAGTTCGACCTCGCCACCTTTCCTTGTTAGGAGAGGAAACAAGTGTTTATTTTCATGATTTTATTTAAAGGAAAGATTTCTTCACCATTTTTGAAAATTTGGGTATTTTTTATTACTACTTTTGGCTGGTGCATGTTATTTTTTAAATTAATCTTTAAAAATTGCGGAGGTATGGCACGGTCTTCTAAACGGGTTGCGGCGGATGTTGTCAAACGGCGTGACATGTAACATTGGCGGGATTAGTCTGAAAAAAAAACTAGAGACCATTTTTATTTCATTAACACACGTACGCGGAATATGAACTAAGAAAAAGTGCGAAATGTTGAAAATCGATTAAACGGTATTGTTTGAAACAAAAGGTAAATATTTGCAAGTGGGGCTCCAGCTAGAAAAGGGGTTTAGAAATTTCGTACCGAGTCGATGTATTTCAAGGCACTTTGTTTATAATATTTAAGTCGAGAGAAGACAGTTTCAACCCTTATTTCAACCCCCAAACGCTTTTTAAATTTTTTTTTAAAGGTATGGAGGAAACGAGTTTGGTGACATCAAGTGGGTCAAATTACATGGGTTTGTCATTTGACCCACTTGATGTCACCGACCAAACCCAAACAAACCCAAAACAAACGTATTTCAAAAATCGAATATTTTCCGGAAATATATGTTTTTTTCTTAATGAAATACCCCTCCCCCATCATAAAAAATATATTTTCATACCGCAGAATAGCCCCGAACACGTAAAAAAAATTCGAGCCGATTAGGGCTGGAGCCCCTCTTGTAAATATTTACCAAACAAAAAGATTGAAATTTCCGAAAAAAATGTCTACATTTTGCCATTAAAAAAACACATTTTTTTTTAATTTTCAAAAAGTTTAAGGTCATGTTTTCGACAAAAAGGTTAGAAAGATTTATTATTTGAATATGTGCCGCTATTTTCAAAGATGGGGAGTTGGACGTCGGATAACTTTATACGTATTTTATTATTCCAAACAACTTTTGTTTGGATCCTTTTTTCATCGGGCTATTAATTATCGTGATACGGCGATTTTCAAGTTTTCAACCCCTATTTCTTAGGGTTGGGGCGAGTTGAGGGGCAAATTTTTATCGGGATTACTTTCAGTATGCAACCATCTTCAGTCAAAAATTCTACGCTAAAAAGTGCTTAGTTTTCGTCTCTTACACTGGACTTTAAGTTTCGTCCTTCTCACATTGATTTTCCTAACTTGCGTTTCCACATCCTCAACAAACAAAAAAAAATCCCCAAAAACAACGCCAATAACACTCGTCCCTATAAACTCGAGAAAGCGGACCGAGCTTTCCCGTTCTTTTCGCCAGACGATCGACAATTAAATTTCCCATAGCTCCTCGGTTTCGCAACACCTGGCAAATAAATTCTAGGCGCACGGTCGTAAAGATTAGACTTCCACCTGTTGGGGCTCTTAAAAAAAAAACAAAAAAGATCGAGTATGCAATTGGCTAATTTACGCGGCTATACGTACTGTACAGGAAATAAAAAAGATTGTTTGTTTATTGCCATTTTCCATCGGTCGGTCGAAGCCTCCGTACAAGGGAGATACGCCCTTGTGTGTGTAAGCGTTAAATAAAGGTCTATGGAGCGGACACGGGCGTACTGTCACGAAAGGGACGAAAAAGAAGAGAGCGAGAGGGCTGAATCGCGTTTCGCGTGTAAGAACTCACGTGCGCCTTTAAACCCATAATTACCACTGCATCTGTACGCCGTTACTTATATGCGGTTCTCGAGAGACGGGCATTTTGCCACGGTGCTTTTTTCAATGCACCACGTGCGACGCAACAAAAAATTATCGTCCTCCGCACACCGTAAGAGACGGAGTGGGGAGGGGGAGAATTTATTTACATAGGGATATTGAGCGTTTTTACACGGGGTAGGATAATCGAGGCGTTTTCTTGCACCGGTATACGCCGATTTACGACTCTAACGATATATTATCAGGGCGAATGCAAAAGGCGAAGGCGCCTTTAACTTTCCCGGGGCGGCCCACTAATGGAATATGAAATACCAATATACTTAATGATCACGATTGCCGGGGCTCATTGACGATCTTAATTGGCTCGATACTATATTATCCCGCTCTTAATTCCCTCGGCGAATTTCTCCAATTTACTCACTCGCGCTGGCGTGCTATCGAGACGCTGTGAGAATCGGCCGGGCTCGGAGAACCCTCCGGACGAGATAAGCATCGACGTATGCACTGAAAATTATTAACAGGCAGCGGATAAAAAAATTGCCGGGTATGAAACTCGCTCTGTCGTGCCTGTGGATCGGGAAAGCTCCGCGGTATTTGGAATCGAAGAAATGGCGGATAACGTTGGCAGCAGGGTGTTTTTTTTTTGTGAAGGGCTGCACTGCACATATGGAAAAAGGCGCCATCTACATGAAAAATCGAAAATGCGTTTTTAGTGACGTTGGAATCAGTACAAAATTTCCCATCGTTCTGATGACGTTGAAGTTTGCATCGTTGGAATGCAACGATTTTTTTATTATTATTTCGTTTTTATCATTATCGAGAAATTTTTTTTTCAAATTGAAGTCGAAAAGTTTCAAAAAGAATATGTAGAAACGTTTGAGCAATTTTTAACCGTCCAAAGAAATTGAGTATTTAAAAATAATTATTTTTCGTTCCATTCCAGCGATGCAAACTTCAACGTCATTGGTTTTGTATAGTAAAATGCATTTCGATTTTGTGTAGACGCCGCCTTGTTCTATATGAAGGCAGTGTAAGCTGCCATCTCAGGGGGTACGCAATGTGATCTGGAATGGTTCAAGCAAATGTTGGGTGGTTCTAAACGGGGCTGATGCTATTGGAGCTTAGAGTTTAGCAGCTCAAACTCTTTTTTTTGGCTCATTTGGGGTACTAAAATGACGAAGGTTTTTTGAGATCGTCGTCAGAAATCAAAAGCCTAAATTTGTAGGATAAGATTTTGCATGATAGGGAAAGTGAAGAGATGAAACAATGAGAAAGAATTTTCGGTGCATTCCAACAATGCAGTTATGGGGGAGATACCTTCAGGCGAGGAACATTGCTGATTTTCATTGCTTTTTTTTAAAGGAAATATTTCTTAACTATTTTTGAGACTTAGGGTATTGTTTTATTACTACTTTTGGCTATTATATGGTATTTTTTATTTATTTTTTATTAGTCTTTAAAAGTGGCGGAGGTATGGCATCTTCTAAACGGGTTGCGGCGAATATTGTCAGACGGCGGGACACGTAGCGTTGGCGGGATTAATCTGAAAAAAAAAATCAACGAGGGTTTTTCTTTTATTAAAACTTATACGCAGAATATGAACCAAAAAAAGTGAGAATTGTCGAAAATCGATGAAATGGTACGCTTTGAAACAGAAGATTGCATTTTTCGAAAAATGACAACATTTTGCAATAGAAATACTTTTTTTTTCATTTTCAAAAACATTTTGGTCATGTTTTTAGGTATACGTCACGATAGTTTTGGAAATGCAGTTTGGAAGACCGTGCCAAACCACCGTCATTTTTAAAGATCGATAAAAAAATACCATGTAACAGCCAAAAATAGTAATAAAACATACGCAAAGTCTCGAAAATGGTGAAAAAATCGTTTCAAAAAAAAATCATGAAAATCAGCAAATTTTGTCCTCACGTAAAGGTATCTCCCCCTTAACTCTTAGGTTGATGCTCGTTGAAACTTCCAAGATCATATAAAATGCAACTTGGAAATGATGTAGAACGACCCATATTTTTAATGAACATTTTCACAATTAACCTTGAGAATTTTTCAGAGAACTAGGCAAGTGTTCGAGCTGAAAAAATTATATCCAAAAGACTCATTTGTAATATTTTGAAAAGCCCTCGAGATAACTTGTAAGAGAATACAAAAATTGGGGGCTCTGGTTTCAAAAATATAATTACCCTTTTCATGTCTTCGACAGTTATACCTTCGCCAAGGGGAGGAGGGGGACCTGAAACTAAACAACTTTTAATTGAAATATTTTTTATTACATTACGTACTTTTTGAGATAGTCGGTTTTAACACTTTGAATGGAACTCGCTGTATACTGATGTGGGCCTTCAATGTGTAATAAAACATTCGATATAATTATTATTTCATAATGAAAAATCAATATCAACCTGTAATTTGAAACAAATTAAAATGTGAGTGTTCGTCATTGACTTTGCATGATCGAATACGTCCTCATCCTTTGAGTCTTCGGAAGCCCAATTTTTTTTGCTTTTACATAACTATTGTCTCTCGGTTTTTTTTAGAGAGCAGATAGGCTTCAAGCGGAAGATCGATCGTGAATAATCACATATTCATTTGTTTCGTCTGCATCGCGTCATTTATTTCAAGCCACAAGAAAATTACAGGCCAGTTCCCATTGCTTCTCCAAATTTCCATATTGAAACCTTAAGAGTATGAATATTGAAGGGAACATAATAGAGTCGATAATAAAAGTGTTAATCATCAAGTGTCGCTAATGGGGACGCGGTCGTAGAGTTCGCCTATTTCATCAGACTCGTCGTAATTCATTTCTCGATAGTGACATTGAAAATTTACGGTCCCTCGTAGATTCTACAACCAGGAATCTTCACCTCTTTCCGCGGAATAAATAATAATAATAAAAAAATGTCTATCGTTAAAATCGTGATTCCCACCGCATAATTGCAATTATAATTTATTGGCAAATGGGTTGGGCATGGGAGTCTCTCCTTGGCGTTATTAAAGACGTTTATTTGTCTATGTGGGTTCTCATTGGTCGTTGACAAGATTCCGGACGTAAACGTATTCTTTCACCATTCGTGTAAATCGAAAGAAATTTTATAGGTGTTCGAAAAATCACGCAATCGTGCAAAATAGAAATTCAATAAGTAAATTGGAAAAGCATTCCTGGATTCCAAGATTATTGCGTTTTTTGAATATTTATTTTGTGTAGTTATTTATTTATCCGGTATTTTATTTACTTATTTTCATATTGTTTCATTTTGTCAATCAAACAGTACAATAATTTTATTGACAATAGTGATATTTAATTGGAATTCTTTTGTTTGATACGTGATTTAAAAAAAATATTAAAGAAAAAATTACTTCGAATTTTTACAATACTAAACAACAGTACGATCTCGTTAAACATATATACGAATACAGAAGAAATATCATAAATGTCACAAAGGGACGATAAAAAAACGGAGAAAAGGCATGTAGATCAAACTTACGATTGTACGGCAGGTACAATTGACCGGAGATGTCCCTCGAGAGATAGGATGTAGGTGCGTCCCACGGAAAGAAAGAAACTTTTTTTAGCGAGAGTATCGCCGGGACTCGTGAGGCCGGACGCCCAACAAAATTCGGTTGAGTTCGAAGTTTGTACGTATCACATAACTTGGCGATTATTTTGACAAGGGTATGATCTCCTGACAGGTTGTTGGCCTCCCTCGCTCGTTTTCTCGCGCTCTAAAATCTAAAATATAGCTATTTAAACGGTCGTTCGGGATGGTGGCGATGGTCCAGACCGGGTTATGTCTACATGAGACTTCTTTTGATGCGGGCCAGTCAGAGTTCGAGAGTCAAGAACACAGGTTGGCCCACAAACGTGCCTAAATGTTGCAGTCCAATCTCTCTCGTTTTCTGGCCGCCAAAGTACGGGTTATTCTACGAAAAGTAATTACTATTTACTAGGTAGTTAGATTGTGAAATTTTAAGAAGAAAAGTTATTATCCATTTTTCTCTCCGACGCGCCGTTATTGAGATATCATCAAATTTCTGTTAGCCAATTGCGATGCGCCAAAAAAGATCACTGAACAAGTGCTGCGCGCGCACACCCACTCTCCGCTCGCCTCTCCCCACTTCGTCGGCCACCCCTACTCCCTGCCCACTGTTGCGCCCGATTGGCTATCACTGTACAATTAATATCTAACCAACCGCGCATCGGAGCAAAAAATGGATGAGGACTTTTCTCTTCGGAATTTCACGATCTACCTATTTCGTCCAGTGTGGCTGCGATTTTTGGGGCACCCTGTAAATACAGACAAGTATTATGAGTAACCGGTGGATAAACTGCGGACACGCGTGTCCGTGAATATACAAATACCCCGAGGATGATAGTTGTCAGAGGCGAGGGAAAGAGAGAGAGAGAGAGAGAGGGGGGGGGAGGGGAAGAGGCAGAGGGAAAGAGATAGAAAGAGATGGAAATGAGGATCGAGCTGATCGGAGAGCGGTGGCGTGCGTGGTGAAGGAGGGAGGTCTGCCCGCGGCTGGAGACGCGACGTACCTTGAGTTATGGCGCAGGTTAATTATACAAAACATTCAATTATACCTCCCCACGAAAATACGCACACTCAAACTCACCGTAACGCACACCCACACGACGTTACTTATATACATATACAGCAATATCCACACACTATCTCGGACCCGTTTGAAACGAACCCGTTCACGAGATGTAGGCACAAGTAGGTCTTGGTGTATTAGATACAGCGACCGAACGAGACTGGTAAGCCCCGCACGGTGTATGAGAGTTTGCGAGTTCTCCTCGATCAACGCGCGCGAATCAGGATTGGTGCCATTAAACACGAATATTCGGCGATGATGCGTGACTCCTCATTCTTATTCGCATAAATTTCATCCCGTTTCATTGTGGTACGCGGTACACAGGTGCATCAGTATTTTCCTCCGCACGCCATGAAGCGTTCCGTGGGTTATCTTTAAATTCCGTGTAGGACGAAAAAAATCACTACAATGTCAGTGCCAATTTGCCAATGGGAAATCGACGTTTTTCGAGCAGGTATTTCGGTTTAGTATTTATCACCGAATTTTGCGGTATTCACGGATCTTTGGGGTGTTTGGGAGTCTTACGGAAATGATGTGATGGTGATAAAAATTGGATACATTCTTGCTGCGTTTGGTCTCAGCCTGTATGCAAAATTTCGCATCAATCCACTAACCCGTTGAAGAGTTATAACTCAACTTGCAGTCGGTTAAATCACGTTTGTTTGAAGATTTCCGATTTCGGAAATCCTTTTGCCTTAGATTGTATCTCTCATACAGCCTTAAGGGGTCTTCTCACTTTAGACGCTAAAAAAGGCTATTTTCATAAAATTGTTTGATAGGTTTATATTATAGATATTGATATAAAAGTTGTCACACTTAATAAATACACTTTTGACGTACATAAAAAATTATTTAATCAAGTCACTATTTATAAACGAAAATGGAAGTTAAAAAAATATCCTAAAAAATTGTGGGTCTGCGCTGTTGATGAAATTTCGGAGATAGATCATGAGAAACAAAAAAATCAAACGCATATCATACGATTTTTGATCCATGCAAAAATAATGGCACATATTTGGCGAATATTTTCCGAAAAAAAAAAACAAAAAAAAAACAAAAAACAAAAAAAAACGTATTTTTTTCACCGTTATTGGCAAAAAAATAGTAAACGTCAAAATTTTTAAAAATCCTTGATATCCGCTATAGCTATACTTGTAAAGAATATGTGGTTAAAATTTCACAAAGATCGGTTCAGTAGTTTCGAAGCTTTTATCAACAAGCCGTCGAAAAACATTGTTTCGAGGAAAACGCGTTTAAAATTTGTTTGGGTTAAATAAAAACATAAAACATTTTTTAAATGTATTTCGAAAGTGTATTTATTAAGTGTAACAACTTTTATATCAATATCTATAATACAAACCTATCAAAAAAAATCATGAAAATGGCTTTCTTTAGCGTCTAAAGTGAGAAAACTCCTTAACAGGTAATGCCATTGTTGGAATTTTTTAAATAAAAAATCGTGATGATAATTTTTTACAAAAAAATATGCATTTGATATAGTATGATCTGAACAACATTTTGTAATTTTTTGGAGTACAAATATTTAATTACAATCGATTGACAACCGCTGGAAAGCATCTCTCGGTAACGTCGTTTGCCGTCAGCAATGCCCTTCTGACCCAGGCTATCTAATATCAAAAAATCAAACAGATTTCGTTAGTATATTAGTTTATTCTACAATTAATCGAAGCAATTTCCGAAATATCAAATTAAAAAAATAATGGCGCGGGTTCAAAATGAGAGTCTTGATTTTTGCGAACAAAAATCGGTATTTTTCGTTCATCGAATCGAAAGTATACATAGGAAAAAATCATTCGATCAAATACTATATTTTGACACCTCGAAAAAGCCCCCATAATTTGAGAAAGACTGACACAATAGTTTTTGAGATACTTTGGTCATCGACTTTGAAAAAGTACTTTCGAGAAAAAAGCGTTTGAATTTTCGAACAACGCTCCGAGCTATCCGACGGGCGTCAACATAACGCCTATAAATATGTCAATTTTGATCCGATCACCTTTAAATTTTCAGGAAACACTTATAAGATGATATACTGTCAAAATATATTGGTTTTGAAACAAGTGGTTTTTCGCCTTTAAGTCGTTACCCCCACTTGTAGCGCAAAAAGGCCTTTTTCATGGATTTTTTTAAAGAAAACTACAAAACTTTTTTAATCGATCAATATACCATCTTAAAGAACTTTCAGTAATTTTTTATTGAAAAATATTACATTGTTTAGTGGCAAATGGCCGTCAATGAAATAATGTTTTTATATACACGGTTTGCGGTGACCAACATTGCGGCGAAGTGGATCATCTGAAAAAAAAATTGCGGATGGATTTAGTCAAATATAAGTATAAACTAGTCTTTAATCGAAGGATTTTAAAAAATATTCATTTTTCACAAAATGGCGGACAGTCAAAGTTAATGGTTCGATTTTAACGAAAAAAAAATCGAAAGATTAAAGACTACATTTTTATGTATTAAATAAGCCTGCAAAATTTCAAGAAGATCGGTTCATTAGTGTTCGAGTAATCTTGGTCACCGACTTCAGAAATGCCATTTTGAGAAAAACGCGTTCAAAGTTTCAATTTCAGTTTACACGAAGAAAATATTTTTTTTTGTAAACTTACATAGAGTCATCTATTCCGGGCATCAAAAAAAAAACTGCACTTCAAATTGCACTTCAAAAAAATGCAACAAAAAAAATCGATTTTTTCAAAATCGCAAGTGGGGGTAACCCCTTAACAACTAGGCATAACCCCTTAAAGGAAAACGAGTTTCTCGAAAATTGAGATATCGTTAATACTCGAAATATTAGCCGAAATGAATGTTAAACCCAACGGTGATTTCCCAATAGAGCATCAGTTACCTTAAATGAAGATGCAGCGTAGAATGATCCGTTGGGCACTGTCTTATCGTCTCTGATAACACTTCAATTACGAGCACTCTTCCCAGATCGAGCAGCATGTAATGGAGTGTTCCATTCACGCTATAATGCTACCCGCGCTCGTTCAGTCCTACTTAACTAACGATTATACACATTATATTTTCTCAGAGAAACACGTATACAAAGTAACATACATTCACGTCTGCAAAAGACCAAAGCGAAGTCGAGTTACACGGAAGAATTATGGTACCGCCATACATCTTGCGGTCTCTTGGTGAGCTCAACGGAACGGACACTGACGTAATAAACTACCACGGAGGAAAGGCACACGGCCATAAAGTATATTCGTGTTTCAATCGGATCGTCGTGAATTGATTTCTAATAGATAAAACCCTGTGTTGGATGGAAGAGGCTAAATTAGAAACTATCGCCGTATCAGATTCTTTGGAATCTTGGGAAATGTCTGGGAACTTATTCGTACCTTCCCACGTCGTGTTAACCCATAAAATTTACGAAACGAGCAAGGGAGAGCAAGGTGGAGAGAGAAGGAGAGAGAAAGAACGATTTTGACAGAGAGATGAGCAGTTTCTATATGGTGCATTCCACGTTAATCCAGCTAGCCAAATTTCCGCCATTTTTAGATATTTTTTTCAAAGTGTCACGAACATGCAGATTTTTCCGAAGATTTTTCTAAAATCTGATGTTTGATGCAACATCCACCTATGAAAGATGGATTTTACTTTGATCCCTCCACACCCAAACAAACCCACCTGCAAGAGTGCAGGAGAGCATAAAATCCACGTGCATTAATGTATACAACTTTCGTACGCTTGTTTAAGTATAATATGACGGTTTTGAAAAGTCTGAAAATGTAGTTATGCAACATTGCCGAGACTTGACCAGAAAACTTCAACAATCCGACTTAGCAGGGTCCGTGGCCGGTCGTAGGAACGACGACGAAAGTTTGTCTGGCCGAAAAAGAGCGATCTCCCGTGGTGACGTCGCCATCGGCTAAAGAGATAAGACTTTCGAGTTATTCACGAGCCAGTACTTGGATCTATCCTGTGTGGCGCTCGGTCGTGCGATCTCACGATCCTCTCATCTCTCGGGACATACGCGTTTGCAAGAAGAAGCGTGTGTCACCGGGTCGCCGCGTGAGACTACTATGTCCGTTTTGCATGATCGGTGAGTTACGGGGATCGCTAACAGGTCCACTGAAGCTAGACCATGGCACGTACAGTAGAGGCCCGATTGAAATGACACGTCTGTCTCCGCGTTGCGCCTTGTCGAAACGAAGCTGCGACCTTGGCTCTGCGCAGATGACGCGGCTGTCAGAAGCGCTGCCACTGGCTGAGCGCTTCCCCCACCACGCCGCTGTAGGCGGAGCGCTTCCCCCACTACGCCGCTGTAGGCGGAGCGCTTCCCCCACCACGCCGCTATAGGCGGAGCGCTCCCCCCACCATGCTGCTGCGCCAATCACGCCGTGCCACGTGGCGCGGATGATCGCGTAGGTCGAAGTTTTTCCATTTAACGCTCACGTTAATTGCTTTTCGATGTTTAATACGGTAAATATTCAATAAATGCATAAATTTCGATACATTTCTTACTATATCAACGGCAAATGTAATTTCTTCAAGAATAAATGGAATTTGACATATTTTAATGTTTACTTTTCAACTCGCAACGGCGTACTTGGTTGACCGTGGTAATTCTTTGTCTCGGTGTATACCAAAGGCTATCTCCGGAGCTAGATTACGGTGATCGGGTACCGTATCAAGCTACGGGATGACACACAACATCCGCGTGCATACGGGGAGCTCGTCAGGAACCGTGGGCGACCATTTATCACGGACCGTGGTCCTTCGGTGTGCCTTGAAACAAAAGTCATGGGAGTTTTTGAGGAGGGTACGTTTTATCCTTCGATAAAGGGGACGTGGGAAGAAGAAGAAGAACGAGACGAAGAAAAAGGAGATGCAGAGAGAGAGAGAGAGAGAGAGAGAGAGAGAGAGAGAGAGAGAGTAGAAAGAAGACGGTGAACTTTGGTACTGCGGTTCTTGTGCGCGTGGGAGGGGCGTACTCACTGCCAAAAGTAAGAGAAAGCGAGAAGGAAAGAAAAGAGAGGAAAAGTGAGAGAGAAAAAGCCAAGTAAACGAAGCAGGATAAGGCGCAAGTGAGAAAAGGAGGAAAAATATAAGGTAACGAGTGAGTGAGAGAAAGATAGGAAGAGACGAGATGTGAGTACGAGAAAAAGGGACAGCGAGAGAGGGAGAGGAACCGAGAAAGAGAGAAAACGGAAGGGAAGCAGGGAGAAGGAGCGAGAAAGTGATCAGGGATAGGAAGAGAAAGAGAGATAGAGAGAGAGAGAGAGGGAGAGATTGCCATAACGCAAAGAAGTTTACGCGCCGGCGCCGGTACCCCCCGCGGCCTCAGACGCCGCAACCATAATACCGGACGGACCTCAATGTCGTAAGGCCCAATCTCCGAGACTATCACTGGCGCCTCTAAACCAAAAGAATCTCGCTCATTTATGCGAAAGCTTCTCGCTCGGAGCACGCGCTCCTCGTGACGAAAAACCAATGTGAATGTCGATCCCCACTAACGATCGTTACCAGCGTTTCCGCCCGCATGAGAAATGACACAATCGATCCCCATACTCGTCGAAAACTTAAAAAATTGGTAAATTTTTCTTTGAGGCCCTATATACCTTTGAAAACAAAAAATGTACTGTTTTTATTTATTGTCTTGAGTGATGTATGAACATCCCAAGAATTATATGGTTGATATGTATAAACATCCCAAGAATGATATGGACGAAGAAAAATGGTTTTGAAACTTCAAACTCGTTTTTCTTGAAACCGTGTCTTCAATCGGGCAGATTCGTAGCTTCTACAATTTTAAACCGATTCACTTCAAATTTCAAAGGCATCTTCTTAGATCGATGTTTTAACGAAGCACACTCGATGTTTACGATCGCCTAACAATTATGGTTTTTGTAAACACATTCAGGCTGTTTTTTCAGTCGAAAATGCGACTTATTTAAAAATGGTGCCATATTTTCCAAAATCAATATTTTGTAATAATTGTGTGTACTTCGCTAGCGAAATTCATGTAGATTATGAAAAAAAAAAATTCGGTCTAGGTGCTTAGGTGCGCCTCCAACGGGTCCACCCGTGGAGGGCCTAAAAAAGACGTTTTTTTTTTGTACCAGCAACTATGACGCTATTTTATATTTTTTAGAAAGATAAAAAATTCATCTGCGTTCTTGCAGATATGTAAAATAAACCCTTCAAACCTCATTTCGATTCCTTTATAAGTATACTATAATATTATATATTATATTTATAATTTACTTTTATATTGTAATTATAAATATATTATATATTATATTTAATATATTATAATATACTATAATGTAATGTACTATTTTAATACTTATAAACTAATATTATAACTACTAGATAGTTTGACAATTACCAGGCACTACGAATAAAAAAAAAATAATTAAATCGCTTCGATAAATTGAAAAAGTAATTTTTCTAATAATTAAAAACAAGAGAATTTACCATTGTTCAACAAACCGCGAAAGTACTGAGAATAAACTAGTTACACGTTTTCTATGCTATCTTTCTTTTTCAAAATTAAATTTGATTCTCGAAAAATCATTTGGTTGATTTATACTTGTCCAATGTTCATTTTGACATATTAATATAATAATTCAGAATTTTTTAATACGCATATTCTTATTAAAAAATTGTTTTATATAAATAAAACTAGGATTTATTTATTCATGAGCTGAGGGTCTTTTCGAGTCTCACAGCCTTGCCAGGCTCTCCTTCGATATGGTGTTTGATCGATGTTACCTTGGCTACTCCATAATATCCCAAAGCCAGAATAAAGCTTAGGCAACAAATACGTTTGAGGAAACACTGAAAAGCCAGCCTCTGTTCTATGGCCTCCAGATCTTCTTCATGGCATATTTCCCGTATTTTCTCGCTCCAAAGGTGTTTCTTATTTTTTTCCCCCTTTTTCAATCATGTAAGACGAGCCTTTTATGTCCCTTGACCGAGAAAATATCATATTTCTATTCCACGAAGTCACGTCCCTTATATCAGGCATCATATGCGTATTAAAGTCACACATACGTGTGTAAGTGTATACACATATGTATGCACACCTCGTATTCTGTCACAGAGAGTTCGTTCACAGCGGGAGATCGCGCGATCGTGCCCAGTTGGGTACCAACCACCGAGTACACACACGGTACATAGGTTAGCTCACGTATCAGCGAAGAGTCCCTACGCGAGCATCGATACTGCAAGCCCGCCGGATAAATCACCCGGTATCACCTGAAAATTATTCGTCTCCAAAAAACTCAACGTTTAAGGCGGGATATACAGTTACAACGATAAAATAATCGGTTTCTTTTTTTTTCTTTAAACTATAGAAATATATACGTAGAATATTTTTCCAAAATTTCAAAGCGAAGTTCAAAAAACTTCTGTGGCAGAGTGAACTGAAAAAAATCAGTTCACTCTGCCACAGCTCCGCCATTTTGATGATAAATGAATTAAAAAAAAATGTTTCGTATACTTAAATATACTATTAACGTATACCTATAGTTTGACAAATGTACACTAATGATTTCTTAGTTTTAAAAATCCCTCAAAATTGCTCAATTTTTTCTTGCCTAAATGTACATCTCGCCTTAAGGAGGCAGATACATTTAGACGAGGAAAAAATAGCTGATTTTCATGATGTTTTTTTTTTAAGAAAGATTTCTTCACCGTTTCGAGACTTAGGATATGCTTTATTACTACTTTCGGCTGTTACATGGTATTTTAAAAAAATTATCAATCTTCAAAAATGGCTGAGATATGTCACGGTCTTGTAAACGGGTCTTCTGAAAATGGCTACATTTTGCGGTAAA
This sequence comes from Ophion slaviceki, assembly GCA_944452715.1. NCBI lineage: Eukaryota > Metazoa > Arthropoda > Insecta > Hymenoptera > Ichneumonidae > Ophion > Ophion slaviceki. The sequence goes on from OX101794.1 coordinate 26,810,529, forward strand.
AAATTCTTTTTGTTTAATTTTCAAAAACATTAAGGTTCATATTTTAGATAATAAGGTTGGAAAGATTCATACCAAATTCCATCAGGATCCGTCGATTCCTTTTTTAGCTATACGTCACGCCAATTTTGAGAATGCAGTTTAGAAGACTGTGCCATACCTCCGCCATTTTTCAAGATTGATAAATAAAAATACACCATGCAACAGCCAAAAGTAGTGATAAAACATATCCTAAGTCTCAAAAATATTGAAAAAAAAATTACTAAAAAAAAGTCAGCAAATGTTTTCCTCGCCTAAAGGTATCCTTAAGACATACCTAAATCTAAGGAATATTTTTTATCTTTAAGGTATACCTGAATCTAACTTATCTAAGGAATATCTAAATCTAAAGGTATACCCCCTTAATAATCTTCCTTATGCACCGGCCGTAATGACGAGCCGCAAGAGATATTTCGACCTTCATGGGTAGCTGGAAATCATTGCGCGCGATAAAGCGAAAATCGTAAAAAAATATTGTAGCATATGCATAAGGCAGGATGATCCGCGCTTGCGGATCATCCTCGTGCAACCTCACGGATAAACGGTCGATTTTTTTTTCTCACATTTATGAGAAAATCAAATAGCTGCACTGAACGCAACGCGAGGAGTTTTGGTTTTCTTTTTAACAGGGTCCTTTTGCCCAAGAATGGGCCAGAATCATTTTCCGTGCGCAATGGAATCCTGTGAAGGACAAGTTCAAAGTTCATCGTCATTTCTGTAACTGTCCTGATCCGTATTCTATCTCCTTTGGCAATATTTTTTATTTCTGACGTTCGGATATATATCTTGAGCTTGCACACAACTCGCGACATGAGTGCGATAATAACGGCTGGGATTCGTATCCCCCGGGAAGAGCCCGCTGCGATGTATCCATTCATTGTTTTATTAGTAGTCGTAAAATACAACGTCGGGCAATTAAAAAATTGTGTTTGCTTTGATCGTTGGCGTGGGCGTAAAGTCGTCATATATTTGTACGTAATATATACATATATATATATATATATATATATATATATATATATATATATATTAAAAAATGTATATGTATATATTAAATGTATATATTAAAAAGGCGATTTTAAAGACTTTTAATTTTAAGGCACGTTCTCAAAACAGCCACATGTCCTGATAGTCAACGGTACATAGATATATCGGGTTCGAAATACCTGTGCATATATATATATATATATATATATATATATATATATATATATATATATATATATATATATATATTTGGCTACTCAAGAAAGGGATACACTCGGAATGACGAAGACGCTCCTGACCGTTCGCAAAATCGTTCGCACGAATTTTATCGCTCAAAATCTCGGATAGACCCTGGAGTTACTATTATTTTTATTGGGAACACGTTATAAAAAAGGATCGCGGAGTCGCTTGATTTGAGTTCGCTTGACATTGTAAGCACCAGCAATGTCCTGCGAAAGGCAAAGTTTCATATTTTCTTTTTTTTTTATTAATCCTTTTTCGAGCCACATTTACCCAAGAACAGTCGGTGCTTCGCGCTCGAACCATAAATGTCTTCGCTCCTTTTTACTCCGTGATATACGCGAGTTGTATTTTATCCACAGTCCCGGTGTGTAACACGCCAAGGTACGAGAAAAAAGGAAAAAACCGTGGCCTTTTCACGAAAATGAAGTTTACTTCGGCTTTACTTCGGGACGAGTTCGCGACAATGGTGCATGTAGGTATTTGCTTGAGAATCGTTGCAACGCGAAGGGACTTAATAATTGTGCGTCCATTCGTGGGGAAAAGCTTGTTGAGGATGCGGCTGAAACTTGCCTCGATGGAACGCAACGAAAATAATTTTTCTGAAATTGCCAATTTTTTTTTGGCGAACCAAAGCTACTGCGAACTTTTCTAACATCCTTATCAGAGACCAACAATTTAAATCGCTCAAAAATAATTTCGGTTGACAATAAAAATGAAGAAAAATGAAAATAAAAAAATTCGCTGCATTTCAACGATGCAAACTTCAACGACCTAAACCCTCAACCATTTCTTGAGATATTCATCCAGCGATCTACAATACGAATCTATAAAAAAAATCTTCTATAATAATAAAAATCTGCAAGGTAAAATGTAAAGAAGAAATAAACCTTCGGGTTTGGAAGGACAATTAATTTTGGCGGTGACCATTGTTTCGTTACAATTTACAAAATAAATTTCCAGCATCACGGCCGACTATTCTGACTTTTCCAACCTCTTAAGGAATTGGCGGCTTCATAACGTTGCAATAGCGAGGAGAGGGGCACAAAGAATTGCCACTTTGGTAGGGTTACTTGTCATTGTTTGTTTCCACCGTTTCTCCAAGACTCGTTCACCAAAAGTGACAGTAACTTCTCGGAGTTTGTCATTGGCGCTGCGTTAAGGCGGGATATATATTTAGACAGGAAGAAAATAAGCAATATTGAGGGATTAAAAAAAAGAAATAATTATTCTACAATTATCAAACTTTAGGTGTACTTTAATAGTATATTTAAGTATACGAAACCATTTAAAAAAATTAATTCACCATCAAAATGGCGGAGCTTGATCGTTATACTTAAGTATACGAAACCAGTATAATTAAGTATACGTAATACTTAAGGCGTTACCCCTACTTGTAGCGCAAAAAAGGCCTTTTTCATGAATTTAAAAAAAACTACAAAACTTTTTTAATCGATCAATATACCATCTTAAAGAACACATCTTGAAGAACTTTCAGTAATTTTTTTATTGAAAAATATTACATTGTTTAGTGGCAAATGGCCGTCATTGAAATAATGTTTTTATATACACGGTTTGCGGTGACCAACATTGCGGCGAAGTGGATCATCTGAAAAAAAATGCGGATGGATATAGTCAAATATAAGTATAAACTAGTCTTTAATCGAAGGATTTTAAAAAATATTCATTTTTCACAAAATGGCGGACAGTCAAAGTTAATGGTTCGATTTTACCGAAAAAAAACGGCCGTTTTTTGGCTATAAAACGGCCATTTTTTTTTCGAAAAAAAATCGAACGATTAAAGACTACATTTTTATGTATTAAATAAGCCTGCAAAATTTCAAGAAGATCGATTCATTAGTGTTCGAGTAATCTTGGTCACCGACTTCAGAAATGCCATTTTGAGAAAACGCGTTTAAAGTTTCAATTTCAGTTTACACGAAGAAAATATTTTTTTTTTTGTAAACTTACATAGAGTCATCTATTCCGGGCCCATACAGAGGTATGGGCCCGGATACTTATACTTCAAAAAAGTGCAATAAAAAAAATCGATTTTTTCAAAATCGCAAGTGGGGGTAACCCCTTAAGTATACGAAACCATTTAAAAAAATTAATTCACCATCAAAATGGCGGAGCTTGATCGTTGTAAATGTACATGTATCGTTTCTATGTGACGGTAATTAAAATGAAGAAAATGCAAATTTGAGAAAATAACACGCATTTATAAAAAAAATCAGCATTTCACGCAACATTTCTGTAAAATGTGGATTGAAAAGTAGTTTTTTTTCCAATTTTTCAAAAACAATTTTCGTCGAATAGAAGGTACCGATAATATCAATATTTCTACCAAGTTTCAACTCAATCGGCTTAATAGTTTTTGAGTAATCCTGCACGCCAATTTCGACAATGCAGTTTTGAGAAAAACGCGTTTGAAGTTCACGCCCGCTTCGAATCCGAGCGGTGAGGCACAGCGTTGACGGGCTGTAACGTTTGAAGTTTTTCGAATTTCGCTTTGAAACTTTGGGAAAATATTCTACATAGTTCTATCGTTTAAAGAAAAAAAAAGAAATCGATTATTTGATCGTTGTAAACGTATATCCCGCCTTAATGGAAATTAGCATATAGTCCGATGAGAGCAGGCGGCGACGCAATCAATCTTCCGCCGGATCGATGCTAGTGGCAGTCGCCGTGTATCGAAATCTTTCCAAAGTTGTTGCGAGATCTCGAAGTCGAGAGGGGCGACAGCCCCGTGGCATGTAACTGGTCGTCTCTCAGCAGCAACCCTCGATGCCCCTGTGTCCGAGCGTGTATATACCTCGACACGTCGACACGGGCCCGATGTTCGATCGTATCGGGACGAGGAAGGTCGCGATGTCCGGGGACCGGTATCTCGATGAAAAATCCTCATCCTATATACTCGTTCGCATGGGATCTCATCAGGTAGGACACTCGGACCTCGCAAGAGTCGAAGATACCTCGTGGTCACTGATCCGAGCTTGAACGACAACGAATGGAGAGGCTACGAAAGGAGGTAGGGAAGGAGAAGAGGACGAGGCAAAATGCGTAGAAGGCTGCCAAGAGTGCGTGTCCAAAGAAGCCAGAGGGATGACAAAGAAAGAGAGAGAGAGAGTGAGTGAGAGGAAGAGAACATTGGTGAACGACCAGCCACAGAAGTATATTAGACGAGAAAGGAGGCTTTCCGTTTGCGATCCACGATTAAAACAATGTGACCAGGGAGATAAAAGACAAGCCTGTGGCGTGACGGCTCCTTGTCCCCTGTGCCAGTCCTCTGCGAACCGCGCTGAAGGGTGGAAGACAAAGAGAGAGCGAGACGGTGAGGAAGGCGGAAAGCATATGTACCCAGCGGAAGGCCTAGGACGGCCTTAACGAGACCCTCTAATAAATAACAACAAGGGTTCTCAGCAAACCCAACGGACGACTCCTTTCGCTTGCCTGGTCGCGGTGTTCTTCTTCTGCTTCTTCTCCTATCTCTCCCTCTTCTTCTCTCCCGTGTTGTGTCGTGTACCTCATCTTCTCTCTCTATCCCTCTCCTTTACCTGCTGCCTCTCTTCCTTCCCTCTTGGACGGCCGGAGCCTGCTCGAAGTTCGGTGAGGATCTCCGGGCCGCGATCGCGAAGAACTGCTGGACGAAGGGAGCCCGGTATCCTGGCGGGAATGGGAGCTGGAAGGGAACCCTGAATGGCTACACGCCTGGTAGATATGGCCTCATACACAACCCGAAGATGGATGTCCTACGAGGCGCCGCCGTCACCTGGCAGACCTTCCAGACTTCCAGTTGCGTCCAGCGACCACGAACACTCCGCCTCATTCCAAGGCCCACCACACGGCGAACTCCTCATCCATCCATACGAGCCTGTGTGCGGGTCCACGGTTGATCCTCAAGGCTGGCCGGTGCGTTTGCCTCGAAACAACGCCGCGGCGACACCTCGCCTGTACCGCGAGGGGGGGAAAAAACGAGAAACTATACCGGCACATCAGTCTCATCGCGATGGGAACGATCGCCAGGACGACTTTTCTTGCTCACGCGCCAAGTCAACGCCTCGGACCAAGTTTTTCGACCGGACCCGGCCAACATTCGTTACCAAGCCGAATTGATTGGGAAGGGAAATTTATGCAGTTTACACCTGCCTGGAATGACGGACGCTGTTGATGGGCAGATAGCTCATCGCTGGTGTGGAGAACCGTCTCATTGAATAACGAATGACAGTGTAAAAAGAGTATGAGGTACCGAGTCGCATTTCGAATCCTCATTAGCATTGGTCTCTTGTACACCTTCGTCTTCGACGGTTCTGACCCATTTCTCACTCGTGGATGAATTTGGACTTGATGCTTCAACCATAGAAGACTCCCAGATGGTCTAGTTCTGAACTAACAGGGTCTGATTGCAGCCAGGAGCTAGCTAAGCTGAGGAGAGCGGAGATTCGTGGATGGGTTTTTACTTGCCATAGCGCAAAGTCGAATGTGGACTTTTACATTGGCATTTCAAGTGTGCGTTGCTGGAGACTTTTTTCCTGGACCATCAAGTTTTGCCTTCCACGCTGCCTGAACTCGCTTGATTCTCGGTCCTTACGACCCTGGCACTTTCTTTACCTGGGATCCCGAACGCACAGCCTCTAAGTACCAACCGAACTCAAGGATCCCCGGGCTTATCTTCGTCTGCCTATCTTCTTCACGCATATTATACCTCGGTGGAAAACAGTGCGAGTAAAAAAAGGGAATGCGACGTGCTGGTTCGGAGCGTGCTTGTGCCAGCGGCTGCCACAACCGAAGAGTCTGTCGCGCGAGTAACAGGATCATGTTACCGGTCTTGGGGAAAATCTTGGGAGAAGACAGAGGAGAGAGACTGTCACTCCAGGATATTATACTGCATTCTTGCGGGAAGATCCTACTTACTGTACAAGGATAAAAAGGGTACATGCATTATAGTTTACGGAGCTAGAGATCACGCCGGACTGCAGCATTCCTCGATACCCCAGAAGATCAAGGTGGAAGTCCTTTGATGCGAATCAAAGCCGGCTTGTTGTTTCTTCTGTCGATTCGCTTGTGCGATCGTAATTGATCCAATTGCTAGAAACGTATCGTTGTGGTATTTCGCAAGGGCTCCATTGAGTCTTTGTGCTTGGAGAAGAAGCTGCGCGGTAGATCTGCGCGGGCCTAGCAACTTGGCATCGAGCATCAAAGACTCATCCATGTTAAGCGAGCAGGTACGTCAATCTAGTTCTTCCAATGGATTTTCAATCCTCTGGCTGCTTTCGATGCATCTGCATTCTACTCCATATCATATTTCTCTATAACTTTGATTGCTCGAAGATTGTAGATTGGAACTGTGCCTCTCGAAGGTTGAATCTTCAGGAAGGGTACACACTGGTACATTCCAAAATGTCTGTACATTTCGAGCTGGTGAGTCCAATCAACTAGGCATCAAGCATCAAAGAAGACTAATCCATGTTAAGCGAACAAGTACATCAATGTACTTCTTCCAATGGATTTTCATTCCTCTGGCTGCTTTTGATGCATCTGTATTCCACTCCATATCATATTTCGCTACAATTTTCATGGCTCCAAGATCCCACACTGAAACTGCGCCTCTCGAAGGTTGAATCTTCAGAAAGGGTACACACTGGTACATTCCAAAATGTCTGTACATTTCGGGCTGGTAAGTCCTGTCAACTTGGCATCGAGCATCAAAGACTCATCCATGTTAAGCGAGCAGGTACATCAATCTAGTTCTTCCAATGGATTTTCAATCCTTTGGCTGCTTTCGATGCATCTGCATTCTACTCCATATCATATTTCTCTATAACTTTGATTGCTCGAAGATTGTAGATTGGAACTGTGCCTCTCGAAGGTTGAATCTTCAGGAAGGGTACACACTGGTACATTCCAAAATGTCTGTACATTTCGGGCTGGTAAGTCCTGTCAACTTGGCATCAAGCATCAAAGAAGACTACTCCATGTTAAGCGAACAAGTCCATCAATGTACTTCTTCCAATAGATTTTCATTCCTCTGACTGCTTTTGATGCATCTGTATTCCACTCCATATCATATTTCGCTACAATTTTCATGGCTCCAAGATCCCACACTGAAACTGCGCCTCTCGAAGGTTGAATCTTCAGGAAGGGTACACACTGGTACATTCCAAAATGTCTGTACATTTCGGGCTGGTAAGTCCTGTCAACTTGGCATCAAGCATCACAGAAGACTACTCCATGTTAAGCGAGCAATTGCATCAATCTAATTATTCCAATGGATTTTCATTCCTCTGGCTGCTTTTGCTGCATCTGCATTCCACTCCACATCATATTTCGCTACAATTTTCATTGCTCCAAGATTCCACATTGCAACTGCGCCTCTCGAAGGTTGAATCTTCAAAAAGGGTACTTCACTGGTACATTACGAAATTTCTGTACATTTCGAACTGGTGAGTCGCCTCGAATGAGCTTCGCGCAAACTAATGTTGACATGGAAGAAGTGAAATATGACGAAGAAGATGCCTACGATAGGTGGAGGAAAAAAAAACATCATAGTTTCAAGAGGGGCGAGTTAGGCCACCCTGGAATTCATCGCTTAGGCAGGAATCTCGTAGCAGTTGATTGACGTCTATTTAATAGAAATGTACCTATATATACCGCGCGGATGAGAAGAGAACGGGATAACATTAACTCATCCGGGAGTCGAAGGGGCTGGTCTGGACACGACGGGTGGCCATTGTAGTTGAAAACCAGCACAGAGGCCTTGCACTCCACGCGATTCTTCTTCCTCTCTACTCATTCTTTGTCTCTCTTCCTCTTCTTCTCTATTTTTCCTTCTCACTTTTCGTCTCACTTTCTCTCTGCCTCCCTCTCGCTTTCTCCCGTGGCGTCTTATGCGCCACCAGCTCCCTCGTAAAATCAAACGTTGACACTAGCCACGGGACACCAGCGGGATCTCGGGACTCTTGTTTCTTCCATTCTTCCTCCCAATCTCTGCCCCTCCGCATCCTTCGCGGCTCACATATGTATTTTTTTTTCGTCTTATTTATTTACATTTCGCGTCGTTATGTTATTATTATCGGGTACGAGAATGCCGACAGCCAAAAAGGTGGGCGTAATATTGAAGCACATAGTACCCAAACGCCTATACGATTCTGGCTTTTGCGGATTCTCCTTGTGGACCACTTAAGAGAAAAAAAGGCAGGTAGCTCCTGGTATCGTTTACAGTTCAAATATATATATATATATATATATATATATATATATATATATATATATATATATATATATATATATTCGGGCTCTCAAGGATTATCCGGGGAGGAGACGTTTCCACTTAATTAGAATATTTGCTATCCCGGGAATCGTATCAGCCGCGAGATACGATGATTCGAGGGATGCCGAGTAGTCGTAAATTTCGGACTCACCGAGACGGGAACAGCAGACTATTTTTTTGTGTTTTTATCATTGATGAATTTTTTCATTAGTCGTAAATTCAGCCGGCCTCTGTCTTACCACCTATCACGGCGAATTCGGCTGAAATATTTAAATATATGAATCGATAGAATAATTTTCGATATTTATAGAACATCTGTCAAATCGCACAGTATACGCAAATAACATGATACTTTTGCGCGGTAATAATTTTCCATCAAGGTTTCCATCCCTGATAATATCGCGATCCATATTATTTTGAGTTATCCTTAACGGGTTTTGCATAGTTGTGACGGTCAAAAACAGCTCATTTTTGGGATTTTTTGTTTAGAAAATTGCGATAAATTTATATAAAAATTTGGTATTTGAAAAAGTATCGGTTAAGGTTCCGAACGCCCCTCCGATCGAGCTGAACTTTCGCACAAACCTTTCTTTTAATATTTTAAGACAATTCTTAAAGGGATTTTTGATGACGCGCAATAGCTTTTGGGTTTGGTTTAATTCGAAAAATATTGATGGTAGAGAAAAAACTGTAATGACCAAAGTTGTGGAGCACACGATTCCCTACAAGTTTAGTCATTACCATTTTTACTGAAAAATTGTAAATCGCCGAGTTATTCAACAAAAACAATTTCTCATTAAATTTAAGACGATAAAAACTGAACGCAAGCCCAGCCCAGAATGAAACTTACACGTGTTGTTTTACACTAATAAAAGAAAATTCAGTGTAAATTTCAGCAGGATCAACCTAGTCATTGGGGTTAAAAAATTAAAGAATGAAAGATTTTTCTTTTCTTTTTAGTGATGTAGTACTTGGAAAATTTTGAATTTTTTTTCCAAAATAGTTCATAGAAAAACGCATCTTTTTTGTAGAGGACATTTTTTCGTACGACGAGAAGATCACTACGATACGATCATTTCAATTTTATCACGTGTGAAGTCTCATCTCTGAGTTAGCCGAGTTAGCGAGCCGATTAAAATCTGACAAATATGCCACGTACTCAAAATACATGATACATAAACATCACTAACTTTGAAAACGATTGAAGGTCAGGCTTTTAGGCCGTTCGAAACTTAAAAAAGTAAAATCTTGAAAATTATTGCGAGTTGCTAAAAATCCCTTAAGGGGTTGTCTCAATATATTAAAAGGAAGGTTTGTGCAATGTTTTGGCTCGATCGGGGGCGGGGGGAGGAAGTTTCGGAACCTTATAATTCAATTTTGATCCGATCACCTTGACCTACTCTCGTGATCGACCCTTCGTTTCGAATTTTTTTCCAATATCTTAGATCCTATTTTTACCTGCTTAAAAAATTGATCGAAGGCATTGATATATTATTGGCACATTCCGTATTGTCTTACCGAACTGAAAAAAAACTTCCCTTGGGAATGAGCCACTTTAATTTTCGTCCAATTTTCCACCGTACCCGCTAGAAAAACGTGTAAATATATAGCAAAGGAATAAGTCCAAGAGTCATTTTTAGAGCAAACATCTGCGTGCATCGCGTGGTTTACGCCGTTCGTTAAATTAGCCCCTTTATGGTTGCGTTTAGCGAGTTTAACGATCTAATCAGAGCAGGGCTATGCCCCCTGGTGAAACGATGCCGCGGTACATCATGGCGTTTTGACGACTTTCAGTGGATATGCCCTGACACCCCGTCTCAACGCCTCAGGCTCGAGAGGGTTTAACCAAAAATGTCTTTGATATTTGCCGAAGAATTTTGCAAAACATCAAGTGATTGCTCGAGGGCATTGAAAGCGTCGGACGAAAAAATTACCACTGGTCAATGAAGATGATAGTCGTAACGAGAAAATAGGTTGAACCATTACTCAGATCGGGTATTATTACAAACATTGGTTTTGGATAATAAGAATTCCAAAAATTTATTTAGAAAACGGTTTAAACAAAAATTTGTTGAAAAGATCTCCGGTAAACGTGATTTTTTGTGACATTAAATAAATCATGATATTTTTCTGAATACGTATGATTTTTTAAAGAATTTTCTCTCGATTTCGAAAATCCTGTTCGTGGAGTTTTTTAGAGGCTGTACATATGACACGGTTCGTTCAATACCCCGGGCTCTTCGTCCATTCTTGAAAATTAAAAAAATTAAAATGAAAATAGAAAGAAAATTCTTTAAAAAATCACACCTATTCAGAAAAATCTACGAATTTATTTTATAATATAAAAAAAAGTAGTTCACCCGCCATTTATTGAACAATTTTTCTCCAACAATTTACTTATAACTTTTTTGCATCATTATTACCGAAAATTAATGTTCCTAGCAACTTGAATGTGGTTGATTAAAAAAAATGTTAATCTCATCGCAGAGTACTCAAAATTCTCGCTGAAACTCACTTTTGGTAGGGAATGTACGGGCAATACATCCTTAAGTGTCCGTTTTCGATTTTGTTAAAACTCATATACGTGATAAAGCATTGAAAACTGTTAGACACGTTTTTCTTTAATCTGCCGAAAAAAAAACATTTTAAAGGATGGAAACGATCCCTCAAAGAAAGGCGTGTCATCCCTTTTTTTCAATTATTCCATAGTGGCTTTTTCATCACTTCGCATTAGAAGAATTTTGGTTTTCGTTCCATTGAGATCGGTGGACTGCTTGTGGGTGAAGCTGCAACCCCCCCCCCGCACGTCTGTCTTTCAGGGGTGGTTTCCCCCCTTAAAACCGTTTTTTCCGCAAATAAAAAAATACGTGTCCATAAGTTTTCAATGCTTCATCACAAATATGAGTTTCAACAAAATCGGCGACGGACACTTGAGTGCTGTTCCTTGCAAGTTTCCCCACAACTGAAACTCGGTGGGATAAAGCAGCAGATATATGCACAGGTTTTCCGCAGTTTCCCCGTGCCCTGGTGCAAACGCGATACTGGTCAGACAAAAAAAGGCATGGGGTCATAAAGACCCCAAAGAGCTTACAAACTATCAACGTAAATAAAAAAATTGAAATAAAAATCAACGGAGCGTAATTCAGGCCTAAGACTTAAGGGGGATCCCACTATGAAAATAAATAAACAACGCCGAACAAAAAATAAAACAGGCCACAAAGTGGAAGAAAAAAATTGAATAGCAAAAGCGAAGAGGACGAGGTAGCAACATTGACGTGAACGAGTGGGTAAGATGGCGAGAAAGACGAATGTGGTTTGAAGGAGGAGGTACGAGAGACAGAAAAGGAGTGCGAGAGGGGTAGATGGACGGAAAAAGGGCAAGAGAGAGAGAAAGAGAGAGAAGAGAGAAGTGAGGTTTTCGCTTCGTCGGCAAGATCAAGGGACCGACACGCCCCTAGACCGCCTCCTCTAATCATCGACTCATTACTCATTAGTGCTAATGAGCCACGCGTGCTCTACGGTCCGAGTGAGCACCATTGGCCTATTCTACACATGACAACTATGAAAAATATCCAGTCAACGCAGCTCTCGTCCAGTTTGCAGGTAATCGTCGCCATATAAGGTCAGGCTGCATGCGCACCTTAGCTACGTACGTTTGCAGCCTATCTTCGCCCCCTTCGCTTCCTTGTACGGTTTTTAAGAAAAAACATCATTAATGATTTTCAGGTTTTTTTACGCAAAGTGTTTGAGTGCTGGAAATAATAACTTTTAAAGACACCTGTACCCATCCTAATTATATTCTACTGATGTCCCATTGCCCTATCGAGGTAATAAAACGATACATATATATATATATATATATATATATATATATATGTCTCTGTCCCTCTTATTGTGTCTTCACAGCCAAGCCTGATGGTCCGTAGTGGCGCCGTTGGGAAAATTGAAAAATCACATGACTCGACGAAAGCCCCAATGACTATGATCGATGACAGGACTAATCAAGTGCCAGGTCTCATTTGGCCTAGGAATTTAGTATCAATTATTTCTTTCCTCTTCTCTCTTTCCACTTTTGTACCTCTTGGTGGAAAATTAATGTAGTACATTCAATTAAAACGTCCATATATATATATATATATATATATATATATATATATATATATATATATATATATATATATATTTATTTATTTATTTATATACACATAGTATATACCTACATATATACACACTGCACCGATATCTTTTATATAGGTCAATAATAAGTACATAAAAATGAACTATTCTGCATATATGAGAGTTTATATCTTTAATTTATAATAATAACTTATCAATATAACATATATACCGGGTGAGGCAACAATTATTATCTAGCAGTAGAAATATTTTCTAACCTATCAGAGTTAGGAGAGAACTTATCCTACAAAAGTTGCATAGGCCGAAGAGAGTCATCGAGTCGTGGCTACGAGCTTCATCCAGGTGGAGGCGCATCGGAGATTTCAAGCTCACCTCCTTTTTTCATTGGAGCCTGTGTTTTTTTTTTTCAAAATTTTATCAAGGAATTGAAAATAAGTTCACCCATCGAATTTCAAGATTATCGATTAAGATTTAGTATAAGAGATTCGTACAAAGAAATGTCAATGTTTTTAGCCTAGAATCGATTGAAAAGCGGTGCGAAGACTTATAAATAGACACTTATAAACAACCACCTATAAAATGGGCTCAAAGTGATAGCCACCACTTTCAATGGACGGTTGCAATCTGATTCCCATTGATTGTATTGTTTTATTATTCACCAACTTCTCTCTGATTTCCAAAACAAGTCGATGAGATTCTTTGTTGATAATAATGTAAACAAAGCCGTGCGACTTGTCTGGATTTTGCTTAGTATTAATATATTGAAATCTCAATTGGAGCCTGCTCGCTAATACTGACTGACGTGATTAATAAGACAATGTAACCATTGCGAATCAGATTGCAAGAGTGCATTGAAAGTGGTGGCCATCACTGTCAGCACCTTTTACAGGAGTAAGTGTTTGCACCGTTTTTTTGAATCGACTCTAGGCGAAAAACATTGCAATTTCTCTTTTCATTCATTATTTATACTAAATGTTGGTCGATCATCTTGAAATTTGGTTTGTAAACTTATTTTTAGTTCTTTGATGGAATTCTTAAAAAAATCGTGGTCCCATTGGGACAAAAATGGAAGTGAGTTTGAAATCTCCGCTGACAATGAAGTGCGCACTTACTCATCTACTTGTCCCTGTTCCTTATGTACTTTATTATGCGAATACGAATTATATATACATATAGTTCGTATTAATTATTATTAATTAATTAATTCATACGTTTTTAATTAATTATAATGAACTAATTATAGTAATTCATAATTTTTAATTAATTAATCGAACTAATTCATACATTTTTAATTAATTATAATGAACGAATGAAATGAATTCACACATTCGTATTATTATTTCTACACCAAAGATATGAACGCTGAATTGAGTATTTACGGATGCTCAGAATGAGTCGTTCCTACGATGGACCCCTGAGTGCTCATAAAACAAACCATGACTTCGTGCTCGTTGAAGCGACCACGTGTGACGAATGCGAGAGAGAGGGGCGAAAGGGGCGGGGGGGGGGGATTTCGATCCTCTCTTCGTGGCAATGCTCCGGAGACGCTGCAAAAGCCTGTACGTCTCGTTACATCCGTCACAGTCATCGGTCCGTAAAATTGATGCCACCTGCCACCCTCCCGAATTCAACCCCCGCGCATACACACTACAGATTTGTACCGTCGATTCTCCCGATGATCCTGGATACTCGTGACATGTACTGACACTGACTCATCTTGCTCTCTCATCCTCTCTTTCTCTCTCTCTCTCTCTCTCGCTACCTCTGCATCTCTTTTTCTCTCCCTCGCTCTATACCGAACGCCATTATTTAATGCATTTATAATACGAAAGTTAATGACCCTAGACCTACTCACTCACGTGGAAGTTATACGAAATGGAATGACTATTTTTCCGTGATACTTCGGTTCGTAGCCTGAGTGCGGGATTTTTGTCTAGAATCCCTTACCAATTATCTGGGTTTTTTTTTTAAATTCATACACTCGAGTAAACGAGCATACATGTGTAAATTTGTTGCTCGGAAAATGGAGAAATAATGATCATTACATGAATTATCCGTTTGCGGAAAATTCTTCAAAAACAATTGCCCGAATGACAATTTCTCTAATACAATTTTCCGAAAGAATTATTTCCCGAATGAAAAATTCCCAAAAAAATTATTTCCCGAATGAACAATTTCCCGAACACAATTTCCTGAATTTGTTTGGGTTGTTCATTCGGGAAATTGTACATTCGGGAAACTATCCATTCGGGATATTGTATTTAAACAAATTGTTCATTTGGAAAATTGTTTTCGGGAAATTGTATTTGAGAAATTGTTTATTCGGGCAATTGTTATTGAGAAATTGTATTCGGAAAATTGTCAATTGGGCAATTGTTTTTCGAGAAACTTTCCGCAACGTGAATTATCTTCTTCTCAGACTTAGATCTTATTTTTCATTGTTAAAGTTTTATTGGAAAGATTATTCGTGAGGAAAAAATGTATTGTCACTTAAACATAACTTTATCATTGGTCAATTGTAGTTGTTAGTAAAAATTATTTCAAAGCTAAAATCCAAATGGACAAGAGCGAGAGAGAGAGAGAATGTGAGGGAAAAACAAAAAATATCGTCAACCCATCAAAGTGACATAAATAAGGAATCATTACTTTACATTAGTGCACCCCTTTAAGGGAGGGAGAGAGAGGGATTGTTTGTTGCCGCGAAGGGTGTCAGAGAGGGGGTGACTCGCACGCGCATTATTATGGGTGATCGTGACCCAAAGCTTTCTATACGTACGGAATATAATGTGATTGTTTCCGTTCGAGCAAACGAAGGGTCCAGCTGTAGAGGACGATTCAGATTAGATACACTAGACGGCCGAGATAATCTTTTTCCCCCGTGAGAAAAACCATCTTCGATTATTGTTACTTCTCAATATTTTTTTACCAGCTAATGTCAGCCCCACTAACCATGGTATTTTAACCCTACGTTGACACAGTGGTCCATTTTGACCCGGACGAATTTTAAATGCTCACCTTTCCAAAATTGACAATTTTCAATATTTTTTTACAGCCAACTAATTTGAAATTTGCCGAATTTTAATTATACAGATATATTAGGAAATGTTTACGTGTATGATGATTTTTTTAAATCAAAACCGACCGAAGGGTTGTTAATGGCAGGTGGATGAAGTACTATCCGGGTCAAATTGACCCAGTGTGTCAAAATCGTGGCCAAATATAAGTGTGTCAACGAAGGGTCAAACCGAGTCCATTTTATTCTCTCGATAAATGATGAAAAATAAACTCAAAATAACATGTTCTATTAATGCACGTTTGTTTTATTGAAAAATATTCCTCGCTGGCAATAAATTGCCGAAGATTTTATATATCAATATATTTTTAGTGTTCGTTCGTATCCGTCGCAAATTTTTTACTTTAGCTCTTTCACTTTTACCCCAGACTTGAGACTTCGTTATTTCCAGTTCCTTAAGGTGTCACATCTATGTGGCTCGCCGAAACATGAGACCCTCCTGGGATTTTTTCGAGAATACTGAAAAAGCAATCAACATGAGGTTTGGAGGATTTATTCTACATGTGTCAACGTAGACTAAAACAAAATGTTGACGAAGAAAAATAGAAAATTACGTCTCAGTCGTAGCTACACTAAAACTGTTTTTAGACGCTCTGCTGGAGAACTTTTATGGATTAGCACCGAAAACACAAATCTACACCCCATATGCATTTTTTAGGTTCATTGAAAAAATATACAGATTTTATGCAACTATTTCATGACATTGAAAATGTAATCAGACTTTTCGAGTAATAAAAAAATAGGTACATGCAAATAATATAAGTTGGTTTTTTTATTGTTTTTCAAAGAATACTCATACATTCTATATATAGATACATTGTTTGCCTTTATTTGGCTTTGTTTTTACAATAATTGTTATATAATTTTTGTAATACATTTGTTATATAAATTATAATATAATTTTTAAATTAATAACAAGATTAGAATTGGGTCCCCACCAAACGCCCGCTCCCCAGAGGGCATTTTTCAACCAATCACAGACATTCAGCATGTCGCAGCTTCCCCCACTCTACTACAGATGGAGTGGGGATAGCGTTTGTTTCGCGTGACATCCAGCTAACTCAGAAGAAACATCACTGTGGTGTCCTCCTCCAATTTTGTTGAAACTTTTTTATGTCCAAGAGTATCAAAAACTATGAGACACGTATTTTTTTTCTATCGGCGAAAAAACGGTTTTAAGGGGTGAAACGCATCCTCAAAAATAGGGATGTTTTTTGTTTTTCGTCGATAACGTTTGAACGGTACGAGATACAAAAAAAATCAAATTGCAACAATGTTTATGTTTTTGTGTACTATACATTGGAGATGAGAACGATAACGTTATCGACGAAAAACGAAAAACACCCCTATTTTCGAAGGTGCATTTCACCCCTTTAAAATCGTCTTTTCGCCTATTAAAAAAAAATGTGTCCATTAGTTTTTGATACTCTTCCACATAAAAAAGTTTCAACAAAATCGGACGAGGACACCAAAGTGATGTTCCTTGTCAGACCCTACCCAGCCTACCTCGATAAACATATACAGTTTTAAAAGCATTTTCAATGTTAAAAAAATGCATAAACCATTATTTGACTCAATTGGAGCGCTCCAACCTCCTTAAAATTTCGAAACTGATTTAAGAGCTATAGTTCACACGACATTAAAGTTCTCGTTTGAATTCTGCGTGTACCCGCGGAAGCATTTTGATGGTAGACCTTCAGTTAGGTCGTTGTATATTTTTCGTACAACGACTGGACTAAATTAGCCCAAATTGCTGCTTTCACCATCTAGGCTATTTCGTACGTTTCAGAGTGCTCGGGGGTTGGAAAATAAGTTCTAGAAGTAAACAAAAAATTGTTCACCTATAATTCCTTTTTTATATCATTTTTGTGATATTTAGACATCATTTGAGTCAATACAAAAACAGTCAACATTTTTTTTCTTCTCAGATGTAACGCCTTAAAGACCCCTCGGTCACCCATCCCGGTATCGGCCTAGTCCAACGTTGTTCAGTGATCGCCCAAGCCGCACAGACGTTACAATCGCACCAGACAAAAGTTCCTGTAAAGCTTTTTTCTTTTAAATATTTTTTTAATCACCCTGTATGTTTTCGCGTGACGTGTAAAAGAAACGCGAGGAGGGATATTTCGTCATCGTATCGAAGTTCTAGTATTGCGAACACTCGAACGCGACGGGGTGATGACTTCATCCCCCATCTGATCTCCCAGCAGGCACGCTTGATCCTCTCTCGTTCCATCGAACCCCGAAATTTCGTTCGCTACGTCGTCGTCGTCGCAGATTCGTATTTAGTGGACCGAGACCGGGAGCAAATGTGACCGCTCGTTTTGTCATTCCGGATGAGCGGATTATCCCTCGAAAAGCCAAAGTAACAAGATACGTGATGTTTCGTCACTCGCTTGATTCTTCTTGTGCTTTTTTTTTCTTTTCATCGCGGAACTGAATAAAAAAACGTTGCCACGAGCTTTAGATGAAAATTGGGTTTAAATATCGGATCGATATTTTAACGCGGTCCTCTAGTTTCTCGGCTGTTTTTTTACGGCTTTTTCAATAATTTTTTACGGGCAAAGCATCGAAATAATCAATCTCATTGTTTTTGCATAATCTTTATTAACATTTAAATAAGCTTTACAAATTTTTTGAAGTCAAAATATATAATAGAATAAAAGTTATAGTGGCCGACAGGAAGACATCAAGTAAAAGAGGTGCTTGACGGTGACCAAGATTGCGGCTGTTCTGCTTATCTGAAATCAAAAAACCAAACGGCATTTTAATCTTCATATTTAAGACTAGCGATTGAACTAGAGTGAATTCTAAATTACAAAAAATGACTTTTTTATACACTTTTAAAAATTACATTCTATTTTTTACTAATTTTTTTCTTAAGTTTTTCGTTCGTACAAAAAAAACTATAGAAGCAATCATTATAATCCTAGTTCAATCGCTGGCTCATAATATATTAAAGATGCTGTATAAATTTGAACAAGATCGGTGCAGTAGTTTCTGAAATATCGTGGTCACCGTTTCGAAAAATGGTGTTTCGAGAAAAACGCGTTTGAAAGTATACCTGCTCCGTATACCTGCTCCGTTCCAGGGCCGTAACTTGTGAACCACTTCGAATATCGAAAAATCCTTTGGCACACATTTTCTACACATGTTGTAGATGTGATTTATGAAAAAAAAAATCGATTTTTTCGACCCGAGAAACTAGAGGACCGCCTTAATGCAAATTAGATCGCGAAATAAAACATCTTTTTTACTGCTTGAAACTTTTTTGTGAATAACGACTAAAATAATCACAATCATTGGAGATGCAGTTATTATTCATAATTGCACTATAGAATAATGTTTTTTCTCAAAGTACCACGTTTCTTGAATATCAAGCATAAATTTTATCAAAGAAACAAAAAAAGTTTGAATGTTATCGATTTCCGAATTTGAAAAAGCCCGCTTTTTTGGAATTTATGTGTCAATGATGTTTTTTGGTCATCTTATTGTTCCATTAAAAAAATTATAATCGTATGACAGCGATGCAAACTTTAAAATTGTTACGAAACTATACTGAAATTTGCATCGTTGAATGTTTTCCTCTGAATTATGTTCAACCATAGAATTTCGTTTTTTGTCAAAGTACCAGGTCTCTTGAATATCGAGCACAAATTGTATCCAAAAAACGAAATAAATATAAAAGTTATGACTTTCTGAGTCCAAGAAAGCCCGCTTTTTTAGAATTAATGCGTTTACGATATTTTTTGTTTATTTTACTGTTCCATAAAAAAAAATCATTCTATGAAAGCGAAACAAGCCTTACGATTGTTACGAAACTATACCGAAGTCTGCATAGTTGAAAAGCAACGAAATATCTGCAAATGGCTCCATTGTTTTTTTTTTCCTGTGAAGAATGTTCAACTATACACGTTTCAGTTAATAGTTAAAAAATCAGTATTACGTTTTAAGAAACAAAAATAATAATAAGAGTTATGACTTCCTGAATTCAAGAAAGCCCGCTTTTTTAGAATTTAGATGTTTACGATATTTTTTGTTCATTTTACTGTTCCATCAGAAAAAAATAATTCTACGACAGCAATGCAAGCCTTACGATTGTTACGAAACTATATTGAAGTTTGCATCGTTGGAAAGCATCGAAATATCTTCAAATTGCTCATTAATTTTTTTCCTCAATTAGGCCAATGATAATTGTCTCGCGTTTTCGGCACTCCTTAGGAATCATGAGACCTTCCTGGGATTTTTTTTTAAATACTGAAAAAGCAATCAACATGAGGTTTGGAGGATTTATTCTACATGTGTCAACGTAGACTAAAAAAAATGTTGACGAAGAAAAATAGAAAATGACGTCTCAGTCGTAGCTACACTAAAACTGTTTTTAGATGCTCTGCTGGAGAACTTTTATGGATTAGCACCGAGAACAAAAATCTATACCCCGTATGCATTTTTTAGGTTAATTGAAAAAAATATGCAGATATTATGCAACTATTTCATGACATTGAAAATGTAATCAGACTTTTCGAGTAATAAAAAACAGGTACATGCAAATAATATGAGTTGGCTTTTTAAATTGTTTTTCAAAGAATATTGATACATTCTATATATAGATACATTGTTTGCCTTTGTTTGGCTTTGTTTTTTGGGTTTGTTTTTTCAATAATTGTAAAAACAACGACAGCAATGCAAGCCTTACGATTGTTACGAAACTATATTGAAGTTTGCATCATTGGAAAGCAACGAAATATCTTCGAATTGCTCGTTAATTTTTTTCCTCAATTAGGCCAATGATAATTGTCTCGCGTTTTCGGCACTCCTTAGGAATCCTCAGACTCCAATGAACCCAAACAAAGCCAAACAGCTATGGACGTTAAAAGATAATAAAAAAAATTAAACAGACAAACAAGAAATGCTATTGCATTCTGAAGATGTTGACTTTCCAATAGGGGAGCAGCTCCATATATCGGATAGCTGCTTAATATCGGATAGTCGACTATCTCGAGTTTCCCTATAGCGACATCTATTTTTGCTTCTACACACTAATAACTAGTCGTAAGATGTCGCCACTGCAAAACTTTCGGTTGCCTAGCAACGAAAATGGCACAACAGTGATCCAATGTTACTTTTCGTCGTCGTAAAAAAATATTTTACGTTTTATAAAATGTTGTTTTCATTGAGGTAAGTTCAAATGATTTGTGTTTTTGTTATTTTTTATGAATTATAGCATTTATTTCACTCAATGGATATATAATGTTCGCAAAAATAGCAATATGTACAAAAATATTACTGTTCATATTCGGTCATGTCAAATCTTAAGGGATCTTCTCACTTTTGACGCTAAAAAAGGCTATTTTTATGCATTTTTTTGATAGGTTTATATTATAGATATCGATACAAAAGTTGTTACACTTAATAAATACGCTTTCGAAATACATTAAAATGTTTAAAAAATGTATTTATGTAACCCAAACAAACTTTAAACGCGTTTTTCTCGCAATAACTTTTTTCGACGGCTTGTTGATCAAATCTTCGAAAGTACTGAACTGATCCTTATGAAATGTTAACCACATATTCTTTACAACTATAGCAATAGCGCATATCAAGGATTTTTTTAAATTTTGATATTTTTTTGCTATAAACGGTGAAGAAACGCGTTTTTTTGTTCATTTCGAAAAATTTCCGCCATTTTGTTGTTTTTGGGTATATCAAAAATCGTATAATATGCGCTACAGTCATTAATATACTGAATCTAAAACCGTTTGATCTTTTTGTTCCGGATGATCCATCTCCGAGATTTCAACAGCGCAGACCGACAATGTTTTTAGGACATTTTTTCAACTACCATTTTCGTCTATAAATAGTGACTTAAATAAATTTGAAAAAAAAAACATTTTTTAATGTATTTCTAAAATGTATTTATTAAGTGCAACAACTTTTATATCAATATCTATGATGATCCTATCGAAAAAAATCATGAAAATAGCCTTTTTCAGCGTCTAAAGTGAGAAGACCCCTTAATATCGGATACTTAAGGCGTTACCCCCACTTGTAGCGCAAAAAAGGCCTTTTTCATGAATTTTTTTAAAGAAAACTACATAACTTTTTTAATCGATCAATATACCATCTTAAAGAACACATCTTGAAGAACTTTCAGTAATTTTTTTATTGAAAAATATTACATTGTTTAGTGGCAAATGGCCGTCAATGAAATAATGTTTTTATATACACGGTTTGCGGTGACCAACATTGCGGCGAAGTGGATCATCTGAAAAAAAATGCGGATGGATTTAGTCAAATATAAGTATAAACTAGTCTTTAATCGAAGGATTTTAAAAAATATTCATTTTTCACAAAATGGCGGACAGTCAAAGTTAATGGTTCGATTTTAACGAAAAAAAATCGAACTATTAAAGACTACATTTTTATGTATTAAATAAGCCTGCAAAATTTCAAGAAGATCGGTTCATTAGTGTTCGAGTAATCTTGGTCACCGACTTCAGAAATGCCATTTTGAGAAAAACGCGTTTAAAGTTTCAATTTCAGTTTACACGAAGAAAATATTTTTTTTGTAAACTTACATAGAGTCATCTATTCCGGGCATAAAAAAAACTGCACTGCAAATTGCACTTAAAAAAAAAGCAATAAAAAAAATCGATTTTTTCAAAATCGCAAGTGGGGGTAACCCCTTAATCGAGCCTAACATTGGATATCCGTTTGCGCCGAAATGTTCCTACCTAATGAAAGATTAACTTATAAAGACTGATTGTTCGATAATAATATCAAAGTTTAAACAATATATGTTTTGTTTTATTATATATAAAAATAGTTCCCTTATATCGGATATCCGATTATAGGCAACCTTCTGAAAACCACAATTCTGTCATTTTTTGTAAAACATCATGTAACTCAAAATATTCAAATCTAATGTGTAAAATAATTATCAGCATCTTGTTCTATACAACACGTAGATCGTGAAATCGTTAAATTTCAAGATCCTAGCACTTGTTTACTTTTTAAATTCAATTTCAACCAAACTATCCGATATACAATGCCTCTCCCCGACCATCGAATTTTTCGAGTCGCTCCTCTTAGAATGTGCCACGATATCAATGGCTATAAAATGCACCTCGCTCGTTGCATACGTGTACCGAAGCGCGGGGAATCTTTTCTTCGAGGCTCGGTCGTCTAAATCCTGCAATTTGAAACCTCGTAGAAATGAAAGCGAGGTAAAGAAAGGAAGAAATAAAGCCGAGAAAGGGAGAGCAGGAACGGGAAGCTGTGAGATTGCGATCGGCAAGAACAAAGCTGGCAGATATGATCCATATATGTGGCGAAAACGAACGAGCGTGTTTTTCTATTGTTCGCGTGAGCCGGTAACAGAGGGCTATGCTTGTTTGCGCTTTCGGTGTGTCCTGTTTGCGTTATTACAAGCCTGAAGGTTATTGTCCCTCGGGGCGCTATTGGCTTGCGCGTATTGTACCGGAGTATTATAACGTGCATGTAGCTCCATGTATGGGACGTTTCGTGTTTTGTGAACGTTTAGAAAAAAATATCATATAAATGAATAATACAGGGTGTCCTGTTATGAATGGATAATCATGCAACTGTCGATACGTCAGATCATGTCCTACTATATGCTTGAATTTCAGTTTAGTAAAAGTCCCACGGTTTTCGAGATTTTGGGCTTTATGTTATTTTTTGAAAAACAATCATCTGCTTTTGGTTTTTCGCGTGCCATTTTTACTAATGATGTGAATCGACAATAACTAAGCAACTTTTTAAAGTATATATATATATATATATATATATATATATATATAGTTATCGACATATATATATATATATACGTCGATAATTACCGAGTTATTTCGGGTGGCAGAGATAAGAGGGACACCCTCTTGTATATATATATATATATATATATATATATATATACAGGGTGTCCCTCTTATCTCTGCCACCCGAAATAACTCGGTAATTATCGACGTCACAAAAAAATGTTCCAGACAAAAGTTGTACGGTGTGAAGGGGGCCATCAAATGCGACCAATTTTTTTTATTTCGGTGGCGGCGCTGACGCACCTGGTACCTTTTTTTCAACCATCTTGCGGAGCACCTCAAGCCGCATAAAAAACATTGGGGAGGGGGTCAAAGTCGTTCAAGGTCATTCCAGGTCAGTATCGATGATACAAATCTAAATATGTGACCTTGAACGACTTTGACACCCTAATGTTTTTTATACGGCTTGAGGTGCTCCACAAGATGGTTGAAAAAAAGTACCATTCCATTTAAAAAAGTGGAGGCGACCTTCACTGTGGGTCAGCGCCGCCACCGAGATAAAAAAAATTGGTCGCATTTGATGGGCGCTTCATACTGTACAACTTTTGTCTGGAACATTTTTTCGTGACGTCGATAATTACCGAGTTACCTCGGGTGGCAGAGATGAGAGGGACACCCTGTGTGCATACACGTTTAAAAAATAGTAAATATATCGGGTCACGGCACATTTATAATTGTTTATTCTTATTAATTAATTTTTTATTTTTTATTTGTTATTTATTGTTTATAAATATTTTTTTTTCATGACATTTTTGTATAGTGATTTTGTATCGATCACAAAATCAATAACTACCAGCAGAAAGTACGTTAACTCGAGTGTACGAGCTCGATGGAGGGCCGCATAAGAGCGATTTTTAAGGGGGAGACACGTGCGTTATCGAGCGACTATGCGGGGCGAAAGGATTACGATGGAAGACCCTTAATGGTATTGTTGAAATTTGAATAACAGGTAATACGATACGAGAGATCGGAAGAAGGCTTTGCCTAGAGCAAAGCTACCACCCTCTCCGGACGAGAGACTCTCCGGTTCCTCGTATATTTTTCTGAACGGTGAAATTGAACGCCGTTCTGTGTACCTCGCCGGGAATTCGCCTTGAAAAAATCGCGGTGGATCGGTCAGTTTCATTGTACGGACGGTCAGGGGGGCCCGTGGAGCGTGGTTGTGTGCGGACTGCAGTGCAGATACGGGAGTAGTACACGAACTTTTCGGATCGTCGAGATCAGAAAACCCTAACAGGTATAGGGTTACCCCTGGATTGTTCATCTCTCTCTCTCTCTCTCTTTCCCTCTATTTCTATGCGCTATAGCTCTCATCCGGATTAATTGTTGGCAGCTTGTTTGATGACCCCGAGATACAAACTCCACTACCGAAAAATCTTTTTTTCCAGGAACGCACCACACATGGTGCTTTATGTGTTTTTTTCTTTATCTGGCTCTCTCTCTCTCTCTCTCTCTCTCTCTCTCTCTCTCTCTCTCTCTTTCTTTGGATCTTCTCCACTGATCTCACTCCTTTCTGCTCTTTATTATTTGTCTTCGCTGATCAACAAGATATGCGCTACGATCTGTCTGAAAGATTTGTGTACGAACAAACTTTTTTCGGCATTCAAAAACGACCACCACCTGGTTCGCGACAGCCTCTCTCTCTCTCTCTTTTTCTCTCCGAGACGACGGAAAGAATTCATTCCTTTTCGCCATTATTAGTCTCTTTCGATAAGCACATTCTTGTTTTTTTTTGACGTAGTTATAACGGGTTCGCAATATTATTTACTTATATATATATATATATATATATATATATATATATATATATATATATATATATATATATATATATAATCATTTATATGTGTGTTTACATATGAGGGATTCTCCGTCAATTCAGCCACTTCTTTTTCGACCATCTCAGATCTGCCCCATAATTGGTTATATCAAAGTACTACTAAAAGGCATTCTATGTGAATTTTTTCAGATTTCTTAATTCAACATTTTATCAAATGCCGTTTTTTTTCCAAATGAATATATCTCGGAAACTAGAAGTATCTGAAAAAAAATGTCTGTACATAAAAGTTGTAGTTTCGTGTTAGCTTTCGAGCGGACGACTTGAAGTAATTTTTACGTTCCGATAACGCTGATTTTTTACCAAAAAGGGGGAAATTATTTTTTCATTGAAAAACGGCCCTTTTTTTTGGCTGACCAAATTACAAAGTCTTCCAGTATGTCTGACGATATCGCAAAAAAATCGCCAGAGTGCCACGGAGCGAGGTTCCGGTATAAAAAAATTAATTTGTGTGGTTTCATTTTTTTTACCCTGGAACCTCGATTCGTGCCACACTGGCGATTTTTTTGCGATATCGTCAGACACACTGGAAGACTGTAATTTTTTCAGCCAAAAAAATGCCCGTTTTTTAATAAAAAAAATAATTTCCCCCTTTTTTTGGTAAAAAATCAGCGTTACCGGAACGTAAAAATTATTTCAAGTCGTCCGCTCGGAAGCAACCTACAGGTGCTATGTTCGAAGGACTTGAGTGATTTCGTCACTTCGAAATCACTGAGTTTATTCGAACGATTTGAGCTCCCGTGCAGTTTTTTGGACTTGAATCCTTCACTTTGGGGCTTTAATCGGGATTATAATACGTGTTTGATTGTTTTTAAAAACATGCAAGTTGTGAACGACATAGCTGAGCGAGCCGTTTCTTTCATGAAAGGTTTCAACGGTTTCATCACGAAAAACGAAGACCAAAAACAATATCTGTTGCAAGTTGTGAGCGAGCACAGAAAAACCCATCCTTTTTTCGAGAAATTATTATTCGGCTCTATCTTCGGATTAATTACGTAAGTTATTCAACAATTCTATACTGTGATCCAGCATGCATATGTTTGAGACATCGTTCGGAATGATTATTTTTATTAAAACTACTTGAAATGAAAACGACCTGTTTATGGTCACTTAGAAAATGCTACAGAGCATAAAAAGTTTTGAGAAAATTATATTATTATGATGTCTATTGGCGGGTAAAAAAAATTACGAAAAATCGAACAAAAAAAATTAAACGCCTTCTGAGCACTACCTAAAAAAATGTTTAGACCTCTCAAATTTTGTATGAATTACTTTTTCACAACGTAGTAACATTTTCCGTTGCGTACCGCGAATTTTTTTTTTCGAACCACCCTAATATCTATATATATATATATATATATATATATATATATAAATTTATGAAAAATCGGAAAAAAAAATTTCACGCTTTTGAGCACTACCTAAAAAAATGTTTAGACCTCTCAAATTTTGTATGAATTACTTTTTATTAGAATTTATATATATATATATATATATATATATATATATATATATATATATATATATATATATTAATTCTTTTTCCTCCAAAGACGTTTATAATCCAAACACTTTCGGTCCGACAGCGAGACAAACCTGTACATATACATTTGATACGTGCATATGCACGAGCTTCCCGTGCATTCTTCAGTTCGTGCATTCGACGCACGGCGGTTCGTCGCAACATTTTACTCACTTATATACATTATCGTTCTCCCGTACTTGTTGGAACGACGACTAACACGCGTGCGCATCGTGTACGAGTTCCGAATATCTGATTGGGTACGCGTTTCAGGTGCATCGTGTTGTTCCTTTCATTTTTTGGTTTTTTCGTTGTTTTTTCTTATTTTTATTTGCGAGACACAGGTAATTTATATCGACCCATGATTTATCGGGTTCGACGATCTCTTCGCGCGTCATAATCGCAAAATGATTCGCAAATCGAAGCAGGCCGAAATGACGATGTTAATTGGCGGAATGGTGAATCTTTTTTTTCGCGGAATGAGACAATGAAGTTGGTTTTTTCGGGCATTCGTTAAAGTATCTATAAGGACTAGTGTCTGTAAAGGACCTGATATTTTAGTTTATTAAGATATCTTTAAATCAATTATTTTTATTTTAATGTAAGGCACAAACATGGAGGTTATGCAATGCAATAGCCGATAAATGGCCGCCTTGTCCCTGTTCAAACGTTCACTCTTTTGACGAAATTTTCAATAACGTTTTGGCATAATTGCGGACTAATTTTATTAATGGAGACTCATTTTATTAATTTTACTAATTTTATTAATGGAAACCCACCATTCATGAAATTAGTCCGCAATTATGCCAGAAGTCCAATGCTGTCAAATCGCACGATCTTGGTGGACAATTCACATTGCCGCGGCGTGAAATAACACGATCATGAAACTTCGTCTGCAATAACTTTGCAGTAACAATGCAACAAATAAATTTTTTTATGCGTTGCTCGATCGTGTAATTCTCCATGATCAAACATCAATACTTCCTGATACCAGTTGTCAAAGATCAGTACTCCATGTTCGCCACAAAAACAATGGCGCGCAATTAAAAATGTCATACCATTTTGAGACACTCTTTACTCAATGGGCTATTCCTAGTTGTAACAGTCGAAGACAACTCATTTTTGGGATTTTTAAACAGAAAGTCGTGATGATACATTTTTCCAAAAATTAGCCATTTGAGAAAGTATCACCTGAAGAACACTCTAATTTTTTTATGCAAAAATATGTAATTGCATCTAATACTAAAAAATGAAACATATTTTGTCAGTATAATAGTTTATCCCACGATTAATCGAAGAAATTTCCGAAATATCGAATTGAATAAAAAATGCCGCGAGTTCAAAGTGAGTCGATTTTTGCGAAAAGAAATGGGCATTTTTTCGTTCATTGAATCGAAAGTATACATCGGAAAAAAAATCCTTGGATCAAATATTACGTTGGCAAAAAAGTCTTTGCGTTTTATCAGCAAACATTGATTTGAAAAGCATTCTTCGCGAAAACCGCCCTCGGATTCTATTTAGAATCTAATGGTGGATACATAAAATAAAATGAATCATTCATTTCAAGACTGCTTTTTTGTTTTATTTTTGGTGATAAAACGCAGAGACTTTCTTGCCAACCTAATACTATATTTTTACATGAAGAAAAAGCTCCAATCATTTCAGTAAAATCGATGCAGTAGTTTTTGAGATATTTTGCTCACCGACTTCGAAAATCTACTTTCGAGAAAAAGGTGTTTAAAGTTTCGAACGATGCTCCGAGCGTTGCGACGGGCGTCAACATAACAGCCTATCAATCTGTCAATTTTTATCCGATCACTTTGAAATTTTCAGGGAATATTTATAAGATGACATACTGTCGAAATATTATTTGTTTTGAAAAAAGTGATAACCCCTTAAGTCCATTGGACGTTTTCTATATTTGATTATTTATGATATCGATACAAAACCATTGTTAAGTAATTTATACTCCCCATGACTACGTTCTTTCTTCAGCGATGTCCGCATGAGAATTTTTTCATCGATACATTATAAAAAATAAAAAATCCTTATTTATCCAAAAGTGTATCTGAGCAAAGATAATTTTTTCCGACAGAAATACATTGATTTCAACTATAGGGATGAATTAAACATGCTATATTCAGATCATTGAAATGAATCGTTTTCTTTATTTAGTGAGCATTATTTCGTAGCGTATTTTCGGAAATGCCGATAACAATTTGACACACGATTATCAAATGATTTATTAGCCACGTAATTAAAAAATGACATTTCCAAAACAGAATGACAATTTATTGGAAAGGAAAGAGTCGTGTGGAAATAAATCATATTTTTATTCACTCTGAGTTAACTGTTTTTATATATTAGTATCGATAATTTGCGAGAACAGTCGCGGTGTGGCCTCGGCTAGCATTGAACTCTACCGAGGGTGATTCTCTCCCGTTCCGTTAGCATGGTCCGGAGCGTCTCTCGTAAACTCGTCGCTTTAACGACGAGACATTAGGATATTGCGAGTATGCGGCTCGTACACCGAGACTGTTCCTCCCTCTCTCTCTCTCTCTTGGCGTATTCTCCCTATGTCGTGACACGTCTTCCCCAACGATTTTAATGCGATAGTTCGTGCTCGAGTCTCTTGATACACCTACAGATCCCCAACGAGCAAAGCTCAACATCCGAGCTATATATGATGTCGGGAAAAGCAACGATCTCTCTCTCTCTCTGTCTCTCTCTCTCTCTCTCTCTCTCTCTCTCTCTCTCTCTCTCTCTCTCTCTCTCTCTCTCCCTCTCCCTCTCCCCTCTCTCCTTTATTTTCTCCTTTCTATAAAACAGCCTTTTTCACCATTGCACTTGAATTTACGAGCCCAAAGGGCGACTATACTTGGCTAAACTTCTTTTTCAAGCCGAGCCACACCAGAGACCGACAGTCAAGAGATGAAAAGCTGATTTTTTTTTCATTTTGCCCAAGTTTCACGCGTTTGGGCCGGTACTTGGATGGGTGACCGCTTATCAGCACACTGGCTCGAGCCTAGTGGCTGTGGGCAATATTATGCGCAACATCTCGAGGAGTTTGTCAGAAATACGAAGGGAAATTGAAAAAAAAAATACAGTACATAGAATATGAATTAAAAAAATCAAAATAAATAAAGGAAAGGAAGGAAGAGAAGATGGAAAATCGCGTCGGACGTGTGGTGATCATTTAGGCGAAAGGATGCATCCACCGTGCTGGCATTGCCCGTCTATTTGGAGATTCTCTCGTTGTGCTTTCTCCTTCTCTTAAGAATATCTTAAGGGGCCTCCCCTTAAGATACTCTTCTATCCAGCTTTCTGTACGAGCGTTCGTGGTTTTTCTTCACTGTTCATCTCATCAGAACCGAAATAGAGCGATGTTTGGTACGTTTTGTAACATCCTTCTCATCTTCACCTCTCCCTCCGGATCGCCGCTTTGTATGGACCCTCTTGTGGGGGAGATACCATTAGGCGAGGAAAAAATTGCTGATTCTCATGATTTTTTTTAACGACAAGATTTCTTCACCATTTTTGGACTTGGGGTATGTTTTATTACTACTTTTGACTGCTACATGGTATTTTTTTAAATCAATCTTTAAAATTGGCGGATGTATGGCACGGTCTTTTAAATGGGTTGCGGCGAAAGTTTTCAGACGGCGTGACACGTAGCGTCAGCGGGATTGATCTGAAAAAAATCCAACGAAGATTTGTCCGTCATTAACACTCATACGCGAAATATGAACCAAGAAAAAGTGAGAAATGGTGAAAATCGATGAAACGGTACGCTTTTAAACAAAAAGTTTGATTTTTCCGAAAAAAGTGGCTACATTTTGCAATAAAAAAAACTTAACATTTTTTTAAACATTTAGCGTCATCTTTTAGACAATAAAATTAGGAAGATTTACACCAAATTTCATCAGAATCGGTCGATTAGTTTTTTACCTGTAGGTCAGGCCAGTTTTGAAAACGTAGTTTAGAAGACCGTGTCATAACGTCGCCATTTTAAAAGCTTAATAAAATAAACAAATAACAAGTAACAGTTAAAAGTAGTAATAAAACATACCCTAAGTCTCAACAATGATGAAGGAATATTTGATTTAAAAAAATCATGTAAATCAGCAAATTGTTTCTTCATCCAAGAGTATCCCATTAAGGCGTTACCCCCACTTGTGGCGCAAAAAAGGCCTTTTTCATGAATTTTTTAAAAGAAAACTACAAAACTTTTCAACCGATCAATATACCATCTTAAAGAACACATCTTGAAGAACTTTCAGTAATTTTTTATTGAAAAATATTACATTGTTTAGTGGCAAATGGCCGTCAATGAAATAATGTTTTTATATACACGGTTTGCGGTGACCAAAATTGCGGCGAAGTGGATCATCTGAAAAAAAAAACGCGGATGGATTTAGTCAAATATAAGTATAAACTACTCTTTAATCGAAGGATTTTAAAAAATATTCATTTTTCACAAAATGGCGCACAGTCAAAGTTAATGGTTCGATTTTAACGAAAAAAAATCGAACGATTAAAGACTCCATTTTTACGTATTAAATAAGCCTGCAAAATTTCAAGAAGATCGGTTCATTAGTGTTCGAGTAATCTTGGTCACCGACTTCAGAAATGCCATTTTGAGAAAAACGCGTTTAAAGTTTCAATTTCAGTTTACACGAAGAAAGTATTTTTTTTGTAAACTTACATAGAGTCGTCTATTCCGGGCATAAAAAAAACTGCACTTCAAAAAAATGCAATAAAAAAAATCGATTTTTTCAAAATCGCAAGTGGGGCTAACCCCTTAAGAAAAGACTGCGTTCCTCCGGCTGGTCTCGGACTGCCGCGTTCCCACAGAACTGTTTGCCTACCCCGGTAAAAAGCTCTTCAGGATGACTGCGCGCCTGCCGGTTTGCCCTTCTATATGGACCCGTACTTGTATCTCGTACGAACCAGATCGTCCACCCCCTGTCGTACTCTCTATCACCCTCTTTCTGAATCTCTTTCTCGCTCCCAACTTTTCTCGTTCCTTCCTTTTTGATTTTTATACCGCTCTCTCTCTCTCCCTCTCTCTCTCTCTCTCTCTCTCTCTCTCTCTCTCTCTCTCTCTCTCTCGCCCCCTCTCCCTCTTTCTGACTGCCCACCATAAATCTCTGTAACGCTTGGTGGATTTCGAGGGAGGCCTGCGTGGTGGCGGATTTTCGATGCCACCGAGCACGCATATACCACCCCCGCCCGGAACCAATCAAATTTCGATTCGCCCCCGCCCCTGCCCCTCGTCCCAAACTGCCCACACATCGCGGCTCGAGGGATGAGAAAACGGCGCCCAAGTACGCGAGCTGTACAAGTGGAAAACACGATCATGAATCGTATTGTTTTGTTGATTCGTCGGTACATTAGGGTCCATTCACGAAACAGTGAACCGTTAATGCGATGGATAAATGTTGAACAATGAGGACAGTTTTGGCGCGAAGGTCTCAAATAAAATTTAGCAATGAAAATTGTCCGTACGTGGGTCACTTTGGAAGAAATGTTTATTCTTTGACCATTTTTCCATATTATTTATTATTGCGTCACTTTGAGAGAATTCTTTGACCATGTTTCCATATTATTTATTATTACATTCGACTACGCATCATCGAGAACAATAAGCACTTTTTTTAACTTGCCAAATTTTTTTAGCCCCTCAGGCTACGAAAATGTCTGAAAGATTTTTGAGGAGCCTTGCTAGAAATATAAAATCGACATCAGCAGAAAAGAATTTTGGATACTAATGAATAACAAAACTATTTTTGATTTTTCGATTGCCTTTTTTCATTATCATCCCAAATATTTTCTTAAATATTTGGGCTAAAGATGCTTAAGGGGGGAAATCCCTTTAGACGCCCATGAATTTTTATAAAGGTGATTAAAAAATCGCCTCATTTTTAACTTTTGACATTACTTTATTATAATTTTCAAGGGTAAATTTTGTTTTCTTTTTTAAAGAAAATAAAAACGCGGCGTTATAAGGTATTACTTTGGGCGTCTTTTGAAATCTGCTCATGTTATAGCTCAAAAAGTGATTGATCGATCTGGCTGATATTTTGGGAGGTTTCTCACTAGAACATTATTGGAAGGATACACCTTTAAAGTATAAAAAAGTATAAAATTAAAAATTACGTAGGCTTTGTAATCAAATTTTCATATCTTTGACCATTTTCTCGACAATTTTTACCCTAAAAAACCTCAAAGCTTTAAGTATATCCTTCCAATAATGTAATACTGAGAAACCGATCAATCACTTTTTGACCTATAACATGAACACTTTTTCAAAAGACGCCTAAAGGAATACCTTATAACGCTGCCATTTTGTTCTGTTTAAAAAATCATATTTTTTAACACTTTAAAGTTGTAACAAGATAATATCAAATTTTTGAAATTATGTGATTATTTTATCACCTTTATGAAAATTCATGAAAAATGACATTTTCGGGCGTCCAAAGGGATCTCCCCCAGAATACTGATCCTGAAAAACGTTTAAAAGATTTTGGAGGAAATTTGCCAATAAAAATTGGTCTACGGATTTTTCGTTGCGTTCCAACGATGCAATATCATACTGAATAGAAGAAAAAAAAATCGCATAAAAAGCACATTTTATTCTTACATATACATTATCGAAGATCGATGATTTTCGCACTCGCCGTTACTTTTCATCACGACGGATTGTTAATATTTATTTATTATTCCCAAAAAGTTGAAAGAAAATATCGTTTCGGGGGTTGAAAGATTTTGACAAGGTCTCAACCCTGCGACCCGTGCTCGTTTCGTTAAAATATTCAAAGCGACAACTTGCCAGCGAGCACTCAGCCCCTTTCAACCCTTTCGTAGGGTTAATGCCATTGCCGTGGGTCTCGACAAGAGGGATGTTACAATTTCGTCGGACGAGGAACTAAATGCTTTCGTAATTTCGTAATTACAGTTGTCTTTCGAACGTGCAAAATTTAATCGGTACACTGGAGATCGGTAAATGAGATGAACTCCAATGTATTTTCACGTCGCGCTCCTGCTGATATATTTATCAATTCACCTTTTTCTTTTGTCACCACAACCGCGATTATTTTTCGGCCCAGCGTCGTATCTGTCTGAAAAAAGATTCAGGCTCTCCCCAGGGTGTTACAACCCAGTACTACTCTAATATCGATCCTCGAGACTTACGTGCCCCACGATCGTTTGTATCAATTTGAGAATAATTTTCCCCAAGTGGCATACACGACTATGCGCAATGAGCATTGTGTGCGTGTGTGTGTGTGTGTGTGTGTGTGTGTGTGTGTGTGTGTGTGTGTGTGTGTGGGTGTGGGTGGCGTTTTACCCGATTACATTTTCTTGGCTACATCCCATAATTCATAAAATTCGAGCCGGGGCATTTTCTCGAGAAACAACGGCACTGGTATAAAACGCGGAAAGACATAAATTTACACAAATGATCTTTGATCGTACGAAAATTTAACGGAATGAACGCGGCACCAAAATTTAATCGGAAAAGTACGATAAATAATGTTCTTCGTTCATTCAAGTTTTACGTACATACATATATTTTACTACAAATTTTTATTTATTCAAGTAAGCTTTTTTGCGATTTGAAACGTTAGCCTCTTAAAAAGAAGTGGCAAACAGTTTGAGGCAGTATTTTTGTCTAGGAATTTGGAAAAAGCGTTTTTTTAAATGTTGTTGAACGATCAATAAACATGTGCAAAAAAATTCGGATAGAAAACTGCAACAGTTTAATAGTTATTCCATCATAAAAATCCCCTCCAAAACAGCAATCTAGACAACAATAATGTCTTCAATGTTGGTTAACACAATATGCTCGTTTTGATCGAAACAATTTTGACAGCCTTGGGTATATATATTTTTAATAACTTTTCAGTTGAATAAAATATCATCGTTTTTTTATCAAATATATATGTCGGAGATTTTTGGTCTCGTAGATGTGTACAGATATACATATATATATATATATATATATATATACATATATGGTCATGTGCTACTTGTTTCACCCTTAGACCCTATGTCTAAGTAGAAATGGCACGCGAAAAACCAAAAGCAGATGATTGTTTCCACAAATAACATAAAGCCCAAAATCTCAAAAACCGTGGGACTTCTACTAACCTAAAATTCCAACATATAGTAGGACACGATCTGACCTATCGACAGTTGCAGAATTATGCTTTCATAATAAGACACCCCGTGTACATACATACGCATATATATATATATATATATATATATATATATATATATATATATATATATATATATATATATATATATATATATGAACGAGTGTGTATGTAAATGTATATGGAGGGAGCACGTTGGCGACGATTTTTCTATACTTCAGAGCTTGTAAAAGTAGCCGACAAAAGAGTACCGACGCAGCTTGTCGGTAAAAGTAGTAGAACTCAACACGGCACGCACTTACATTAGAGACGAGAAATCAGGGTCGCCCTGTGCTACGAGACGACGATGAGAGCGGCACACACACACACACACACACACACACACACACATTTGGCTCAGCGGGACATTAACCAGATCACCGGATGCCCCCGCGTGACAAGCTTCTCACCCACTCGAAGACACGTAGCTAGAATGTTATCGCGTTTTTCTTTTTCTTCGCTTTTTTTCTTTCGTCGTTCAAATTTTTATATGCTTCGAGCGTTGAATTAACGAGACCACCGATGAACGATCATTTTCACGCTGTGACGCTTGATTATTTCGGAGGAAGAAAAATTTTTCTTCGTCTCTTGAAAATTTATAATACCCGTATACTCCTTACTACTACTCGAGACAAGGGATTGACGAACTTCACGAGAGGAATACGATAATGAAGTTTTTAAATAAAAATAATTGGAATAATGAACGAATAATTGAATAATGATAATGCTTAGACTCTAGGCCTCTAAAATTGCAAATAAAGGGCATTGAGAAATAAATAATAATATAAAGAAAAACAATGATAATAGTAATGATGATGATGATGTTAGTAGTAGTGTCGAGTTTTGTTTGCACAACTCTTTCGCAAAGCTTTTTATAAAACATTAATATTTCACGTACATACTTTTCACTTAGATAATGACGTTAGTAATAATAACGATATTGATAATGAAAATAGTTATAATAATGATAATGATAAAAGGTCGTGTATTAATTATGATGATGATCGTGCCAGTCGAATAATAATTCGAGTTCTAATCTGTGGAAATGAATGTACAATTAAATTAAGGGGGGGCATACCTTTAGTACGAAGATATTTCCCTCATTGACACTCATATGCAGAATATGAACCAAGGAAAAGGGAGAAATGTTAAAAATCTATGAAATGGTACACTTTGAAACAAAAAGATTGAATATTACGAATAAATGGCTACATTTCGCAATAAAGTTTGTTTTATTTTGAAAAACATTTAGGGTTATGTTTTATACAATAAGGTTAGAAAGATTTATACCAAATTTTATCAGAATCAGTCGATTAGTTTTTCAGCTATTCGTCACGCCAGTTTTGAAAATGTAGTTTAGAAGACCGTGCCATACCTCCGCCATTTTTAAAGATTGATTAAAAAAATACCATGTAACAGCCAAAAGTAGTAATAAAACATACCCTAAGTCCCAAAAATGGTGAAGAAATCTTTCCCTTTAAAAAGAAATCAAGTTCAGCAAATATTTTCCTCGCCTAAATTATCTCCCCCCTTAAACGTGGAGAAAGTGATGAAAACGCGATTTTTCTAATGTTCCAATTCCAATCATTTTAAACAATTTTTCGTCAGTCATGAATCGTAGCGGGTCTTTATCCTCGCATAATTTTAGATTTAAACGATATTAAAGACTGATATAATTTATTGAGAAATTCGAAGACTAATCAAATGAAAATTGATACAACAATAAATTTCATGTGACATGAGCTTGATGCTTGAAAATTGTTTTTTTGTTACTTCATATACAGGGTGTCCCAGAACTCAACGTCAAGCCGAAACGGGGTGATAGGATTGATTGTAACCATCATGAGAAAAATCAGAAAAAAAATCTATTTTGAAAATTTTAAATTCATAGTTTAACAAAAAACAGTCTTAATTCTAGGAAACTTGGGGCAATTGTGTCATTATTTTTGACTGTGATTCTAGAAATGTTATTTAGGGTTATGGTTCCAAAGTTTAAATGAACAAAAATAATAAAAATTAACCACAATAACCGAAAAATGGTTACAGTTTGACCAAATTTCTAGGTTTTTCTTAAATGCCCAAATATTTTTTTTGATTTTTCTCATGATGGTTACAATCAATCCTGTCACCCCGTTTCGGCTTGACGTTGAGTTCTGGGACACCCTGTATATATATATTTCCTCTTTCTGCATTTCGATCAGTTTTTGAGTTATAGCTTGTTTAGATGATTGTATGTGTTTTAGAAGAAAAAAAGATCGTTTTCCTGTATCGGCATTTATGCCCGTGCAAGACTCGTCAATGTTTTACGTCACGGACACACTGAAGTGGACCGAGACTTCGGGTGCCTTGTGGCACCACTGGGCTACGATACTTTAAGTGGTTTCGTCCATAAAACTGCAACGCCGCTTAGGATAATGTTCCCCTTGAGTTAGGGCAAGAGAGAGAGAGAGAAAGAGAGCGAGAGAGAGAGAGAGAGAGAGAGAGAGAGAGAGAGAGAGAGAGAGAGAGAGAGAGAGGAGAGTTTAGGGGGGTAGTGTAGCGTGTGCTCTTTGAGGATATTTTGGAGCACCTGGGCCTTCGACAACGTAGACCCGAGAGCATGAAATGCGGTAATCGACCATTAATTATTTATCGAAAACACGACGTCTCGTCTGAGCATAAAACATTAATAATTGAAAATTATTAGCATTGTACCAAGGCGCGATACAATTTCTCCGGTCGGTCCCTCGCTCATACAATTTGCACGTAACATTCCTTTTTCTCAAAAATTTTCAAATGCACAGTTACATATTTATATTTTGCAAAAGCCGAAACTATTTATGATCTTTCGATCTCCAGGGAATATTTTATTTTACATCGTTCGACGAATATAAGAACAGAACGATCCGAATTATTTGGCTCTTTTACATTTGAAGAGCAGGCGGGCAAAACCAAACTTTTCCACTACATTTTTTTTCGTGTATAAAAATTGCCTTTTCGCTTTAAAAGGCAATTTTCGTCTGCTCCTTATTTCACGACGTGTGTAATTATTCATTCTCTTGCTCATTAAGGGGGGGGGGGGATACCTTAGGTGAGGAAAAAATGGCTGATTTCGTTTTTTTTAAATCCTTGATACACTTGAGCATTTCGACCCGGACGAACTTGAAATAAAATGCTCACTTTTCCAAAATTGAAGGTTTCCAATAATTTGTTACCTCAATTTAATTGTACACTTTCCGAATTTTCATCATGCAGGTGTATTAAGAAATTCAAAGTATATCACGGATTTTTTTCAATAAACACCGACCGAAGGGTTGTTGAGGGCAGGTGGATGAAGTACTATCCGGGTCAAATTGACCCGGTGTGCCAAAATCGTGGCCAAATATAAGTGCGTCAAGGAAGGGTTGAAGAGAAGATTTCTTCACCATTGTTGAGACTCAGAGTATGTTTTATTGCTACTTTTGGCTGTTAGATGGTATGTTTTTATTTTCTATTAATCTTTAAAAATGGTGGAGGTATGGCACAGTATTCTGAACGGGTTGCGGCAGATTTTGTCAGATGGCGTGACACATAGAGTCGGCGGGATTGATCTGAAAGAAAAAAACAACAAAGATTTCTTTCGTTAACACTCATACGCAGAATATGAACCAAGAAAAAATGAACAACGTTGAAAATCGACGAAATGGTACGCTTAGAAACAAAAAAGATTGAATGATCTGGGAAAAAATGGCTACATTTTGCGATAAAAAACTACTTTTTTCTTTTTATTTCCAAAAATATTTAGGGTCATATTTTAGACAATAGAAATTACAAAGATTCATACCAAATTTCATCAGATTCGGTAGATTAGTTTTCGAGCTACACGTCACGCCAGTTTTGAAAATGCAGTTTAGAAGACCGCACCATACCTTCGTCATTTTTAAATATTAATAATTTTTAACATTACCATGTCACAGCCAAAAGTAGTAACAAAACATATTCCAAGTCTCAAAGATGGTGAAGAAATCTTTCTTTTTAAGAAAAATCATGAAAATCAACAAATTTTTCCGTGCCCAAAGGTGTCTACCCCTTCATTTCGTGGCCCTTCGTTTTGAGATCAAATAACTGTCAAATTCATCCAGGCCCAAGGATCATCCCCCAGTATGAGAAATACCCCAAGTTTGAGAAACATAATCATTGCAGTCATATATATATTTTTTTCCTCGACCAAATTCAGACAATATAGATAAGCAAACCAGCGAAAAAAGGGAGCAAAAGAGAGAGCGTGGTTTCTGCTACTTTGATCGCGAAGCGGCGGGGCACTCTCTGCCGTTTATCCACTTGGAAAGCCTTCTCCATATTCAGAAAAAGAAAAAATAAGAGAGAGAGAGAGAGAGAGAGGGAGAGATAGAGAGAGAGAGAGAGAGAGAGAGAGAGAGAGAGAGAGAGAGGAAGGACAAACGAGCGGAGAAATAAGAGAACGTGTGCGTTTGTAAAAAAAACGAGAGTCGGATCGAAGACGATAAAAAAAGGTTTTCAAGGGATATCGCGTTACACCAGCAAGAATATCTCTCTTTTTCTTGCTCCCTCCCTCCCTCTCCCGAATTCGCATAGAATCCCCCCCCCCCTTTGTCCGTATTTCCGCGGCTTCGATAAAAAAGTAGAGAAAGAGAGGGAGTATGAAATATAGAGAGGGAGAGGGAGGTAGGAAGAGGTCGCAAAGGCGAAAATAATGAAAAAAAATATCGTTCGAATGTCGAACTTGCAATAAAATTAAGCGACAAGATGAGAGCGGATTTCGGAGTGCTGAGGCAATGGCCCGTAGGAGGCCATGTTTTTCCTGGTCGAAGAATAAACGAAAAGATTTTCGATAAATATATTTTCAGCGAAGAATATCCTGTAACAATTAAGTGGAATTCGACAGCTCGATAATGCACACGCACACATATAGGTACATATATATATATGCACATGTGCGTGTTACATCCAAATGTATATGTATGTTTACATATATACAGTACCAATTAAAAGTTTTCAATTACTTTGGTTAGTGGCAACATTTTCGACCACTTTGCATAATTGCAAAATTTTATTAGAATAATAAAATTCATATTATTTCTTATTTTACGAAGCCACTATGAAAAGATATTCCAAAATAATTCAGCAATTATCCAAAGTGATCGAAAACTTTTGACCGATACTGTATATCCTACCCCATATAATGTGTGCATGCAAGACCATTTTTATTCGTGAATCGAGAACCCGCCAGCATACTAACCGAACAAATGCATTTGGTCGCACTTATCGCTTCGTGAGTTCGACCCCATGTTTATGTTAATTAGTCGGATAGGAGTTTAGCCGAAAAGGTATGCGACTCGAATTTATCAAACATCGAAGGTGGTAAATGAAATAATAATAACAATAATAATAATAATAAATAGTGGTAGTGGTAATAACAATGATAATAATGTTGTTACAAACTTATATATTTTCATTGATAAGGATGATGGATTTCAAATAACGTTGGGGTTCTGGTTTTATTATTATTACTGTTATAATAATTATGTTTATAATAATATTATCATAAAAATAAACTTTTTATTATTATTTTTATCGCCGTGTAAAATGACGAGACAATGATTCGTAGTACATAAATTTAGAAAACCTTTGATGCATTCTAAGACATGGAGAGATCGTAGCCATAATCCAAAATAAAAAAATATGTTTTTGTCTAGACTATACTGAGTCGTTGGGGATTTTTTGAATTTTTTGGCCCCCAAAACACAAGAGATAAAAAATAGTTTCATGTATGTAATTTTATATGCGGATAAATGGGCAAGACGTTCACACTACGGGTGATGTAATTTGTGTGGTT
Source organism: Ophion slaviceki (assembly GCA_944452715.1). NCBI lineage: Eukaryota > Metazoa > Arthropoda > Insecta > Hymenoptera > Ichneumonidae > Ophion > Ophion slaviceki. Next base: position 26,851,503 of record OX101794.1, read on the forward strand.
ATTTAGCACCAAAATAAACCATTTCTAACAACGGATTAACGCAAACTAAACCTTTGTAAACATTTGGGAAAAAACCCCATTTTGCCCATCGTTAACCATATATATTCAATATTGAACTACCTTGGTTCAATGTTGAACCAAGGTTTGATAAAAGAATCTTGGCTGGCGAATGAAGAGCATTGCTGCTCACCTCAATGTTCGCGAAGTTGCCGTATCGCAGCAATACTCAACATTCATAAACGGTAATAATAAATAATCTTATGAAATAAATATAAATAGGCACCATTATAAATTAATCAAAATTTCATTTTGAGTCGTATAAAACATTCGCTGACGCAGTTTTTCCATAATAATTGTCGATAATATTGTACTTTTTCAAGTTGACAGCACACGGAAAAAAAGAAATAGTACAAAATACAGGGGCTACACAGTTCGCATTGGACTCGAGCGATTGCACAGCGATATTACCTGAAACACAGTGCTCAAAATACAGTGTGCTCAAAGTAAATTATTACAGTTTCTATACTGTCCTCTTTGGACTCGAACCGCTCTACTGTATCTTTTACTGGAACACATAGTCCAAAATAGAGTGTAGTCAAAAGTAAATTTTGACAGTTCAACACTGTAATATAAATTTAACAAAACTTGTAATATGACAGTTGGTTAATCTGTATTATGTACAATGAATGCGCCAGTTATATTGACAGAGTTTATGTAGGTGTTTTAACAGTGAAGTCCTCTGTTCTAGAAACTGGTTAGCAACAGGTATAGTTTCAGTTTTGAACCGTTGCTTTTTACAGTGTGAACACGGGAAACCTTCTTGTTTTAATACTGTAATTCAAACTTGGTGAACCCCGTAATTTAATAAGGCCACAAATCGTATATTATAGAAAATTAGGGGTAAAAATAACATTAGATAGCGCTGAAAGAACAATTAAAGCGCTGAAAGAACTGCCAGTCCTTTGTGTCGTGGTCGCGCCACGCTCGAGACAGGTCCTAACCAGTGAATACCGTTTACAACGTCACACTGTAAATTTGATTATAAACATAAAATTAAAAAAGTTCGGCGAAACCTTCGCTTACAATGTATATTGTAAGCAATGTAATATATACACACACACACGCACGCGCGCACACACACACACACACACACCCACACACACGCACGCACGCGCACACACACACACACACACACACACACACACACACACACACACACACACACACACACACACACACACACACACACACACATATATATATATATATTAAGAATATACTGAACTGAGTGAGACACACAAAAAAACGTTTATCCATAAAAGAAGTTTGAGAAAACTGTGTAGAAAATATTAAAAAATCAGTCACATACACAGGAACGTACCTTTTTGTAAATAATTCTCTCTTTTTTATAATTTCTTGAATTATGTCGCACAAATTTCAACATTCGCATTCTATCGACCACGCACTACTAACTGGCAATCCTTTGTGTCCTGGCCACGTGCCTCACTCCACGCGCGAGACAAGTCCTAATTACACAAGAACGTACCTTTTTTTAAATTCTCTCTTTCTTTATAATTTCTTGAATTCTGTCGCACAAATTTCGATGTCCGCGTCCCATCAACCACGCACTACTAACTGGCAATCCTTTGTGTCCTGGCCTCGTGCCTCATGTGCGTACAGCATAAAAAACAGTGATCGCATTTAAATTTTACAGTTGAATATTTTTACTGAAATCACTGATGTATTCACAATATCAAACTGTAAATAAACCAGTCTAACTGTAGAAATCTCAGAGTGCACAGATAACGTCATGAACTGTCGAAAGAAGAGTAAAACTACCGTGCCACACTGTGAAATTTAATGAATCACGCTGTACTCAATACAGTGTACACTGTAACCCTTGCAGTTTGCGTACAGTATAAAAATCAGTGATCTCATGTAAATTTTACAGTTAAATATTTTTACTGAAGACACTGATGTATTCACAATACCGAACTGTAAATAATCCAGTGTAACTGTAAAAATATCAGTGTGTACAGGAAAATTCGTCATTTTTGTAGGACAGGATTTACATTACTTTGTTTCACTGTAAAATGAAATATAGCACCCTGTTTTTCATGCGGTTTATACTGTGATTTTCGCTGTTTCTTTTTTTCCGTGCAATCCAAAAGTTTTTCTTATTCACGTAATAAAAATATTACATAATTCATAATTGTGCTCTGTAATTATATATTTCATGAAAAATTAGCATCTACAGAACAAATCTATACCACTCATGCATTTTTTAAGGGTAATTGAAGAAAAATATACAGATATTGCACAAAGTGCAACTATTTCGTGGCATGGAAAATGTAATCAAACTCTTCGGGTAATTAGGTACATGTAAATGGTTGGCGTTTATTATTTTTCAAAGAATATTGGTACATTGAGGTATATAATTGGGTTTGTTTGGCTTTGTTTGTATAATAATTTTTGCAATATGTTTGTAATATAAGTTGTAATATAACTTTTGAATGAATAACAAGATTATAATTGGGTAGGGAGAGGGCACTTTTCAACCAATCACAGGCATTCAGCATATCGCAGCTCCCCCACTCTACTACACATGGAGTGGGGGTAACGTTCGCTTCGTTTGACACCCAGCTAACTCAGGCCATGCCCAGCTTCCCTCAACTAACATAAACAGTTTTAAAAGTATTTTCAATGCTGAAATCACCAACCGTCAATTGACTCAACCTGCTCCAACCTTCTTGAGAAATAGAATTCGCAAGGATCGTCCGATCCGTACAGTTTAGCGTATTAAATCAAACGCGAGTTCGAGGACTAGAGCTGTCTAATGAGAGAGCCGAACCGAGAGATAAACCATAGTTGGTGGACCCGAGATACAGTTCGGCGGATTCTCTTCGTGGTGGGGAAGAGGCCGGGATCGCTGCCGTGTGCAGTTGCTGCACTCGTCCGTGAATTCCTGGCCGGTTTTCTCTTCGCTCTTCATCCCACTGCGCGGTTCCTCGCTGTGGGCCCCGAGGGAATCTCTCTCAGTTTTTTTTTCGGCCCCTCTTTTGCTCATTTTTTCTCTCCTTCGCCTCGCCGTTTCTCTCGCGAAAGTTTTTCGTCGTCTCTCTGTCTCGGTCTCTTCCACCCCCGAGATAGTCTTTTGTCTTATTATTTGGTCGAGGGACCTGCCAGGTATCTCAGCGCAATGCGGGAGAGCCTCTCTCCGTTTTCAGCTCTCTCTGTGTCTCTCTTTGGCGTGCTGGATCTCTCTCTCTCTCTCTCTCTCTCTCTCTCTCTCTCTCTCTCTCTCCCTTTCTCTCTCTCTGTCTCGCACTTTGATTCGATGACTCTGCCTGCATAAACTTGGCGGCTTTATCTTCGTGATTTTTATTGCGAGAGGAACGTTGCGACGAACCAAATCGACAACCATTACGACCTTACGCGACTCTTCTTCAACTTGACCATTTTCCACTTTTCTATCCTTGTCCGTTCAATTCATCTAAAGTGTTCTACCAAAATTTCCAAGTTTTAGCGTTTTCCTCACAGACCGTGAATAATTCGTTGGTATTTCCGGTTTTTTTATCGGCGAATTTACAGAGGCTGCGAAGATTTTTTTCGTCAGCTGGTCCGATCGAATGATCAGGAGTTGGCAGGATTGACGGGGAGTGAAGAAAAATGCCAATCGAGGGGGGAGATACTTTTAGGCGAGGAGAAAATTGCTGATTTCCATGATTTTTTTTATAAGGAAGAATTTCTTCACTATTTCTGAGACTTAAAGTATGTTTTATTATTACTTTTGGTTGTTATGTGGTATTTTTTTATTTGTTAATCTTTAAAAATTGCGGACGTATGGCACGGTCTTCCAAATCGGTTGCGGCGGATATTGTCAGACGTCGTGACACGTAGCGTCGGCGGGGTTGATCTGAAAAAAAAACCAGCGAAGATTTTTCTTTCATTAACACTCGTACGCAGAATATGAACCAAGAAAAAGTGAGAAATGTTGAAAATCGATGAAATGGTAGGCTTTTAAACAAAAAGATTGAATTTTACAAAAAGAAATAACTACATTTTGCAATAAAAAATATTAAAACATTTTTTTTAACATTTAGGGCCATATTTTAGACAATGAGGTTAGAATAATTTATACCAAATTTCATCAGAATCGGTCGATTAGTTTCTTAGCTATACGTCACGACAGTTTGGAAAATGCGGTTTAGAAGACCGTGCCATACCTCCGCCATTTTCAAAGATCAATAATTTTCAAAAATACCATGTAACAGCCAAAAGTATTAATAAAACATACCCGGAGTGTAAAAAAGGTGAGGAAATCTTTCCTTCTCAAAAAAATTAATAATAACCGGCAAATTTTTTCCTCGCCTAAAAATAGGGGGCGACCCCCTTAATGAACCAAACTCCCCGGTTTATCAGGGTACAAAAAATATATCACAACTCACATTGTCAAATTCGTTAATATTATAATGATTAATTACCATTGAAATGATTCCAAGATGATGAGAAATAAAATGTCAGATATAATTATAATCAAACGTAGAAATTAAAAAATAATCCCAACGTCGAATCGTACTCGAAAATCACCATCTCCTCGCTCCATAATTTTGCCAAAATTTCACTCAAAATTGTCGCTGGTCATCCTGCTATTTCAATGCCTTTCGTACAATCGTTTTTCCGCATGTTCGGGGACAATAACTTGTCGCGAAACCGCAATTTTATGACGCAGATTACGCCCGTAGTTAATGACTCCAACTGCAGAAGTTTGCCTCGTACTTTTTTCCGTTTCATTTTTGCTTCTACGCAATTTCAACGATTGGACGCGTGCTCGACTATCCGTTTTATTTCCTATTTATCCGGGTTCCAATCTACTGGCAGATTCGTATTTCACGCGTATCTGTTGTTGCACTAACAATTATCGTCGTTGGCCACGCATATATGCGCGGATGAATTGATGATACGACGAATTTATGAATATGCATGTTTTCACGCGATGGAAAAGTCGCTCAATGCACACATATATACGTATATATGAATGAGGGAGGGGCGGGGAGAAAAGCTCAATTATATTGCGAACGACAGGTAGGTTTTTTTAAACGACCGAGAACGACGCGTTCTGCGTTTCTGAATAATTCTCTATCGCTTCGTTTTTACCGCTACTGTAGTTCGTCACACCAAGAGCCAAATCCACTTTCCGCAGTGTGAAAAAAACAACGCGAACGTAACGAAAATGTAGAAAGTACTGTTAAAATATTTGTCCGAGAAATTGGCGATATTTTCCAAAATTCTTTGAGATATAACTCGTTGAGGCAATATTGTTGTCCACAAATTTTTTAAAACTTTTTTTAAATTTAATTTTATTATTTATTTAGAATTATTTATGTATATAGAAAATTTAGTGGCCTGAACGCGGTAGCAAAGTTTCATCGGAAAAATACATTAAATATTGTTCTTCATTTGTTCAAATTTTACACACATACATACATTTTTTTCGAAATTTTTATTTATTCAGATGGTTTTTTTGCAATTTAAAACAACAGCCTCTCAAAAAGACGTCGCAAACAATTTAAGGGGTCGTCTCACTTTAGACGCTAAAAACAAAGGCTATTTTCACGCATTTTTTTAAAAGGTTTATATTATAGATATTGATATAAAAGATGTTACACTTTCGAAATACATCAAAACATTTTTTTACGTATTTATGTAACCCAAACAAACTTTAAACGCGTTTTTCTCGAAACAACGTTTTTCGACGGCTTGTTGATAAAATCTTTTAAACTACTGAACCGACCCTTATGAAATTTTTAACCACATATTTTTACAACTATAGCTATAGCGCATATCAAGGATTTTTTTAAATTTTGATATTCACTATTATTTTGCCAAAAAGGTGAAAAAACACGTTTTTTTTTGCTTTTTCGAAAACTGTCCGCCATTTTGTTATTTTTGCATATATCAAAAATCGTATGATACGCGCTATAGCCATTAACATACTGAATCTAAAATCGTTTGATGTTTTTTGTTTCGGATGATCCATCTTCGATATTTCATCAACAGCGCAGACCGACAATTTTTTTAGGACATTTTTTCAACTACCGTTTTCGTCTATAAATAGTGACTTGAGTAAATAAATTTCAAAAAATATATATTTCGAAAGTGTATTTATTAAGTGTAAAAACTTTTATATCAATATCTATAATATAAACCTACCAAAAAATTAATGAAAATAGCCTTTTTAGCGTCCAAAGTGAGAAGACCCCTTAAGGCAGTTTGGTTATCTAAAAAATTGAAAAAAATAGTTCCTTTTTTAAATTTCATTTTATTATTCTACAGACTTCTCTGAATACGTCTGTGAAAACGGTTTAATGATACTCATAAAATTAGCCAAGTTATGGAAATGATAAGGACATTCGGGGAGTGCGGTTGAGACGCAGCAAAATTCAAACGCGTTTTTCTCGAAACTCTCCTTTTCAAATCGCTGACCACGATATCTCAATAACGAATTAGCCGATTGAGCTTATATACACCTTTAGTAGACCATTTTTCAACGTTGGTAGCAGAATTGAGTCGAAATATTTTTTTTCACCCAACTCGTAGAATGGTCGGAAAAATCGGAGAAATTGACAATCAAAGTCGCTATTTTGTAATTTACATTACAATTACAACAACAAAAAATGATAAAGCAGCATGCCGTTATTTTGTAATTTTTTTGCCGAATCAAACATCCCAATACTTATACAAATTGAGAATATATTTTTTTTCGCATTTATACAACGTTGTAAATAAACGTACAAAAGTACACGATAATAAATATATATTTCTTTTAATTTAGACATTTTCGACGAATCAATGAACACGTGTAAAAATGTCATAAAAAAAACTGGATTAGTCAGTTATTTCATTCTGAAATTCACTTTCAAAGCAGCGCTCTAGACAACAATATACCGCCTCAAAGATTGAGTGTAGACATTTTATCGAGATTCCGGACAAATTGCACCGAGAGCCGCGTGAAGTACTGATCTTATTTGCGTTATTTGTCAAGTGCGACGAAGAGGCTGCGAAGAGCGTGAGAAAAATGAACGCGGTGTCGCATTAATTGCGGTTTAAAGTGGCTCAAAGGATCACCGGGGTAGTAGATTTTGGCTGCGGTGCACGATTTGTCGCGTCAGCGTAGTCGTTCGCGAGATCAAAAATGTTTATTCCTTTCTCTGCAGCTTTCGCACCGAATTTCCGCGATTCTTAATGCGTCCTCGTTCCCGACGGGTCTCAATTTACCCTTCATTGATAGAACCGTGTTCTCGAGTAGCGCTACATGTGCGTGGGTGTGGAAAAAGCATATTTTGAACCCGTTACATCAATGAGGTAGTGGCTGTCGCAGCGGCTGGCTGTTATGAGGACGGATCTGAAATTATTTCAATTTAAATTCAGGCTTATACTTACGTTTATTCGAGAAGGTTGGCGAAAATCGTGCGGATACGTAATGTTGAGTATGGGGACGATTGACCACTGTGGGAACCATTTTCGATATTGAATCTCTTCAAAATTGACTTTCCGAAAAGTTCACGGGTTATGCCCAGTTGTAAGAGTAAAAAACAGCTCATTTTTTATATCTAATAGAAAATGACGATTTTCTAAAAAAATGGTATTTCAAAAAGTATCATATGAAGTACACTGTAATTTTTTTGTGTACAAATATTTAATTACTAGTTTTCCACCCGCGGCTTCGCTCGCGTAGACTTGAATGCTCCTTAATGGAATGTGCTCCTGAAATGTTTCATCGAGGAACACGTAGAATTGTGTTGAAGAACATTAACACTAAGTTTCAAGTAAATCTAAACAGATATTTATTTTACCATACAAACTTTGCTACCGCCTTTTCCCCTTGAGGATATTGTGTTTCCAAAAAGGCTGAAATTTCATTAATTGTGTCTAGGAGCACTAATAAATAGTTTGAAGTAAATTTGACCCGATTTTTTTTCATTTTCCGTACAAATTTTGCCACCCCCTTTCGTTTAGGGGTTAAATTTCAATAAAGGCTAAAATACGTGTTTTATTAATTGTGTTGAAGAGCTTTAATACTAAGTTTCAAGATAATCTTCTGACCAAATTTTTTTTATTCTACATACAAACTTTGCCACCCTCTTTCTGTCATAGGGGTTGAGTTTCTAAAAACGCGGAAATACGTGTTTCATTAATTGTGTCAAGAAACACGAAAACCAAATTTCAAATAAACGCGACCGGATCTTTTTAAATTTCCATGCAAACTGTGCCACCCCTTTTCTTCTCTTAAGGGTTGAATTTCGAAAAATCCCTTCTTCGTGGGTGCTTACGTCACAGAAGTAATCTAGTGTCCAAATTTCATGTAATTAGCTCCAGCGGTTTTGGCTCGGCGTTGATGAATCAGTCAGGACATGTTCTTTTATATGTATAGATAATCGGCTTACATTCGATTTCCGGGAAGCACTTAAAAACGTCTTTTGTGGTGAGCAATGCCCTTCTGAATCAGGTTATCTAATATAAAAAAAATCCAAGTTTTCGGTACTGTATTAGTTTATCTTATGATGAATCAAAGGACACAAAAAATATCCTTCGATCAAATGCTATATTTGTACATCCAGAAAAAGTCCTAAAAATTTCAGAAAGATCGATGGTTTTTGAGATATTTTGCTCACCGACTTTGAAAACGTACTTTCGAGAAAAAAGCGTTTACATTTTCATAACATAACATCCTACGAATTTGTTAATTTTGATTCGACCACCTTGACATTTTTAGGGAACATTTATAAGATAATTTAATCAAAATATATTCGTTTCGAAAAAAGTGATTTTTTGACTTTTACAACTAGGCGTAATCCCTTAATGCACGTTGCACGCATTAAATTGCACTCCGCGGTTGTCAAGTGCACTACATTTTCCGACAACTGACAAAAAGTATTCGCATTTCGTTGCAAACTTTCGGTTCTTTGAAATCCGCGTGTTTCGGACGCATCTATCAGTTATTCCTGCTCCAACTGTTTTAGCTTTTTCCTGCACAGCGAAAACTTGACAAATTCTCTGTTCGTTTATTTCTATATGAGAAAATACGACGTCCCGAGCAGAAATCCGCCTCCGGCTACAAAAAAGACCTGATCAGGCATCCTGATTTTTTTTCATGCCTCGATCAGGATTTTTTATCAAGCCCTGATCACTTTTGTGACACTTTCCCTGATTTCGGTCTGATCAGGGTGAAAAGTGAAGGCCTGACATGCGGCCGAGGAGAGAAGTTCGCTGTTGCTTCGGAAACCACCATCTGATCACATTGTTCGTTGCACTGTCAAAAAACTATTTAATTTGAATAGGATCTATTTAAATCGAATAGGTTTTTTACAACGATCCTCTTTCTTTCAAGTATATTTTTCAGAATAGTCAAAAGAATATTTCATATAACCAAAATAAATTAAAATACTCAATTTAGAGTTCTACCACAACGATTTTGTATCGTAATCCGTCATTCCCTGGCATAAGAGACCACATCAATTTCTATAATTATTTGCTGTATCACATAAACTATATGAATTAGTTAATATCATTGTAATAATTAGAGAGTTTTATCGAATATCATGCTATAGATTTTCCAAACATAACTTATATATATATAAAACTCCTCACTCTCCTCACCACTCTACCCCCCACCCTTTCGATGTGTGTATTGCAATCAAGGCGGACCATTAATTCAATCAAACAGAAAAATGTTTGTCTCTACGAAAATTCTATTCAATTTCAATTTTTAAAAATTAAATAGATACATTTAGTGGATTCAACTGAATTGCTTTTTTGAACAGAGGGAACCGAATCACAGATTTATTAGGAATAAATAAAATATTAGGAATGATAAAAAATGTACGCGTAGAGTGGACAATATGTCTCGACGTTTTGAGGACGCGCTAATATACATAGTTCGTCGGGTGTTTGATAAGAGGTTCGGCGCGTAAAAGGCGCCAAATTGTATACAGGTCCAGGTACTTGAAGATTGCTCGAAGCTAGCTAGATCAGGCGAATTGAATCAAGCCGTAAGTCCACTTACTTGACCATCGCCTGAAGCTAGCTGGATCATGCAACTGGTGAAAACAGTACATCCAGTTGCCTGACTATCACCGGACACTAACCGGATCAGGCAAATTGAGGCATATCTTAAGTAAGGCCGTTGTACTACCACGTGATCAGACTCGGATCAAATATCAGACCACCCTGACAATATTTCCACTTGGGGTCGAAGTTTGCATCGTTGGAAAGCAACGAAATTGCCCCTTCCAAACTGCTCCTTCATCGGCTACTTTAGCGTACGAAAATTCGCGAAACATTATTTTGAAGACTACGCAAATATAATTGCAGACACTTTTGAAAATTGAAAAATTGTAGGGTAGAGCTAGAGCAAGAGAAATTAAATTGCATTCCAACTGTGTGGACACTTCAGTGTCTCAAAATTCGATAAGACGAGAAAAGATGATTCACTGTGACACAAATGTCTATTTTCCTCGACTAGCAATGAGTGGAGTAATTTCCATGCGGAAGTCGTGGCTTGAATGATATGGTTGTTTTAACTGATAGAAGTTTTCACGCGCGACGGTAGTTGCGTTATCAGCCGGTACAACTCTTGATAATATTTATCTAACGCATAATATCACCATTTTTATCGTCACGCCGTTATTTTTCCAAATTGGCGATACCCAGTAAGGATCACGTTTATCTCGAAAACTACCCGAAAGACATTGTTGTCCATAGTTTTTTTTGGTTTCAAGCAAAAAACAAATAATTCGAACGTCTTCGAAGCTTCGCGAGGCGAGGTAAAAAATCAAAGACCCACCTTCGATTATTCCAAAACCAAGGTTTAATTTTTTCGCTTTTTCAAAAAGATTTTCACGAACTTCGGAATTAACGACTCGTCCGAGCGCGCAATTTACTCCAAATAATGGACTCTCTCGATCGTCAATTCGCGGCCATAAAAACAATCTTCTATATTCTTCGATCACGGCCGATCCTTGAGCCAAGATCGCCCCTAGATGTCGTAGGATTACACGACGGATCAAACGATGGTGGCAAAAATCTCCCGCACGCCCACGTCCGGCACTCTCTGGGCCCGCAAAAAAAAGAAACAAGTGTCAGAAGAGCAGATTGTGAAATTTACGAGGCCTAACGACACCAAGAGTCTCGTTAGCGATCCTCTCTCGATGACGACTGAGCGACCGAGAATTTACGAGCCAATCGTGAATTTTTGTCCAATCCGCGAGACACAGAGATCACCAGAAATTCGCGAATCAATTCAGGCGACAATAAACGTTGAACGCTCGCGAAGTTTCGTACGAATGAATGTGAACACGAACGAAAGATTATCGTCATATAAATATTACTATATTTTTCACATATCGTTACAGTTCAATAAATATCTTTAACGTGTATGTACAAAGCGGTAGAGTGGTTGCGGCATCGGAGACAAGAATTATTACAGAATTCAAACGTAAAGTTGTCTCCTCGTGGTCTTTAAATAGCCTTAGGACCGAGGATATCGACGTCCGCGAGGTTTTCTCTCTTTTTTTCTCACTCGTTTAAAATGCCACAATACGCGACCATACATGGACATTTGCATTGCGTTACACGGCTGCTCTCGTCCGACAGATAGAAAAAAAACATGGTTTAAAAAACCAAAGAAGCAACTTCATGTGTGACGGAAGGAGGGCGATGTTCCCATTGCGAACGTCGACTCGTTTACAAATATGGCACTAACTCGATGCGGACAGCTTCTTTCGAGTTTTTGTTTTTTTCCGGACAACACACAACCGCACTGGTCTAACTCGAATCATATTGCATATAATCCTCATTAGTAAAGGCGTAGAAGTCTCGTTTTTGCGAGATCACACGATCATTCGAAACTCTCACTTCCGGGCTCCTTCAGCAACGAGGGTGACGAAAGGTTGCCAGGGGATAGCACTTGGTTGCAGCAGTAGATTATCCGTTCTTTGTCTCGTCAACATTGCGTTGAAGTCGCCAGGGATCATCGGGTACTCCGGTCGACGAAGGTCGTCGAAGCTTGACAACGTTAGCCTAGGAACCGATTTGTTGATCGAGCAGCAACTCAAGGTCACACGTGTTTGCCACACTGCGTACACGCCGGGCCTAGCCCGATTACAGCTTCTCCAACGCTCGACTGTTTGTCAACAATTCCCGAGTGAGTCTCCAGACCTGTTTGGCCGCGTTTTCCAATCCGCTGGGAGATTTGCCCTTGAAGAGATCAAGATTGGGTAGAAAGTAGTGAGGGCATCTTCGGCACTGTAGGCTTGATATGAGCTGAAGGAAAATGCCGTTGATACGATCGCCCAGACAGGCCTCGTCCCACTCGGCCTCGTGGGGATGCTTCTCGCACTCGTACAACAAAAGTGTCTTCATATGATAACTCGTGACCGGATTGCCGGGCAGATCGAGATGACGATCCCGCAGTGTTTTGAGTATACTGAGGCAACGTTTACGGCTGGCACCTTGGAGCAAACGATTCTCGGCGTCGATGAAGGACAGAGCCCAGGCGTCGCCCTCCATAGCCGATTGTTTGCCCTGTAGCCCGATGCACTCTTTGGAGAGCATGTCGAAACCCTCGGCCTTGACTTCGGCTACGATATTCGGATGGGGCCAGGGTATATGAGGAATCGGCCAGTGCGAGGCCGATCTTGGCCACAGGCCGGCACACTTGAACGCTGGCGTTATCTGAACAACGTATCTCTCGCGAATTCGAAGCTTCACCTCCGTTGTATCGGCGATCATCTTAACCGAGTCTCTGTACGCGCACTTGTCGCACGCTTGCGCCACGAGTGTCTGAAATCGCGAGCGTATCTTGCGCGCCGACAAATAACCCGAGGCCGTTATGAACTCTACCCACAATGACATCGAGCGTTTCCGCCCGTCGCTGAGCTTAAGCACCGCGCAACCGGGCAACGTACCGTCGTCCACAAAGTTCAGCACACCCATTTGATTGAGATAGATAACGATTTCGAACTCGGTGGGTGATATGACGTCGAGGCCGTCGAATCGGCCGTTGTAATCGGTCAATGACGAGATGAAACGGGGCTCCTGGACCTCGACTTCCTTCAGCACGTCCTGCACTACTCGGCATACTTCCTGAATGGTCTTGGCGACCTGGGCCTTCCGCGTCATTACTCGTTCACCGAAGTACTTGTTGATTTGATAGACCATCTTGGACTGGGCTGCCAGCATGTCAGCCGGGACGAGCATCCTGAGACTACCCTCGGCAACGAGGGGTTTTCAGTCTCCCCAGTGATTCCTCTATCACCGCATTCTTTCGCTTGTTCGGCCACTCGAATCTTCTACGAGACTACGGCACGGTTCTCATCGACGGCCTGTCGGCGTATCTTCTTGCGTCGGGCTGTCAAATGGTCCACGTGTGGGAACCGATGACACGGGCCGTCGGTAGTTGAATCCTGTCGAATCGACTACCAACCGGTTCTCCACCAAATTCTACAACTTCGCACTCCTACCGAGCCCCGGTGATATTCCGGCTAGCCGTGCCCGATTGCGTAGCGAGCAGGTTCGAATCCGACAGGCGATCACGGCACTCCGTGAGACAGCCCGTGATAAATCGGCACTTTGCCCGCGCCTCGAAGTATCTCCGCGGTAGGAGCGAGAAGAGAACGCGATGGTCTCGGCTCTTAAGCGGCAGATTACAGACTGTGCTAGTCCACCTCTGCGCGTCATCCACCCTCCACAAACGACGGAGTCTCCGGACACCAGGTGAGGGTCCCTGCCTCCGATGTGCTACGCCTCTCCGCGTGGAACTTCCGCCAATGGGTGAACGACGGCAAATAAGCAGTCTCCGCCTCTACTTTTAGCCTCCCGTTGCTGGCTCGCATCGATCGGGGGAACATTTGTGTATACCGCGCCAACGTCCATGTATACTGCAGCAACCAAAGTCCCCCACCGGCTAGCAGATACTCGCTCGCCGTTACAAGCTTCTTCTATACGTCACAGTCTACTTCACTGCCTCTCTCGCCCCCTTTCTCGAAGGAGCTTTGCATTAATTTCCCGGCGTACTCCCCTTTCGTAGGTACGCGTAAGGTACACTGGTATTTGCTTCTCCATACAATGACGATCCTGTCTTGCATAAATAACCCCGTGGTCCGAAACGAGGGTCCGTTTTGGCTTCGAGAGCCCTCGTCCACCACCCTTTCCCGCTGTCACTCCTCGCTCCGTAATTTCAAATATGGCGGATACCAGCGGGGTGAGAGGCGGAGCCAAAATGGAAAAACCAAGATGTTGCGAGTATGTGACAGTCTGCGTGAGCAAGTGGACAATCCTTGACGATCAATGATCATCGGTGATCCTAGGCGATCGGGTTGCAGATTCTTCAAAGACTCCTGCCTATCGTCGTACAATCGGTTACTTTCGGAGCTTTGCGGATGACGGTGGAGACGGGGAAAGAGATGTTCAAGACTTACCCTGAACATCTATTTCCCTGAGACGGTGGAGAAGATGCGATAGGGTGATTCATCCCGCTGCTGATTCCCGATCCCGACGGGAAGACTGTCTTCAATGAGGACCTACCTTCGAACTTGCGGTAGCTTTATACTTTAGCTCCACATGCTCTAAGAGGAACCTGCACGGGAAGTTAGGAAGCATCTCGGACATAGGAAGATACAAGTAAGAGTGAATCATCGCGTGAGATCGGTAGCATTGATAATTGGGCGATCCGTCGCGCTCGTTAATCGAGTATGAGGATCATCACTTGGCTCGTGGTGTCTCTTGGGTGATCGCAATAAAACTCTAGATACTCCAGACGGCTTCACACTTCTGGGCGGTTTCAGCAGCTCTGGAACGCTTTCTCGTGTTCATTGGCAGTTTCACTCTTTAATTATAGCTTGTAAGGGAGATAGGATTCTGGCTTTAAGTTCCTTCGTTGAAATAGCTATACCGATACTCCCCCTTTACCTCGGCTAAGAGACGGTGGAAGGTGTTTCAGACCTAACCGAGCTGACCACATATCGGTATCTCGACCGAGCTGACGCTCTCGAACGTAAAGTAGTGCTCGAAGATAACGTCCAGACAGAAACGAGTTATTTAACTCATTCCAAAGATCCAGTAGCAAGAACGACTAAGATGAATGGTCCGGCTCTTCTATACGTCTACAGTACTCGATATGCATATCAGTACGTATATTTCAGGTCTACTCAACACGAACTTGTACAACGTGCATCGGCCCTATATTTGGACAAAAGCATGTCACTGGTGGAGCAAGCCTCGCGATTCAGCTTGAACAATGAGGATATTTCGCGAGAGTTCGTAATTTCGCACAAATTCATTACAAACTATCAATGATCACTATTAGCCGAAGAACTAGCCGAAACTACCTGAATATTTTCGCATTATTATTTACAGCCTATGGTCTTCCGAGGTGTTCCACGAGACTGGATATTCTTCGAATAAATTAAATCGTTATCGCGACGCGGCGATCAACGACGCGCATGCTCATTATCCGCTTTTTAATCGATAGCTACCTCGTGGCTAAATGACGAAACGATTATTCTCCCGATAAACCATGTCTTTTGCGAACAGGATACAGCTAATTTACGCCGATTTGCCGATGCTCCTCGAGATTGTCAATTCGACAAATATTTTTTTGGGAAAAAGACAGGATTCAACGTCGGTGGAATTCATTGGGTAGCAGAATAATTTCCGAAGTCAACGATCGTCGAGGCATTAAATATATGTATTATATACAAAATTATACTCGGAGCAGAAATTGTTCCGATGTAAAGTGAACATTTGAACGATCGCATATGAGACGAGTTATGTACACATTCGACGAAATGTAGCTGTCGTGAAACAACCATCAAAATCGAGCTTCAACGCGTTGTACTGCTTCTCGATGATAATTAATATACGCGTAACGTAGTAACCAAAAAAGCTTTTCAACATATCACATTGCCTTTTGCGTCTATCAGCCCACAAGTGAAGCATACGTTGCTTCAAAGATAAGTAATTCGGTTGATCCGCACACCGTGTTACTTTTGCAAAATAAAGCGTTTCAGCTAGCGACAATACACCCAACATGGTTATAGGCGTGCAGCTATATAGCCATTATCACCGTGACAATAGTTCGTTTTTGTTCGTCAAGCCCAACGAGGATATTCGCATTGGCGAGAGTCATTGGAAATAGGACATCGGATATAGTTAGATTTCCATTCGGGAGCTCGATTTTCCATAAATATCTCACGAGGAATGAGGAGCTAGAGCTTCTCGAGTGCGCAGCTGTTGGTTAAAAGTTCCCTTGTGAGTCTCCAGACTTGTTTGGCAGCGGCCTCCAAGCCGCCCGGTGACTTGCCCTTGAACAGATCGAGATTGGGTAGAAAATAGTGGGGACATCTGCGACACTGAAGGCAGGATATGAGTTGAAGGAAAATGCCGTTTATCCGATCGGCAAGGCAGCCCTCGTCCCACTCGGCTTCCGATGGATGCTTCTCGCACTCATACAAAAGCAGTGTCTTCATGTGATAGCACGCGACTGGATTCCCGGGTAGATCCAAATGCCGATCCCTCAGGGTCTTCAGTATACTGAGGCACTTGCGTCGGCAGCCACCTTGAAGAAGGCGAGTTTCCGCCTCGCTGAACGAGAGTACCCAAGCGTCGCCCTCCATAGCCGATTGTTTACCCTGAAGAGCGACGCTCTCCTTGGAGAGCAGATCGAATCCCTCGGTCTTGACCTCGGCAACGTGATTGGCGTGTGGCCAAGATAGATGAGGGATCGGCCAGTGAGCGGCGGATCTTGGCCATACACCGGAACACTTGAATGCCGGTGTTATCTGCACGACGAATCTCTCCCTTATCCTCAGCTTGACCTCCGTAGTGTCGGACATCATCTTGACGGAATCCCTGTACGCGCACTTGTCGCAAGCTTGCGCTACCAGGGTCTGAAATCTCGAGCGTATCTTACGGGCCGACAGATAACCCGAGGCCGTTATGAACTCGACCCACAGTGACATCGAACGTTTGCGCCCGTCGCTGAGCTTCAACACCGCGCAACCGGGCAACGTACCGTCGTCCACAAAGTTGAAGACACCCATTTGATTGAGATAGAGCACCACCTCGAACTCACCCGGTGATACGACCTCGAGTCCCTCGTATCTTCCGTTGGACTCCGTCAATGAGGATATGAAACGAGGCTCCTGCACTTCGACCTCCTTCAGCACGTCCTGAACCACTTTGCAAACTTCTCGTATGGTCTTCTGCACCTGGCACATACGGACCTGCACTCGTTCCCCGTAGTACTTGTTGATCTGGTACAGCATCTTCGACTGGGCGCACATCGCCGATGCTCCACGGGGGTGCAACATCCCGCGTAACCTTGATACTCGCTACTGGTCCCCTTCCGATCCGACAACACGACCACCCGGCATTCCTGTACTTAGGGTGCTGACGTGGCAATTCCGGAAAATGGCAACTTTTCGAAATTCCGGACTGCCGCAAACTCGTACGGACGTCCGTGTCTTCACCGCGCAAATCTTTTGATGGTAACGCTGTGCGGATTGTCCTGACGATGATCACCGCAAACGAAACGGCAATGTCCAAACTGTCGCGATTGCGAAGAAAAAAACGCTCTTTTTTTTACACGGTGTGCGTCGGAAAATATTCACCAGCTCGGCGCGGCGGCAGGTGCCAAAGCCACGAAATAGTTTTAACTCCCCGGCCGCACAACGGCTCGCGATCAACGGCCCTTGCGCCTCGCTGTGCCCGGCGTCAAAGTACCGCCCACGTTCACCAAAGTCATTTGGCGGCTGCGCGATCAAGCCACGCCTCCACTCGCGGAAACCGCGACAATGACTCTTATCTTCTCTCTCTCTCCCTATTCCCTTCGCCCGCCCCTTACCTCGTCCCCCGCACTTCGTATCTCTTCCTCTTGCCCTTTTATCTACACTGTATTGCGTCCTAGCCGGCGCAGAGACTCGCGCACAGGCGAGCCCCCGAGACTATACTCGTGGCTTTAGTTCCTACCCTGCGCGAACTGTCAGCCCGAGACGACGCCGCAGCTACCCCTGATCCTAAAGTAGTCACGTGGGAAATCAACTGTCAAGATGTACTCTGGCGAATCCTCATTGTCGCATCCGTTGGGTTACGTCGGTGAATGATGCAGGCGCCTGGAGGGCCTGGCGACTCCATTTGCGCAACTGGACGGTTGATGATTCTGCGATTCTTCGGCACTCTGGTATTGAAAAAATGCTGATTGTGCTTCAGCATTGGCTTCGCTGTGCGCTGATCCAAGATTTTTTCAATGTTGATACAGGTCCAGGTTGAAAACTCGATTTCTGGCGTGTCAGGTCTTTAAGCAGGCTTTCGAACACTGCGAGAGACAACGCAACGTTACCGATACGGAGTACAGTGATTTCAATCACCATTATTGCATGTTGGGCCAGTCAAGTGGCTGAAACCTTGAAGAGCGTTTGGGCAATCTGGTCGGTAGATATACGAGCCCAACATTTCGAAAAAATGTTGAAAAAGCTAGTTTGTGTTGAACGTGCTGTCATGAGACGGTTCTAGGCTTTGTTAACGGAACAGACATGGCCAAAAGGATCTTTGCGAATTACTATTCTTTGATTATTCTTCCGGAATAATCAAAATTAAATACAGAATCCTTAGCTTGCAGGCATAGATTTGATTAAACTATGACTGGCTTCAATCAGATTCTCAAGCCAGTATTGGCTTTTTTCAGATTCCTAGGATTTCCCATTGTTTCCGTATCTTTTGGAACGACAAGTTGGGCTGCTACTGTTTCCGTGCGCTGCTTTTTCTCGTTCACGGATAATTGAATAAAGCTCGAAAATCCAATCTACTAGAAGGTGGAGTGGTAGATTGGTATACAGCAAGCAATGTATATCCATCCACCCTCCGGTTTCTTCTCTCTAATGCGACTTGATTCATGAGCGAGCCACGCGTATACCAGGCACAGCTTCCCTCGTGCTCACTCCCTCCCCCGCTCGGTATAGTTGTCCCGCTTCTTCCTCGTGGCACATACGAGGAGAGTTCGTGCGCCGGGATTCTCCCGTGACTCCGGGGGGTCAAACACTCTACTGGGCCGAGCACAACCCTCGGTCTTCTCCTTCTATCCGGAACACTCGAATCGCCCTGCGCTGTCCCCAAATGTGTCTTTCATCATCCGATTTCGACTTAATTCGCTTTCCCGTCAATGAATTATTCGCGTACCTCGTGGAACACTCGTTTCTTCATTAGATCAACGAGTGTTCGACCCCCCAAAAACTCTCGCTTGCTTTGAGAATCGAATAAACTGCTCGACTCTTCTCGTCCACTTTGCAAATATTTGGCTCGCCAATTATCAGCCCAGATCTCAGCTGGAAGATTTTTTCCGAAATCTTCGCCCAACGAGCTTCATTTGCTACAAATGACGAAGGCGGACGGTTTTAGGATTACCATGCAAAGTGGACGTTTCAATCCGAAAATAGATTTACGATCGATCCACGAGGAATTTGACACTCGCGTTGACGGTCCTGCATCAAACGCCATCATAACCTCTTGCACGAGCGTTCAGCTCGAAGGAACGTTGAGCTCATTGACAGATCTTTGCCGCGGGTACAGCGACACCGATATACCCGCTATGTACCACATCACGTCAGGATGTATCGCTGAAAGGCCTGCATGTTCAAAAGAGCAGCCGTGCCCAATCGAGGCTCGACAAATAACTCCCCGGGGCATTGTGAAAAACATCATTTGGAGGTACTTAAGAGAGAGAAAGAACGTGTATTCGGATACATACACACGTAGACATTGAGTGCTCGGGTCTGCTGAGATTTCGGTGTGACGTTGCGTCTTCACTATTGTGCGATACAAACGCGGGCTTCCATGCGAGGAAAACGGAAAAGCATGAGAAGGCATTTGCGTGAGCAACGGAGCCATTGAAACTGCCAGCTTGTTCTTGAACACATGGGCAGAACTTTCGGACTGCTCTCACATTGGCACGCGACAATCATTGAAAACATTTACGAACTTCATTTTTTTTCGACCGGGTAACTTGATGAACCTTCATCACAGAAATATTATGTTCACCTTGAAAACGTACTATCACATAATGTGAACGAATTTACTAAATCTCAAACTGTAAACAAATAATATAAGTACATTGAAAATAGTGATCTTGTTACGTTGTGACGAATTTAGAAAAAGACAGTGGTAATAAAAGGTGTATAAATATAAAACTGGCTAAATCTCGGAAATGGAAGAAACGAGCTTAAAGACCAGGTCACCATAACTTTACAAAATTTCCAAACCACTTTTCTCAGAAATGGTCTAGTTTTTGAAGAAGAACAAAGCATCAGACTCTAGTGAATTCCATGACGCAAAGCTTGATGATTTTATTTTGCCTTAAATATTATTCATCTTTGAGAAATGTTTGTTCGACAATTTCAGCTGTCTTGCACTCATATATCACGTGGTATACCTACTTCGCCTAAATTGAAAATTACAACATATATTCAAAATTATGACCTTCGCGAACAGGTTAACTATATACATGTATAATATATGCGAAAAGCAGATTTTGAAGACAACCTTAAGAACCGCCCTCAAAGTATCCAATTATCCAAATAGGCAATATTCTGTAAACCCCAATGTCTGCAGCTCGCCTTTGGACAAATAAAAGCATATTTACATAAAGGTAATTCAAACTCATCCAAAAATAAAGACTCGTTAGAAAAAAAGGATGAACCGTTTTCAACGCAGCCAGTTGTGCTGATAGTCATTACGTCGATTACAACGGGTTCAAAGATTCATTCGCCACATATATCTATACACTTATATATCAGTAAAAGATACGAAAACCCACCACTTTTTAGCGTAGAATATGAATTTTCGACTGAAGGTAGATGGTTGCATACTGAAAGTAACCCCAATAAAATGGTGCCCCTCAACTCGCCCCAACTCTTGAATATAGGGGTTAAAAACGTAAAAATCGCCGTATCTCGATAATTAATAGCCTGATCGAAAAAGGTTTCAAACAAAAGTTGTTTGGAACAATAAAATTCGTATAAAGTTATCTGACGCCCAACCCCCTATCCGTGAAATCAGCGGCACAAAAACGATTCGAAAATTCCGCGTCCTTGTCTGAGTCAGTGGTGGTCTCGTGTTTTTGTGCCGCTATTTTCAAAGATAGGGGATTGGACGTCAGATAACTTTATACGCATTTTATTATTCCAAACAACTTTTGTTTGAACCATTTTTCGATCGGGTTACTAATTATCGAGATACGGTGATTTAAAAGTTTTCAACTCCTATTTATTAGGATTCGGGCCAGTTGAGGGTCAACATTTTATTGGGGTTACTTTCAGTATGCCACCATCTACCTTCAGTCAAAAATTCATATTTTACGCTGAAAAGTGCTGGGTTTTCGTCTCTTTTACTGGACTATTATGGACGCCACGTCACAGCGGTTTTTCGACTCGTAAGCAGGCCGTAGTCGGTTGTACACGCTGTTCGATTCGTCCTTGTAAATCAGCTCGGATGAACATCCCCGAATAATCCTCAAATAATCCCGGGCTCAGAACGTTGAGCTCCGTCAGCCGGCAAAGGCGGGGAGCTCGAGTTTTGAGCGCGGCCTCTTTTCGTCTCTTTCGCCGCGAATTCCCGTGCCTGAGATATTTCCCGATCGGACTCATTGCTTAAAATCTTTACGAGCTCGTAAGACTATCGATGTGCCGAATTGGCAGAAGGTATGTCAACGGTTAACGAGCTTGTACTCCCGCCCTTGTGGCACTCAGTGATAAATGTACAGCAGTCTCAAGTCGTCGGAGGTTGATTTGAAGAAAAAAACTGGTCTCTCGGTTTCTCCTACTTCATCCGGATCTACGATGTCAAAAAAAAAGTGTGACCGAGGCTTTCTTCGCTGCCTGCATCTGCTTCCGGAAAAAGCGGCAATAACTTAAAGTTTTTGTGGCAAAGTTGGTGTGGAAATGAAAGAGAAAAATGATAGTTGCTAGGCTAATTGGAAGGAAATTCGTGCGGGTTTACGAGCCTCGTTTGGTCGTGTCATTGACTTGTGTCGGGCTCGTTACGGATTGGTGAACATACCGTGGATCCAACCTGCCACCTTTTGCCCGATGACGGCAGCCTTGAATTGACGACAGTCGGAAGATCGATGAGGGATATCCCCCTCAAGAACACGATCTTCCGAGAAGCAATGTGGTGCATGATCCAGACGAGTGTTGATCGACTGGAACGAGATGATGATTACATTTTTTTCTACAAGGATTGTCCCAAACGTTCCGGAAGTGTGGACTTTGTGGCTTCTTGCTTCTCGAAGATAAAGATACATAGGAAGAGGCAGAGGATACGACAATTCAAAAGATGGTTACTACAAGCGTCGACTACCAGTTTAGGATCTGAGAGAGTCCACTTTGTTTTATGGTTGTTTTTTGTGGTGCTCTTCTACTCGAAACTTCGGTCGCTAATTCCAGCCTCCGAATCTTCGGGATGCTCCAGCTTGCTTCGCGGCGTCGGACTGTCTAGTCCCTCGAGCCATCCACGAGCGTTATCTCTGGTGTGTGAGACCCGGCAGAGGTACGTGAACCCCTCTCGGATTCTATGAGAACCCGCACGTGGCTCACATATTTCACGATGAGGCCACGGAAAGAGTGCCTGAACGCTGCGAACATTAAATATCCAATATGGAGAGCGATGTAGACATTCACCGAGTGTTATATGTCCGCTCATCACGAAGTGCTTTATTCGATCATCGATAATGGCATACACGAACGCCCAAACGCATCAAAATGCCACAATGCGCAGCTCCCGAAAGAACTACGTGCTTTATTTTTCAGATGAGCAATGGATCTCCGACGATGAAACACCAGACCTTCATCACCCAACGATTCGATCCACTTTTCTCCCCGTACCTGTGTGCACAGTTCATTCACACAAGGGACTATGATTAATTGACATAGACACGAATCTACCTTCAATGTTCATCTTGCTGAATCAGCCAGTTGGAAACGAAATCGACGGCCATCCGAATAAAGTTGCTTGTGGTTAATTCGAATTGAAAATCCATGATGGCTTTTCTGATCATAGTATGAAAATCAGAGATTCTTTCAGTGAACCTACTGCACCAACGAGTTGGCAATTGATGGAGCTTCCCTGCAGTTGATGACATTCATCCATCAATACTTACCTTCAGCTTAGAATCAAGCAGTACCGAATGAAACAAGTTCGACTGAGATCATCATAAGGTGATTCGAGATAGTCGTATCCTGATTCTTCGCATTCTGTAATCCAGTATGGTTGTATTGGATCCTGAGACTTTTCACTATGATACATAGAAAGGACTAATGGACGAGTTCCCCTGTCGTTCTTCTGCACTGTTCTTTGACAGGGAGCTGTTTTCTTCGAGAGTAGCATTTACGCGAATTGGAAATCCATGATGGCTTCTTGATCATAGTATGAAAATCAGAGATTCTTTCAGTGAACATACTGCACCGACGACTTGCCAACTGATGGAGTTTCCCTGCAGTTGATGGCATTCATCAATCAATACTTACCTTCAGCTTAGAATCAAGCAGTACCGAATGAAACAAGTTCGACTGAGATCATCATAAGATGATTCGAGATAGTCGTATCCTGATTCTTCGCATTCTGTAATACAGTATGGTTGTATTGGATCCTGAGACTTTTCACTGATACATAAAAAGGACTAATGGACGAGTTCCCCTGTCGTTCTTCTGCACTATTCTTTGACAGGGAGCTGTTTTCTTCGAGAGTAGTATTTATGCGAATTGAAAATCCATGGTGGCTTTTTGATCATAGTATGAAAATCAGAAATTCTTTCAGTGAACATACTGCACCAACGAGTTGCCAACTGATGGAGTTTCCCTGCAGTTGATGACATTCATCAATCAATACTTACCTTCAGCTTAGAATCAAGCAGTACCGAATGAAACAAGTTCGACTGAGATCATCATAAGATGATTCGAGATACTCGTATCCTGATTTATCGCATTCTATAATCCAGTATGGTTGTATTGGATCCTGAGACTTTTTACTATGATACATAAAAAGGACTAATGGACGAGTTCCCCTGTCATTCTTCTGCACTGTTCTTTGACAAGGAGCTGTTATCTTCGAGAGTAGTATCCCCGAACGAATGAGCACTAAAAAGGCTTCTCACATCATCCTTCACACCTCTCAAAACTTCAAAACCCATTCTCGAACGTCGAGTGCAAATTGCAGCACCTTTGGCAACCCGCACCCCCAAGCAAGATTCCTCACGAGTGCATCCAGTTGGAGAAGAGGTCATAGACTCGAGTAGTTGCACTTACGTATTATGGTACTCGTGTAGCTGTAGACGATGGGGAGGGAGCTCATTGTCCGGTTGTTTAATCTGTTTGTTGTATACCGCTGGTGGGCTGCTAAGTGGTGTACCATTCTGTAGCTCTCCGGGTGGTGCTGTGTCGGTTCGGGATCACGCACGTATGTATACCCAACGGAACTGCACGTTGAACGTACCGAGTGGCAACGTGTGTGTTATTCCTGCATTGAAGGCAGTCGGATAAGCACGAAGAGGGGCAAGAGCCTATGCGAACGAGACACATGTTACAACGTGTCTTTCTCCCATTGTTGTGCACCCCTCCCAATGACCACGAGGGTTGCTTCAACGGTACTGCTCACCACTACACCCCACTTACACCCAAACGTAAATTTTCCTACACGTACAAGTGGCCCTAGTCACTCGTGCATACAACATGCGTGTGTAAGTGTTTTTCTCATTGAACGACGACCACGGGGTGGCGCACTAATCGCCTACCACTTGACACTCGACGACATGAATCTCCTCGAGCTCTCCATCTCCGCGTGTGGTCCGGCGTCGTTGCTCATTTTGCCAACAGTCGAGCCAGACATGACGAACCTGAAAGAACGATGGATGAGTGCGAAAGTGCCGAAGAATCATTGGCCCTCATTCGCCGAAAAGTCCTCATGCTCAAGATTCCTCAGCGCTACGATACGGCCGCTTGTCTTACACTTGAATGATGATGGACAGCTGATCTCGAACATCGTCTCGGCTGTTCAATCCACTTGGCTCTCAACTCAAGGCGAAGAAAAGACCTTCCTTCATTTGTGGAGATTGGGGTGGTCCAATCTTCACTTTGTTTACCGTCGTTTGAATGGGACCCGAAGGTGACGAATGGCGAGGAAAAGAATTCTTGTGGAGCTTCTTCAAGGCTACAATTTAGTCCAAAGATGATATCAGCAATTCGTGGTGATCTGCGAGTCCAATGAGCTACAATTGTACTAGTCATATCGGCAAATGATCAAATTTCGATCTTGCCGATCAACTGATAACTTGATCGATCATTTCTTTAGAAAATGTCATTTTTGCAAAAACGTCGAACGGCATTTTGGGACTTCGAAGACCGTTTTCGTTCCAAGAACAAATCTGCCTTGGCAAAGAGGCAGATATGATGGCAATCGTTTTCCAAAAAGACGATCAAACGTTGGATTGTGTAATCCGGGAAATTTAGGGACGCTCGTTCCTCTGATTTTCGATATGGTATCGCGGTCTAACATGTGTTTTGGCTTGCCATGTAACGTGCCGAATTCCTCGTGCTATATATACATCAGCGGTCTACAGTCGAGTAATGAATTCTACAACACGAACCACCCTCTTATCGGACACGCGCAGTATTTGCCTCTAGTTGGAGGTGGTAGGAACTCGACATGCGCACGAACCCTACGGGGGTTGGTTCGTCTCAACCCCTCTGAGACGATCGCGGGGGTGGCCGATGGGTCATCGAGTTTCATTAATCCGGCGTCTCAGCACAATCCCTAGATCATTCCCTAGATTAATTGAGCAATTAACCGAAAAAGCAAACATTTCCAGTTTTTTCTCACAGTTGTTTATCCCGGTAACATTGATGCTATTGAATAATCATCGAACAGGTCCGGATTCGTCGCGCGAATTACAATAATTTGTGGGAGTTGAATAACAATGACTTTAGCTAAATTGATTTAAAAAAAACGACGAAACTTCGAAGTATTAGCTGACCAAGGAACGAGCTAAGCACTTTTCTACTTCGTTTGACAGATTACTTTTCTTTTTATCATCATTTTATCATCATTTTGTGCCTTTCGCAATTTGTTTTACAGGCTTGGTGGATTGTGGAGTCAATAAAACGAGACGACGTGCGCAACGTACGTGACTAATGATATTTCTATTTCGAAATATAATTTGTCATTATATTTCTATTATCATCGTTACCAATATTATTACATCATTATTGCGATCATAATATCATTTTTGCTAATACTATCATATTAGCATATTACTGTTATTATTATATTCTATTTGCTATCATATTATATTTCCATTATATTATTACTACTATTATTTTATTATTATTATATTCTATTCGCTATCATAATATTTAATTAATTCGCAAAAAAAAATTGTTACATGCTCGTATTATTATTATATTATCATTGCCATTCTCGTTACATCAGAATATTTTTATTCTCATTTTCGAAATTTCCTGAAAAATCAAACGTCGAGAAGCAACAATGGGGCGTTCGTTTAAAAATAATTGAACGTAAATCTTCGAGGTCTAGTGCGTTCTTCAATGATTGTTTCGTTTGAAGGCTCTTTTACGAGTCGCCGCAAGCTCAAGCCCAGGCCGAGGCACTAAATTTCACGAAACTTTGTAAATACGAAACAAAAGCGGATGTTTCGACACTTTTAACCGAGGCACTTCCTTATTTACCGTGATCGAGTCGACGAGAAAGTTGCTCTCGGCGCGCTAGACGAGAGCCGAAAAGTTTGCTCTCCCTGGGGACTCGAAACGACTATAACGTCCGCCGGGATAATTGGGTTTTGACGCTCGGCAGTGTAAGCAGAGCCTACGCAACGCAGACTTTCGGAGCACACGCGACACGTGTCTCTACATGTGTACGTGTATTCGTTTGCGTGAGTTTGTGAGGATTCACGCACCCCAGTTTTGTCACGTCGACGCTTGTGTTTAGCTTCTCGTATGACGAGCCATTCCTCGTCTCGTCAGGCTCACATTTGTCGGATATTTCATTGCTACATGGTCAAAGTCCTTCAACTCGCTCTATTCGTTTGCCAAACTTGAAAGCAGTTGAAAGTGTGTGTGTGTTTTTTTTTTTTTTTTGCTACGTCGTCAGATTCGTTCGCTATCGGGGCTGAGCAGGGATTGAGGGAAATTGGGGAAGGATAAGGATATTTATTATCCTGGTTAAGGGGTTACAGCTATCTAGAGGATCGAAAAAAATAGTGAAATTCCGAATTTTTTTTTCGGAGATACGGTTAGTGAAAAAGAAACGCTTTTTTTAACATCCTAAGTGCCAACTTTTTGCTCCAGTAGAACAATGTGTCCTTTGGCTGTCGAATGTATAAGAAAGTCAAGCCCCACCAGCTCTGTACAATTTTATATTTAAAAAAATGTCAAAGTACCCTCGAACGTGAGGTTTTTTTGACAAGGCAATCAAATGCAACTTATGTCAAGGATTGAGAATTACTTTGACATCATTTTGATAAAGAAATTTGATATTTTATGAATTGTGCATTTTACATAAAAATATCAAGTGCCTAGGGTACTATTATAGGCACTTAGTCAGTCTTGTAATTATCATTGAGATCAAAATAAACTTGAGCAACATTACAATTAATTTTATCAACATTATAATAAACTTGACGAAAAAATTTGAGCAACAATAGAACAAATTATTTATTACTAATTAATGGGGCCGGGTTGAAATTCTGAACTTTGAATGCTCCGACGGTTTAAAATTCCGAATTTTAATGTTCCGAAATGCAAAATGGGGCCGGGTTAAAACTCCGAACTTTGAATGGTCAGAACGCTGAAAACTCCGAAAGAATAGTGCCCCGGAAGATCAAAACTCCGAAAGAATTTTACACGAAAGACCGAAACTCCGAAATTCTTAACACCGTCAATTCGGGTATGGAAGTTTTAAAAGTTTCAAAATTTTCAATAAATCGACGAATTATTTCAAGAATTTTTATTTATTGAGAAGTGATTTTGCTTCAATTTTGAAATTTGACATCGTTATACGTTCTACATGATTTACAGTCAACTGTGTGGACTTTCGTTGGCATGATCTTGACATCAGGGCCGCGTTGAAATTCCGAACTTTAATGTTCCGAAATTACAAGTTTCGTTAAGATTATGCCAGCGAAAGTCTACACAATTGACTGTAAATGATGTAGAACGTATAACACTGTCTAGAGAAATTGCAAAATTTACTTAAAAATCTTAAAAATAAATAATTAAAATATCGAATCTAATCTATGATCTTAAAAATAAATTAAATAAAAATATCTAATCTAATCTAATCTTAAAAATAAATAATTAAAATAAATAGAAATAATAAGTCGATTTGTTGAAAATTTAGAAACTTTTAAAACTTCCATAGTCGAATTATTTTGACGGTGTTCAGATTTTCGGAGTTTTGGTCTTTCGTGTAAAATTCTTTCGGAGTTTTGATCATTCGGGGCAGTATTCTTTCGGAGTTTTGAGCGTTCTGATCATTCAAAGTTCGGAATTTCAACCCGGCCCCTAATTAATTAGTAAAGTATTTTGGCGCTTTAGTAAAGTAGCCCCAAAAACTGTCAAACTTAACCTTAATGTTAATTTAACCCCGGTCTACGGTATACATCGAGGGTCTTTTGAAAAAATCACCAAAAAATACAGGAAAACAATAAAAGCAGGGCCGCCGGTAGATGACATTTCTTTCGCGACATTCAGCGGTGGACACTGTCCCGCTTAAACGGTCGATCTGAAATCGAAAGACCAAACGGATTATTCACGTTAACAATAAATACGAGTCGTTGACGATCGTCGATTTTTATAATATTTTATTTTTACAACGTGGCGACGAATTGAAACTCGCGCATACAAAATCTATGAAAAAAGTCGTCACTTTTACGTAACTAAAAAAAAAATGAAGATCGATTTCTAAAAAGTGAGATCGTCAACGACCTTTAAATATCTCTCCTCGAACCTCCTGTAAATTTAAAGACAATCCATCGCATGGTTCTCTAGATATCATGTCCACCGGCCTTGAAAATAGTATTTTGACTGTTAGTAGCTGTAGCTCATTCAATTTTAGGAACATTTCAATGAAATTTTCCGAGACTATAGCTAGGTGATACTGTCGAATAAAACTATTCTCGAAAAGTGCAATTTTTTTTTACCCATGTAGGTAGATGGGGCCCGTTAAAATGTTCTGCTCTCGTATTAACGAAAGAAAGATGGCGACTGAGGAGCACCGATTAATACGAGGATAATTGCGTTCCCGAGACTTTAACAGGATTAAGGCTCGCTCGATGTATCATCACTAAGAGGGAAAAATTGAGAGGCCTCTTAAGAGGCAGCACGGTAAATAAGGGTACTCTCCCCCATGGTACTCAAAGCATCCTCTTCTTCGTTCATTGCAAGTCCTTTTCGGTTCTTCTTGCTCAGGTCGCTCCTTTTTTTTCCTTTTGTTTCTCGTTTTTTTTTTCTTCGGGCGGCAAGGGGGCGCACAGAGAAACAGCCAAGAATCCGCGTCCCTTTTGCCAAAGAGCGCAAGTCCGCGGACCAAATCCTGGGATCGATTCGGGACCCGCGGCACAAGGCTCCTCCCATCACGACGGCCATCTTGCAGCCTGCGGTGTTATCCTTACCATATATATATATATATATACGTGTATTTTTTAAATATTTATTACACTCGAATTCCTCCAAGTTTTTTTAGGGTCGCTCTCCATCACCGAAACGCAGATTTTCCTTTGATTCACGAATCCCGAAAATCTGTCCGTTGGAATTGTTGAAGTTGAGGGGACCTTTTATTCGGGTATTTTTAATCCTTCTTGAATCGATTGATAGCTGAAGCTGGCTGCGTATTTCTATGTGGAATTATTCGCATTGAATTGTCCGAAAAATAATTACAATGAAAAATGCGAAGCAGCGGATGTATATTTGATTTCTGTTTGAACGAATCAGTCGAATTTACGGAGTTGTTTGGATTTTCGTTGGCTTCGTTCTGGAATGAGGATTCTTTGAAGTAGTATATATGACAGTTTACAAATGATCGTAGGTTTTTTGGAAAGGAAACATTGTTTATTTATCAGGAAGAGAGGTGGACATTTAATCAAATCGCTTTAACCAAAAGTTTAATGAGAATGTTAATTTAACGAAATGTTTTATTCAAATTAAATTACATTTTAGCTTAAGTTTTATTTTGACTTCGTATGACGTTGAGGTAATCTTAAAATTAATTTAATTTTAACATGAATTGTTATGATGGTCGCATCTGAATTGTTGAAAATAGTGGGAAAGGATCTTCATGCTTTAAGAAACTACGTCGGATTTTAACAATTCGCTAATATTCGATTTTGTTAATGTCTAATTATGTATCTTTCGATTTAGCAGAATTTCAAGATCGACGAAAACTCAGGCAGGAAAATATAGGAGATTTAAAATAGACCGCCGGAGAAGCGTTGAACGAGTGATGAGTTATGACCGTCGTTTTTCACTTTTTGTTCCAGATACTCAAGTACTGCGATCATTTGCACGGAAAATGGTACTTCTCCGAAGTTCGTGCGATTTTCTCTCGTCGGTACTTGCTGCAAAATGTGGCGATCGAGATTTTCCTGGCCAGCAGAAGTAAGTATATCTAGTTCGTTTTCTCAAAATTAATTTTTACTGAAAATATAAACATTGAATGTGTATTCCAACATATTTATTTTTACGCGAGGGTTTTTCCCCCTTAGTATTGGTTTTTTTCTCTAAATATCGTTGAACGGCAACGATGACTAAAGACAATTAAACATAAGGATAATCACAAGAATTGATGAAAATTGAATTGCGTTGACAAGGAATTTCCACCGAACAATAAAATGGCCATCAAAGTACAGTTGTAATTATTGTAATACACAATTTTTATGATGGTACTTACTAATGACAATGTACCTCATAATAAGCCACAATATAAAAGGTTCGCCTTGGCGATATATATATATATATATATATATATATATATATATTCTTTTTGTTACTATGCGGTTTCACAGAAAATTGATACATTTGAAATTTTTTTAGAAAAAATAGAAAAAGCATTTGAGAAAATAGCTTAATATTTCGAACAAATTGCTGAATTTTCTAGAAATCTTCTAAATTTAGAAAATTTTAGGAAAAAGAAAAAGTATTCAGGAAAATAGCTCATTATTTCGAAGAAATTACGGCGTTTTTATAAATTTTAGAAAATTTTAGAAAAAATACAATAAGCCTTCAGGAAAATAGCTTAGTGTTCCGAACAAATTGCTGAATTTTCTAGAAACCTTCGAAATTTATAAAATTTTAGAAAAAAAAAACGAAAACTATTGAGAAAAATAGCTAAGTATTTCGAAGAAATTACGGAGCTTTTAAAAAATGTATAAATTTCGGAAAATTTTAGAAAGAAAATAGAAAAAAGCATTTAGGAAAATAGCTTACTATTTCGAAGAAATTGCGGAGCTTTTAGAAAATTTATGAATTTTAGAAAATTCTACAAAAAATAGCTAAATCATTCAGGGAAATAGCTTAGCATTTCCAACATATTGCGGATTTTTTTACTAACTACAACGTTAGTACTTACTAATTACAATGTACGTGATAATGAGGTATAATTTAAAAGGTCCACTTTGGCCATACATACATACATACATGCACACACATATATATATACATATATGTATAGTTATCGTGACTATACGGATCCTTTCGATTTGAAGCGACATACATTCCCATGCATCGGAGCCCGTGAACATTTCGAACGTGTTGACATTCCGTTTTTTTGCCACGAAACGAATCTCCTGAATTATTTCACACGGCGGACCCCAATCGCTCTAATCTCGCGTAGTACAAAAATGAAGCGTTCGTCAGAGGGAGGATTTCGCGATGCGGAATCTCGAGCGTGTCTCGAGGTGTGCAACCGGCCGCACTTTTTACACGATAAATATCTGCTCCGCATTACGGTATGCCTTTTTATGGCTACCGGATTTATTATTCGAAGCGTGTGCATCAGGATGGCCGCTTCGCCCCGTCACTTCTCGATTTTGATTCCTCTCATCACGAACCCGAACACCGACTTGCATATATATGTGCGTGAATGCCTTTTTTTTCAACTGCTTCGATATTATTTGTCTCTTCGACGATGCTTTTTTAGCTACTCTAAAATATGACTTCATTTCGAGCTCGAATCTAAGAAACGATCCGGAGGAACTTTATGTCCTAAATGATTTCGAATTGATGGTACTAATTTGATTTATTATTTTTACCTAACTTAGGATCTATCTCTTTTAATGAAATTGATCGTCTGGGCGATGAACGATTATTTTTCATAATAAATAAAATGTAATTTGTATCGTTATTTTTATTTAATTGTGATGGAAGTATTTCGACAACCGCCTACTCGACAGATGAACTCTTCTTTCAGAGTAAACGAGCCTGGTCCTTTTCACGCCTATTTCCCAAGGAAATTATTGGCAAACAGGAAATGTTTTTTTTTTCGTTCGTTAATTAAGGGGCTAGTTTTTCAACACAAAGGTACATATATTGAGAGCCTTTATAAAAACATCACCAAAAATGCAGAAAAACAACAAAAACATGACCGCCGGCGGGTGATGAAATTTTTTTCGCGACGTTTGACGGTGGACATTCTCCAGCTCGAACGGTCCATCTGAAATCTAAAAACCAAACGGGTTATTCAAGATAACGATAAATACGAGTCGTTGACGATCGTCGATTTTTTAAATTATTTTTTTTTTAACATAGTGGCGACGAATTGAAAATCGAGCATACAAAATCTATGAATAAAAGTCGTCATTTTTACGTAACTATTAAAAATTGAAGATCGATTTTTGAAAAGTGAGATCGTCAATGATCGTTGAATGTTTCTCGTCGTATCTCCTGTAAATCTGGAAACGATCCCTCAAGTGGTTCTCGAGATATCATGTCCACCGACTTTGAAAACAGTGTTTCGAGAAAAACGCGTTTAAAGTTTGAAGTATGGTGCTCGCCCAACCGACTGTTGGAAGCTGTAGCTCATTAAATTTTAGGAATATTGTAATGAAATTCTCAGGCAATGTACAGGGTGTCTCAAAATGACCTGACATTTTTATTTATTAAGGGGTTAGGCCACAGTAACGGGTATAAAGCCATGTGCGAATTTAACAATTGTTTTTCATATGAAAAAGTGATTCACTCAAAATCAACTACACATCTATTTAATATGAATATCAAACTGTTAGAAAAAAAAATATTTTTTTTTCACTTACAAAATGGCCGACCTCAAATATTTTCTTTTGACGGAAATTTCCAATAACATTTTGGCATAATTGCAGCCTAATTTCATTAATGGTACGTCCAATTGCTTCCTTGAGCTCCGGAATCATCTGTGGATCATTGGCATACACTTTTCCTTTCAGAAAACCCCAAAGAAATATTGGTGAAAAATGAAATTTTATTACCCACCCCAGGTAGATGTAGCCTGTTAATCGATCGTGCATAAAATGTTCTGGTTATGTGCAATTAATCTAATTATAGATTCAGCTAATAAATGTTCGTTATTGCGACGTTTTTCCACTTTTATCGCTCAATTAATATTCTTTTATTCAAACTGCCCAGTTTATCTCCAATTTTAATCGATGTTGGAAACAATTTCGTGAATTTTTCGCTGTCAGTACAGTTAATTATGTTTGTACCTGTCTACGAAGGCTGCAAGTTCTCTTAGGGTCGAAGGAAGCTGCTGCTGGGATGGACAGAGATGGGTAGATAGAGAGGGCAAGAGAGAGAGAGAGAGAGAGAGAGAGAGAGAGAGAGAGAGAGAGAGAGAGAGAGAGAGAGAGAGAGAGAGAGAGAGAGAGAGAGAGAGAGAGAGACATATAAAGAGACACGACGAAGCAGAACTCGCGGTGCCATCCTCAATGATTATTTCACCGGGCGACCGATAAATTCTCCCGACGTCCTCTCAGATTCTAATCTGATCCCCAAGTTTCGATGCGTCCTCGGCCACTTCTCCTGGAATGCAACCCCGAACGTGCCATCGGCGTATATATCCTCATACTTGCTCAAAGAAGAGACAAAAAACACACACATCGAAAAACAGAGGGAAGAAAAAAGAAACGAAAAGTTTCAAAATTACCGCAATGGTCGCGCGGTAGCAGCAGGCATCCGAAGAGTTCGTTAAAAATGGCCGCCAGACCTTGTCTCCTGGCGATAAATCGAGGCCCAGGATAAACGAAGGACAAAATAAAACGAGAACAACCTTGAGGAGACGTTGGCGAATAAAAAAAATTAAATAAAAAAATGGATGAGTTGCCGATGAGTGGACGTTTACCGTACACATTACCGCAAAATTTTGGAATATTAACTACGTGAAAATTATCTTCCAAAAGCGAGGTTTCGTAAGAAAGGCTCAGGGGGAGAAATAAAAGCACGATAACAATAAATTCGACGGTGGAAACTTTTCCTTCGTATTTATTTAAGACGTTACCCCCACTTGTAGCGCAAAAAAGGCCTTTTTCATGAATTTTTTTAAAGAAAACTACAAAACTTTTTTAATCGATCAATATACCATCTTAAAGAACACATCTTGAAGAACTTTCAGTAATTTTTTTATTGAAAAATATTACATTGTTTAGTGGCAAATGGCCGTCAGTGAAATAATGTTTTTTATATACACGGTTTGCGGTGACCAACATTGCGGCGAAGTGGATCATCTGAAAAAAAAATGCGGATGGATTTAGTCAAATATAAGTATAAACTAGTCTTTAATCGAAGGATTTTAAAAAATATTCATTTTTCACAAAATGGCGGACAGTCAAAGTTAATGGTTCGATTTTAACGAAAAAAAACGGCCGTTTTTAGGCTATAAAACGGCCATTTTTTTCGAAAAAAAAAAATCGAACGATTAAAGACTACATTTTTATGTATTAAATAAGCCTGCAAAATTTCAAGAAGATCGGTTCATTAGTGTTCGAGTAATCTTGGTCACCGACTTCAGAAATGCCATTTTGAGAAAAACGCGTTTAAAGTTTCAATTTCACAACGGATTCTTCTCTTTCAACGCTCATATCTCAGTCAATTTTGTTCGGATCGACTTGAAATTTTCAGGACATATTCTCAGATACTTATACTTCAAAAAAATGCAATAAAAAAAATCGATTTTTTCAAAATCGCAAGTGGGGGTAACCCCTTAATGATTCGCGAAGCTTGGATTTGACTGACGTATACCGTACAGTCATATCACCGAAAAATTTTCGAAACAAATATTAACCGGGTGAAAATAATCCTCCAAAAGCGAGGGTTCGTTCGAAAGGCTCGGGTGGGAGAAATAAAAGCACGATCACAATAAATTCGACCGTAGAAACTTTTCCTTCGTATTTATTTAACGATTCGCGAAGCTTATATTCTCCGGGCTAATTATGGTTACGGTCTCGTTGCACGCTATCGGCAAAGCGAGATGGGAAACATTATCCATTCGTCAAAGTCCCCGGGGACTTTTAGCCTCGGTGCCGTTGCTCTCGTATTTGCGATACTCCGGTGAGCCGGGGCGAGAGAGGGCAAGGGAAACGGGACAGGGGGCATTTATTTCCAAGCGTCACGAATCCTTCGACCAGCGAGATGTGAAATTTTTGGGACACACGAGAGATTCTCCGTCCGTGATAACGATCCTCGTATACCGAACACGAAAAGCCCCTTAATTAACCAAACTTGAAATTAAGGGGGAGTACCTCCCCCTTTAGACGAGGAAAATATTGCTGATTTTCGTGATTTTTTTTAGACGAAATATTTCTTCAGCATTTTTGAGACTTAGGTTTATGTTTTAGACAATAAAGTTAGAAAGATTTATACCAAACTTCATCAGAATCGGTCGATTAGTTTTTTAGCTATACGTCACGCCAGTTTTGAAAATGCATTTTAGAAGACCGTGCTATACGGCCGCCATTTTTTAGGATAAATATTTTTCAAACCATGAAACAGCC
Organism: Ophion slaviceki; assembly: GCA_944452715.1. Lineage (NCBI taxonomy): Eukaryota > Metazoa > Arthropoda > Insecta > Hymenoptera > Ichneumonidae > Ophion > Ophion slaviceki. The sequence goes on from OX101794.1 coordinate 26,887,576, forward strand.
AAAAGTAGTAATAAAATATACCCTAAGTCTCAAGAACAGTGAAGAAATCTTTCCTTTAAGAAAAATCATGAAAATCAGCAAATTTTTTCCTCGCCTAAAGGTATTTTTTCAATACCCGATCGATCACGCTTAAAAAGCGTTTTTTCTTCTTCGATTATGATCGAGCTTCGAGCACACACTCATTCCGTCGTACGGCCGAATTTTGTCATCGCTTAATTTGTAGTCGGATCCTTAGAGCTATAGGTATTGAATTACTGCAGGTGTAAATACGACCAGAAATCGGGACGTTTACGTTTGCAATGTTTCTTCCAGAGCTTTTTAGAAACAAGCGCTTAATCAATCTGACTTTCGTACTTCCCCGGATGGTGTGAAATAACTTCACTGAAGAGAGATGCAATGGCAAGAAGAAAGCATGAAGATTTTAATAATTAGCAATATTAATTCTTCACGAGGATGTAAGCAATGAGTAAAGCGGTTTAGAAAGAAAGTTGGGTATTTTGGGGACAATTATAAAACATTACGGAAAAATGTTCTATTCTACATTTTTAGAACATTTCTATTTTTTTTTAACTTTTAGAAAAAAATAGAACAAACGTTGAGGAAAATAGTTTAGTATTTCGAATAAATAGCGAAATTTTTAGAAAAAATGAGAAATTTTAGAACATTTTGAAACATATAGAAAAAGCATTGGGGAAACAGCTTAGTGTTTCGAACAAATTGCGATTTTTTTAGACAATATCGAGATTTTGGAAGATTTTAAAATTGATAGAAGAAACATTCGGGAAATTAGCTTCGTATTTCGAACAAAATGCGGAATTTTCTAGAATATTTCTAAATATCAGGCAATTTTAGAAAACATAGAAAAGCATTCGCGAAATGAGCTTAGTATTTCGAACAAACAACGGAATTTTTGGAAAATTTCGGAATTTTTTTTTTATAGAAAAAAACATTCTAGAAAATAGCATCGTATTGCGAATACATTGTGTAATTTTTAGAAAATTTCTAAATTTTAGGCAATTTGAAAAAAATAGAAAAAGCATTTGAGAAAATAGTTTAGTATTTCGAATAAATTGAGGAAATTTTAGAAAAATTCTGAATTTCAGAAAATGTTACAATTTTTTTTTTAACCTTTAGGAAAACAGCTCAGCGTTTCGAACAAATTGTGGAATTTGTAACTGAATCTTTTATTTTAAGGACAACAAAGTCCTTGGAGTTACCTTTATGTAAAGACAGTTACGTTTAATTAAAGATGATCCTAAAGACTTTGGGTCTTACATTATGTGGAGTATGAGGAAATGTCTTAAAAATCAACTTTCCCTATATATATATATATATATATATATATATATATATATATATATATATATATATATATATATGTATGTTTGTATATATATGTCTCCCGTCCTATACATCGCCAATCTGGTCGGCAGGCACGAAAATTGGAGGCCCACTTATAATAACTATGTGCCTGTTTGACGCTTTTTTGTCAACAGCTTCGATCCTGTTCGCGTTCCCGGACCAGGCTACGGTGAAAAAGGTGATCAAGGCACTGCCGCGGGTCGGTGTTGGCATCAAATACGGAATACCCCAGACCAGGTAACGTTCTTCCAGATACACTCATGCACTCATATATATGTATACACAATCCACGTGTGTGTGTGTATATATATATATATATATACAGGGTGACCCGAAAAGTGACGTCCAAAACGAAAATCCCAAATCACCCACATCTATGTTTTACGATATTTTCTTTATTTTTGAACAAAAAATCATTTTTTCGAGTTATCCAGTAGCATGAATTTTCTTTTCGTCTCTTCAGCTTCACTTTCCCTCAGAAGTTTTCAAAAGCAATTGGAAGTCATGTCGACTAGCAAAAGTAGATTTTTTACCATCCGAACTAGTGAATTTTCCTCTCAAACCTGTTTTTCAAACTTTTGATCAAAATTTAAGGAATTCACGTTAGTGTTTAATTGGTAATTTTTTTCGTTTTTTGACAAAGCGTCATTTTTTAACTTATTTTTCGAGTTTACCTGTCGTATAAGGTTTCTATTTTTTCTTTTTATCCTATATGTACTTTCCTGTTTGAAGTTTTCAATAGCAATTGAAAGTTATCTCGACGAGTACAAGTATTTTTTTATTATCTCAACTATAGATACCGTTTCTCACACACCGATTTTTTATTACTTTTGATGAAAATCTAATGCATTTAGGTTAGTGTTCAATTGGCCGATTTTTTATTGCTCAGCAGTGAGTAACATGAAGATAACGAGGTAAAAAACGGCGAAAAAAGTATATACACAGAAGAGAAAAATAAATAAAACGTTCTTCTCGAAAACTAAAAAAAACGAGGCATATAGGCATTGTAGGTATTTCCTTTCTGGAGGTCACTTTCGGGCCACCCCGTATATACAGTGTCCTGTTATGAATGGACAGTCCTGCAACTGTCTATAGGTCAGATCATGTCCTATACGCTGGAATTTCGGTTTAGTAAAAGTCCCACGATTTTCAAGATGATAATCATCTGCTTTTGGTTTTTCGCATGCCATTTCTACAAACGATACCTTTTTTTGACCCGCTTTTTAAAAAGTACTCTTGGTTATTCGTTTTATCTTGAAAAGTTTTCTTTTTAACCTCAAAAGTTAAGGAAACTTTATGAAAAAAGATCATATGCAGAATTTTCATACAAACCAAAGTGCCAAAATTACTTTAAAAAGTTGCTTAGTTATTGTCGATTCGTATCATTTGTAGACATGGTATGCGAAAAACCGAAAGCAGATGATTTTTTTCAACAAATAACATAAAGTTCAAAATCTCGAAAACCGTGGGACTTTTACTGAACTGAAATGCCAGCATATAGTAGTACACGATCTGACCTATCGACAGTTGAAGGATTATCCATTCACAACAGGACACCCTGTATATGTACACACACATGTAATTTCTGCGCTGCGTTCTCTGATGCGGCAAAGACTCTTAGTCCAGGTACGACGACGACGACAGGCAAGATCTCTTGCAACCCTTTTCTCGCGCCCTATCTCCGCATGAGAGATCTACAACGTGTATATTACGTTTCAGCCCTCGACATGTGTGTGTATGTCCGTGTGTAATTGTGTGTGTGTGTGCGCGCGCGCGCGCGTAAGTGTGTGTGTGTGTGTGTGTGTGTGTGTGTGTGTGTGTGTGTGTGTGTGTGTGTGTGTGTGTGTGTGTGTGTGTGTGTGTGTGTGTGTGTGTGTGTGTGTGTGTGTGTGTGTGTGTGTGCGTGTGTGTGCGCGCGCGTGTGTTTGCTTTCGTATAAAACGATCGCGATCGTAACGCGATTCGCCGGGATCCGCAAGGAGCGGATGACCATTTCTCTTTGGCTCGACGAATCTTGGCAATCCGAGAGGCTCGTTCTTCCCTCGATCTCCTTGTACGTCCCCGTACACCTCCTCGAAATAGTCTCGTCCTCGTTCTTGCTTTCCTCCTCTCTACCTGTGCGAGCCTTGTCGTCCCTTCACGCGTGTGTGCATACGATGCGGTCGTCGCGACTCGACTTGGCGAACACGCTCGACGCATTCCACCATTTCTTTGTCCCTTTCCTCATGGGGCTTCGCAAAAATCCCGGTCCCTTCTGGTGTGTATATATATATATACCTTATTTGTTGTATATTGTGAATATAGGAAATTTCACATAAAAATTATTGTTCGTTTTTTTATCGAGGGGAGGAGGGGATACTCTGGCCAGCAGTGCATATATATATATATATATATATATATATATATATATAATACCTCATATATCACGTCATAAGTCCACGTGAATCCGGTGGACTTTTTCCCTGACGCCCGTCAAATCGATTCATTTTTTTTCTTCTGATTCCATTGACTCTTAAAGACACCCTGAATTTTTTTTACATTCTTTGAAACAACCCAAAATGTCTCCGAAAAAACGCCCCGATTTAAAAATCTGAAAAAATTCCCAAAAATGCGTGATTATATGTAAAAATGTTCAAGCTATCACGCGCAGTGAAAGTATGATTTTTTCTGCGCTTTCTGAGCGATTAACATTTTTAAAAATCCGAAAAAATCGACTGCTAGCTGTACAAGGTCCATGATTGTGATTTGGTTATTCCAAAATGGTAAAAAACATTCATTGTGGGTATCAAAATACTCAAGTATCCGCCCGAAGTAAGCGGTTCTTGAATTTTTCGGATTTTTTCAACGTTAATCGATCAGAAAGCACAGAAAAAATCATACTTCCACTGCGGGTGATAGCTTGAAATTTTTTACATATAATCACGCATTTTTGGGAATTTTTTCAGATTTTTAAATCGGGACGTTTTTTTCGGAGAATTTTTTTTTTGACTAATGGTTGTTTCGGAAAATGTTAAAAAAATCAGGGTATCAATCGAATCGGGAAAAAAAATTAATCGAATTGGCGGGGGTCAGGGAATTCACATCGGATTCACGTGGAATACCTCATATATATATATATATATATATATATATATATAAGGTGACAAAATGGATATTCACGTTTCACTGTTGCCATAACAATGTTAATATAGTAAAAAAAATTTTGCACAGGCCGAGCCCTCCAGATTAACTAAAAAACACAGCGCAAGCTATTGTTAGGTACTTTCGCAATGTGCCAGTCCAAGTATTCAGCTCCGACGGTCCTTCAGGTGAAGCGGCGTTGTGTGTGGCCGATACTCGGAGCGGTCCCGCATGGAAATTTATATACGCAAAAATATACTGCAAATTTATTTTATTAATAATTGCAATACATGTGAAATGTATGCCATATATTGAAAATATATGTGCCAAATTCTAATTTTCGTAACGTTTTTATATATGAGATGTATATGCGTGGTATTACTGTATATCAATGTATCATACATCAATGATATATGTAGCATTTACCCTGCATATATACTACATATATTTAGCATATATATTGCATACACACTGCATACATACCACATATATACTGCATAAATGGTACATATATGCCACATATATACAGATATATGCCACATATATACAAATATTTCTTGTCAGGAATATGTATCAAAAGATGTATGCGTCATATATGATGCATAAATGACACATATATGAGTCATATATGACGCATACATTTTTTATATATTTTTCTGACAAAAAAAAGAAAATATATCGAAAATATATGCGTCGTATATGCCTCATATATGCATCATATATAAGTGTTTATACGTAGCATATATTTTTTTGGTCAGAAAAATATATCGAAAATAAATGGGTCATATATGCGTCATATATTTGATGCATATATACTGAATATATATATATATATATATATATATATATATATATATATATATATATATAGGGTGGCCCAAATTTGAGCTCTATTTCTCTTTTTCTCACCATCCAATTACCTTCTTTCAAGAAAAAGAAAAAAATTGTCGCGAAATCTGAGTGCGGTCAAAAAATATTTAGAGGTCGTTCAAGCCTCCCAAAAATGCAAGTTTCCATTTAAAAAAAACGATTTTTTTTTCGTTCACTTCCCACCTATGAACTTTACGCTTTATAATTTTTAAAATAAGCTCGCGAAAGCTCTAGCCGGCCAATAAATATTTAGTGGTCGCTCAAGAGCTTCGAAATTTCCAATTGTCACGATTTTTTTTCTCTTCTCACTCATAAATTTAACACTTTGTAAAATTTTCAAAACAATCAATCCTTTTTTTGTATAGAAACGGATTTGTTTAATTTACCTCACACTTCTAACCCGATAAAACGGGGGACCTATAATTTTGTTTACGGACAAGAGTTTTAAAGAATTATTTTATGAGAACAAAGATTATTTTCTTGGGTTAGAAACGATTAATTGTTTCGAAAATTTTACAAAGCGCCAAATTTATGAGATGGATAAAAAAAATTAGCGAGAATTGGAAATTTCGAAGCTCTTGAGCGACCACTAAATATTCATTGACCGGCTGAAGCTTTCGCGAGGTTAATTAAAAAATGATAAAGCGTAAAATTCATGGGTGAGAAGTGAACGAAAAAAAAATGGATTTTTTAATGAAAATTTGACTTTTTGGGTGACTTGAGCGACCTCTAAATATTTTTGACCGCTCGCAGATTTCCTGACAGTTCTTTTTTCCTCTTTGAGAAAGATAATTGGATGGTGAGGAGAAAGAAAAAAAGAGTTCAAATTTGGGCCACTCTAATATCTTCTCGTTATTTCTTAGAATGGCTGATGGGCAAAAAAATTTGTTCCACGAAATTCTTAAACTAGAGATTTCACGCTTCAAAATCCTTTTTTTTGCGTCCCGGTACGACCAGTATTCACGGCGATACGCCTTTTCGAAAATCTCTGAAAAAGTTTTAAAAAACTTTAGCTCCGCTAATTTGGAGGGTAAGTGTATTATTTGCACATCCTTAGGAAGAAGTGAAAACTCTAAAAAAAATGTTATCTAACGATGTACACTCACCCAAAAAATTAGAGGACGAGAAGAATTTTTTCGGTGATGTTCGACAAGCCGTAACCCCGTGAAAAAAAAGTCGTACCACGTGTTGAGTCCTATTAGGAAAGCCAACATTTTTATTTATTGTCACTATGGAGCGAAAAAGAGTGTGCTGTTGTACGATACAAAAAATCAACAAATTGATTTCTCTAATAAAAATCACAGTTATTGGC
>OX101794.1:26899239-27114239 GCA_944452715.1 Ophion slaviceki
ATCCAAACTAAACTTTCGTAACCATTTTTATTTCGAAAATCGCTATTTTCGAAATTCGAATTTCAAAAAACGCTAAAATATGCATTTTATCAATTGTGTTGAAGAGCGTTAATACTAAGTTTCAAGTAAATCTTCTAACCAGATCTTTCTTATTTTTCATACAAACTTTTCCACCCCCATTCTCACCTTAGGGGTTGAATTTGTAAAATTATGAAATACGTGTTTCATTAATTGTGTCAAGAAGCACGAATACCAAATTTCAAGGACATCCGACCAGATTTTTTTAAATCTCCATACAAACTTCGCCACCCCTTTTCTCCCCTCAAGGGTTGAATTTCGAAAAATTCCTTCTTAAATGGTGCCTACATAATGAAATCAACATGCCCTCCGAATTTTACATTTCTATATTGAGCGGTTTAAGCTGCGCGATGATGGGTCAGTCAGTCAGGACTTTGCTTTATATATATATATATATATATATATATATATATATATATATATATATATATATATATATATATATATATATATATATATATATATATATTGGACCATCAAGGTTTGATAAAAGATCATGAATCTTGGTTGGTGAATGAAGAGCATTGCTGCCAACCCCAATGTCCGCGAAATTGCCGTATTTCGGCAAAACTTAATATCAGTTTATGGTAATAATAAATAATCTCTCGACATAAATATAAATAGGGATAATCTTAAATCAAACAGAATTTCATTCTAAGTTGTATAAAACATTCATTGACGGGTTTTTTTCTAAAATTATTATCGATAATGTTATATTTTTTCGAGTTGGTAGTAACACAAAAGTTTTTCCCATCCACGTAGCAAAAATACAAAAATGCATAATTTTGCTCTTCATTTGTATATTTTATAAAAAATTAGAATCTACAGAATAAATTTATACCTCGTATGCATTTTTTTGGGGTTCATGGAAAACAAATTTATAAACCGTCATCTGACTCAGCTGGACCACTTCAAGCTCCTTTAAATATTTCAGTTGTATCTAGATTTCTTAAAGATTTGTATTACAAATGATAATTTTTTTTCGAACCGCGTTTGACAAATAAAAATTATGTAATTCAACTTGAACATTCCGCATTTTAGGTTGTAAAACATCAACCCCTTGAAACGTTGCCTAAGAGCAGTTTGCAGCAATTTGAATTTGTAGAAAAGTATTGATGATTCACTGAGTAGGGCCTCAAAAGTTCAAATTTGAGGGTAACGTCACTGAACCTCTCTTTTTCGACTTTTGATCGATTTATCTTAATCTTCACCGAGTCGTGCTAAAATAATAAATGTTTTAAACATTCAAAATCACCAGCACAATCTGTTTTTCAAATAAAAACTTCACTAAGCTTTGAAACTAAAGAATTCCTCATCATCAAAACATTATTAATTCTCAAAAAGTCACATTGAAAGGTGCTAAATTTGAATCCGTAAAAAACGATGCGTGTTTCGTTGCAGGAGGGCCTCGATGATGTCGCCGCGTCAACTGATGAGAAACTCAAACATGACGCAAAAGTGGCAACGTCGCGAGATATCGAACTTCGAGTACCTCATGTTCCTCAATACAATTGCCGGTAAGTGTCACATTCTCACACAACAATCAACGAAACTAGCCCCATACTTATCCGAAATAAATCCTCTACTCATAAAAGAAGAAAAAATCTTTAAGGCGTTACCCCCACTTGTAGCGCAAAAAAAGGCCTTTTTCATGATTTTTTTTTAAAGAAAACTACAAACCTTTTTTAATCGATCAATATACCATCTTAAAGAACACATCTTGAAGAACTTTCAGTAATTTTTTTATTGAAAAATATTACATTGTTCAGTGGCAAATGGCCGTCAATGAAATAATGTTTTTATATACACGGTTTGCGGTGACCAACATTGCGGCGAAGTGGATCATCTGAAAAAAAATGGGGATGGATTTAGTCAAATATAAGTATAAACTAGTCTTTAATCGAAGGATTTTAAAAAATATTAATTTTTCACAAAATGGCGGACAGTCAAAGTTAATGGTTCGATTTTAACGAAAAAGCACGGCCGTTTTTTGGCTATAAAATGGCCATTTTTTCAAAAAAAAAAAATCGAACGATTAAAGACTACATTTTTATGTATTAAATAAGCCTGCAAAATTTCAAGAAGATCGGTTCATTAGTGTTCGAGTAATCTTGGTCACCGACTTCAGAAATGCCATTTTGAGAAAAACGCGTTTAAAGTTTCAATTTCAGTTTACACGAAGAAAATATTTTTTTTTTGTAAACTTACATAGAGTCATCTATTCCGGGCCCATACAGAAGTACGGGCCCGGATACTTATACTTCAAAAAAATGCAATAAAAAAAATCGATTTTTTCAAAATCGCAAGTGGGGGTAACCCCTTAAAAGATGATGTAAGAAGCCTCGAAATGAGGCCTCTGAAATGTCCTCAACGCGCGTTTCCCTCAAAACGTTCATCACCCGTCCAATGACAGAGATCCACCAAAATCGACCACTCCATCAAGAAAAGCTACATTTCTGATAGATCCTACTTGGATCCCAAAAAGTCTCCGGAAACTCCATCAACCCCGACAGCTGAAATCCTTCGTATCTTTTGTACCTCAAATTTGAGGTTACGTTCGTAAATGTCTTCTTTGTCCACAGTGGCGCGTGTAGTGAAGAAAACTGTAGCATTTTTTCCTCCCTCTTTTCCCTTTGAGATAAAATCCAAGCATCGAAATACCCCCCCCCCCCCTAGTTGCTTTTCTCCGGATATTGGTTTCGAAAAGACATTACGCCCGAAGTAGAAGGCCTCGGCCTTTTTATGGCTGCACACGGGCGGATGGATTCTGTCGTGGTGCATTAGGGATGTTCTCAATCAGACCGGCGCGTTTCGGGGTGTGCGTCCATCCCACCCGAACGGCGTAATCCTCTACCCCTGGTGGGTATCCGGGATGCCCCAAGCTCGCTCCTCCATAATCCTCCTCCACGCCGAGGGAGCTGCTCCCAAGCCGTGCGGAACACCAACGATCTCTCGATAGACAGAGTTCTTTGTTTCTTTTTCGTTCCTCTTTATCATGCGCGCACGTACCATCCCTCTGGAATATTCCCCTTTTTTGCCGGCTCCAGTGCGCTCGGGATCCGATTCACTTGGACGAGTACTGCAACAGTAGTCGTCTCAGTGGGATGAGGGGCGAAGGGGTGAAATAAACCGTGTTCAATTTTTATTTCGTCTGGTTCCAAAATTCGCCGAAAAGGGAAAAAGTCTGCCATCGTGAATGGGCCAGGTGTCCGATCGGTAGAGAAGACACTCAGTCGGTAAAGACTTCTGCCTTGCCGACGAGAATGGTACAATGAGCCGCCGCTTGGTGCGCTGTGCGACGCTTCTCATGGTGGAGGTTCAACATAACCAAGATGCCTTCTCGCTTATTTTTTTCTGGGATCATGAGGAATTTGTGGAAAACAAATGAAGGCCTCAGGCCACAGTCATGTGGGAATTTAACAATTTTTTTGCGTATGAAAAAGTGATTCACTCATAAAATTAATTACACATCTATTTACTATGAATATCAAGCTGTTAGAAAATATATATTTTTGTTCGATGTACAAAATGGCCGAATATTAATATTTTCTTTTGTTATCTTTTTTCGGCGCTTCGCGGCGTGACATTTAGCATCCACAATTTTTTACCTAAAACAAAAAACAAAAATTATCGTCAATCTACATTAGAATACCTAGAAAAGTACGTACGGAATTTAAAAAATATTGTTTTATTCAAAAGTTGTAGGTATTTGATCTTAAGAAATGAATTTTCAGTGAAAAAATTCGTTATAACTGCTCATAAACTGCTCATAAAATGAAAAGTTTTCGATTAATCAGAAATTCCGTACGTACTTCTCAGCGAAATGCAATTAGGAACATAACTTTTTAATTTGAAGTAAATCGCGTGAAAATTGTTGAAGTTATTCACGCCAATTGGAAAAAAACTGTTTCGAGAAGTCTCGAGTAGTCGGCCATTTTGTACACCGAAACAAAAAAATTTCTAACAGCTTGATATTCATACTGAATAGATGTGTAATCAATTTAATGAGTAAATAAATTCGCACATGATTTTATACCCGTTACTGTGGCCAAAGGCCTTAACCGACACTGAATTGTAGGATTCTTTGTTGTTACCGACAATTTTGCGGTGTACATAATTGTTCACGTACGTTAAATATTATTTACATTTATTATATACGTAAATATTATATACGTATTTGACTTGCGTTAAATATTACGTACGTTAAAAACGTTACATACTTTCGGATCTGTAAAAGTGTAGAGCTTTATCAATCGATTAGGATCGACACTTTTTAGGTTAGAATTCTTTCCTCCCTACTTACCGTCAGTCGATAAACTAGGATCACTACTTCACCGGTAAAACCATTGATCACCGCTTCCTTTGCCGAAGAGCAAAAAACGATCCTTCATCAACTATTTTAGCGCAGTTCTTTCAGCATTCCCGAAACTTACGAGTTTCCGTGTTTCCACCCAAAAGTAGTCGAATCACCCCACTTCGAAGTTCACACAAGAGGTATTGCACTCGATACCCTTTATCTCGATGTTTTTTTTTTCTTTTTTTGTCCCTTTGAATGACGCTGATGAGTACGGGAGTGCAATTATTCGAAAATTCGCGACTGCCGGAGGAGCAACCACCCCCCTTGGGCTACGCTGTATTTATGAGGATTATTTATTAATCGCACAAATAAATAGCCCCAGGCGTCTGTGGCGGCGTTGGCCAGAGAACAACACCGAACCACATATTCCGGTGCGGGTCCCTTTGTATTGAACTTACACCGGTACTATACGCATATATAGTACTGGTATGTTTGATATGACTATATTTATGTTTGGAGTCGAACGTCTTTAAAATTACTTTTCTACATATGTGTATACATACACACACACACACACACATATATATATATATATATATATATATATATATATATATATATATATATATATATATATATATGTATATGTATATGTATATGTATATATACATGTGTTCGTGTAACCGGTCGAGCTCGCTCGTTTCCCTGCACCGTGACCCGCTGCGCAAATTCTACGCTCCCGCATATATGCAACCCAATGTGTTGATGCACCTTTCTCTTGCCTATATCGATTTATTAAAAAAAATAATGACGCCAAGTGCAGCACAAATAACGATAACCCGCATCTTGTTTTTATCGCAATAATTGAAACTCGAAGGAACGAGCAGGACTTTTGCTATATACAGTACCGGTCAAAAGTTTTCGATCACTTTGGCCTCGTTGCGAAATCACGTTAGAAGAATATTTGTTATTCTATCAAATTTGGTTTTACCAAATTTGATGGAATAAAAAAAAATTCTTCCAATATAATTGCAATCTGTCAATAATGGGCCTGACAATAAGTAATTGGAATGTATTGACTAGGGTCGTGTGCATATGTTAGCGTCCAGTGACACATCTAGATGCATAGTGTGCTTTTTTATGGTTGTTTTTGTTTAGCCGTGTGAATGCGTGTTCTTTACTTTTGTTTTATTTATATCAGAGTAATATGGATTTTGTTTTATTTGTTTCATGTTTTAATTTAATATGAATTTTGAATAATGTATTATTTGATTTAGCGTTAGCCAAAAATTACACGCATACAAAAAGCGCTATTAAATAAAATAATATTTTTATTTTAAATTAAATCATTAAAAGATAAATTTTTATTCGATTTATTTTATGATATGATTTTTTTTTATTTTCCCAAACTTTCCTTTGGCAGATTTGAACTACGAAAATCACGCGAACATTCTTTAGGATTCTTATTTAGCGATTCGCAACCTAAATCTGCAATATATGATTTTGGATAACAGGGAAAATGAGGAATTGAAAGGACTTTTCGTTGCATTCCGAGGATGCAAACTTCAACCCCATTTTATTTCTTATTTTACGAAGATTCTATGTAGCTGTATAAAATAAAATTATATTATGCCAATATGATTTTGCAATTATCCAAAGTGGTCGAAAACTTTCGACCCGTACTGTTCCACATGGGAGTGTGCATGTGTATATGGTGTAAAATATGCAAACGCAACAAACGATGTTTGCTAAATATTCTACATGTACTTTAATCCCGCGGGACGTATAGCGAGGTGGCGAAGAGAGGTGAAAGGGCGAGGAAATAAGGCGTTTGCGACGACTTATTATTTATGCAGATTCTTATTTGATACATCATTATTATGTATATTATCTAGTTTTATTTATTATCGTAGATATGTATTTTTACTGTCTATATTATTTATTATTATTCGCTATCATAAATATGTATTTTTGTTATGTATACGATCTGTATGTTGTATGCATAGACATTTTGATGGAGAGGAAACGGTATGAGCCATTGAAAATAAATAATAAGCTGCTTGAGGGTGTCGAGGTTGAGATATAATTGAAGAATATTCCGAAAAATGACCAAACGTCGAAAAAAAAAGTTGAGAGCCTTGAAAGAAAATCGCCAAAAACTCACCAACATGCCCGCCAGCGGATGATGAAAATTTTTTCGCAACATTTGGCGGTGGACATCCTCCAGCTCAAATGGTCCATCCGAAATCTAAAAACCGAACGAGTTATTCAAGTTAACAATAAATACGACTCGTTGACGATCGCCGATTTTCGAAATCAGTTTTTTTTAACAACGTGGCCACGAAGTGAAACTTGAGCATACAAAATCTATGAAAAAGTCGCCATTTTCACGTAACTATAAAAAATGAAGATCGATTTTTTTAAAGTGAGATCGTCAACGACCTCTGACTATTTCTTATCGTGGCCCCTTTAAAATTGGAAACAATCCATCAAGTGGTTCTCGAGATATCATGTCCACCGACTTTGAAAACAGTGTTTCGAGAAAAACGCGATTAATGTTTGAAGTATGGTGCTGCTACCGATCGCCCGGTCGACTGTTAGAAGCTGTAGCTCATTCAATTTTAGGAATATTTCAATGAAATTTTTCAGGGGATATAGCTAAAAGGTGATACTATCGAATAAAAATATTTTTGGAAAATGCAATTTTTTGACCCACCTCGTAGATGTAGCTCGTTAATTAATATAGTTTTTATTCCTTATTTAATGAGAGATTTATTAAAAAATAGACAATCATTATACAACGAGTAAATAATAATCAGAATTTAAGATGACGAGATACACCCAAATAATTATTGCGCTTGTGCGCAGTGCAACATGAGAATTTCCGGCATAGAGGCATAGTTGAAAATAATGCGCGTAATAAATTCGATCAAGAAACTTATTTTTTTTTTAAATATTCAGACTGGACGGAAACATTCGAGAAATCCGCAAACAAATGTTAGCACGCGAAATCAATCCTCAGTCAAGCGAGTCATGTCGCGCGATATAAATTAGTGCGAGCAAGAGAAAAAGGGCGAAAAAATTCGTCGGAATAATGAATGCGTACGAGGCGCGTGAGCGATGAGTCGTCGCCACGTATCTCATACAAGGGCTTAGAAAATAATTATAACAGCGCAAAAAAAACAGCGTTTTATACGACATACGTAATGATAAAACGCGCTGCTGTTTCGAGTCACATTCGGAGATTTAAAAAAACGAGTCTGTCCCCTCATTCGCTTTTGCCCAAAATACTCATCAACCGGTATACCGTACTCACCAAAATCAAAATTAACGAGGGCTGAAAACCGAGGGATGTTCGCTCTTCGCTTCGAGACTTGGAGAGGGTTGTTAAGCATTTTTCAATCCCGAGTACATTCTATCTTCGAAAAAAGACACGAAAAAAAGGAATCAAAATTCCAGATTGTTGCAAAAAAGCTTTAAGGCATACATAGTTTATCGTTATTTATATTTTCGTTCATTGCCACTCGATCGTTCACCCTTTACCTTATGAAGTCGATAAAAAAACATGTGAAAAATGAACAACAATTTATTTACTATTATATTATTTTTTTTCTTATTGGTTTTTTCCTTAGGTACACGCTTGTCGCGTTTGTTACCTATTCTTTCCCATCATTATGACCGTTATTTCCTCTACTGTTTACTCCTTTCTTCTCCATCTTTCCCCTGTTCCCCCCTCTTGCGGCCGCAGCCGACTTCCCCTTCTGTATCATCATATTCATCATGACATTTCTGTCATGGGTATAGGGAAACTGCGGAAAACCTATACCAATATACAGCCGGTCATCGAGTTCGCCCCCCAGTCGTGGAACTAGTCTTATTTCGCCGCGAAATGCCGAAGAAAAACATTTCACGACGAAATGTACGCGACTGGGATTCGAACCCGCGACCTCCCGGTCCGCTGGCTTAGTGGCGAGCGCGCTAACCACTAGACCATCGCACCGGTTCTATTATTTTTTTTCTTTAAATGTAGATTAATACAATATATTTCTTTGCTTTTTAATATAGCATTACAATATTTTTTATTCATTCTTTTTTTCCGTATCGTTTTTTTCTAATGAATATTGTTGCTTATAAATTTATGTACGAGTTCATTAATATTGGAATTTCTCACGTACGCAAAATGGTGAATCCAATGATTTTCGATGCCCATAAGCTTTTCGATCTATTTAAAATAATATTTGCATTTACCCTTGAATTGACCTGGTTGACCTTAAGTTTTTCCTTATTCCTTTCGTATATATCATTAGTTTACACACATGTGGCGGATCTGTATATATATATATATATATATATATATATATATATATATATATATATATATATTAGGGTGGTTCAAAAAAAAATTATTTTTTTTTTCACGATACTCAACGGAAAATGTTACTACGTTATGAAAAAGTATTCATACAAAATTTCAGAGGTTTAAACATTTTTTTAGACAGACCTCAAACGACTTTTAATTATTTTTTTTTCGGTTTTTCGTCAATTTTGTTTCTCCGCCAATAGACATCATAATAAAATAATTCAAATAATTTATCCAACTTATGTTGAAAAAGATTTTCGTTGAACTATTGAGTTTGATTTTTCCGTAAATAATTTGTTTTCAATGCTGCCCACTCCAATCGTAATTTTTGTAACCTTTTGAAATTGACGCAAAGTTGAGAAATTCCTATTCCGGTTTCGCTCCAAATATTATTTATTTTGTCGATAACGTTTTGTGTACTCTCTCGAACAGAAAATCTAAGAGCATCATGATGGTGAAATAATATACTTAATGCTTCTCTACTCGTGGGTAATTTTCGCTCCACGAATTATTCGATTTCCGATCCAATCAGATAAATTTCGGCACTTTCGCTATCGTCCAAACCCGCGATCATTTTTTACATTTTCAATTTACGTGTACTGTGACGTACCTCAATACAGCAACTACTGGAAACAGTCAAATGAATCGCGAAAAGATATCACGGACAGTCAGAGAAACAAAGGTGCAATAGCGTCAACAGCGCCGCGGTTTGTAACTCTCGAATCCGTATGACTTTGTTTTCTTACTCCAAAACAACATATTACTCCAAAAAAAAAACACGCATACTTGTTAGACGTTCAGTGATGTAAACACCGTGTTCTTGTTCATCGAGTGGTTGATATAATTTTCACAACCGAATTACATATATTGATTTTTAATCTGCAAATACAAATTGTTTAGGGTAAACAAAATATATATGATATAAAAATTGTGTAATGTTACAGAAAAAATTAAATTAAGACTTACATTGGATCACGAACATTTTCTGCATCGAGAGAAAAAAAAAACTCCGATAATCATTTTAAAAAACATGAAAACTTCGTTTGAGCACTAACTAAAAAATTGTTTAGAACCCTTACATTTTGCAAAACATTCTTTTTCTTAACATACTTCAATTTTCCGTTGAGAAAAAAAAATCGATTTTTTTTAACCACCCTAATATATATATATGTATTAAACATATCATATAAATAAAAATTAGATTACTATCTAGTGTTAAGCAAACATATGTGTGTGTAAGTATATATATATACTTACACACAAGATCCTGACGAAATTTCATATATATATATATATATATATATATATATATATATATATATATGAAATTTCGTCAGGATCTTGTGTACTGCTTGTACCGTTTCGAATGTGTCGCCGGCATATTTGCTGTCGTGGGTCGGTCCGCGAGCGCTCGCTCAACCCGGACGCCCCCATTAATAATCACTTTGATGCATAACGCCCGGCCTACGATTATTCACGTCCACTCGCGATATGCGTGTGTATATTTATACGGCGAGTGTGCGCCGGCTAGTATGTGGGCGCTCGTATTCGTTGAATGTGTGGTAAGCTCGCGAGCGAGCCTCGTGCGGAGTGTGTGCATCATTGCTGTGATTTACGATGCATTGTATATACCGCGGGGCGCGACTGCACCCCGATGCCGCCGCTGATCCACGGTTTCGGTTTCAAGATCTATATGTGTGTGTGTATATATATATATATATATATATATATATATATATATATATATATACATGCATACATACAAGATTTTATATGTGTATATGTATATTTATATACATAGCTGTTAAATATTTTCGGATTTGAATGAACTCGTATTCACGTTGTTTTCGAATATGGCATTTTTTAAAAATAGAAACCGGATCAAAGGGCTAATAAAATTCGAGGTGCACCCTCAAACCGACGTATCTCGGGATTTTTGTCAATTCTGCAAAAAGAGCGGCAAAAATGTTACGAGTGATATCACTAGTCAAGAAGCAAAAGCACGGAGAAAAGTGAAAAAATAAACACAGGCAAAGATAAAAAATTTAAGTACACACTTACGCCTCAATCGCATGTTTTTGCTCCGTTCTCCAGAGAATTGAATTGAGAGAACTAGGCGAGGATTTTTCAATAAAGTTCTAGTTTTTTCATTTAATTTTCTGGAAAAAAATATTGACCACGTTTGGATTGCAAATGAAATTTAATTGAAAAATAGTTGTTGAAACAACATTGCCTACTTCTTTAGATTTGATTTTCTGGAGACAAATATGTGATTGAAATGTGAGAAGTTGAAGTATGCACTTGAAATTTTGACTTTTGGCCGGGTATTCCTGTGCTTTCTTCTAGTTTTCTCAATTGGGTTGAATTTTACATTTTATTTGCCATTTGCGTCGTCCTAGGTATTTATTTTTTTTACATCTTGTTTTTTTTTTTCTTGCGTTATGCCACTTCACGTTTACTTTTCCTCCCGAAAGAGAAAATGATAATTTAGCATAATTGATATATTTATAAACCATTGCATGTGTAATATGGTTAATGGCATGAAAATTTATATATATATATCTACATATATACATATATATATATATACACACACACACACACATATATACATATATATACATATATATATATATATATATATATATATATATATATATATATATATATATATATATATATATATATATGAAGTAAATGAAGTAAATGAAAGTAGCGGGAAATTCAAATACTCATTCGTTCACGGACGACGTCTTTTCTTGCACCATAAAGCCACATTTGTTTTTAATATATTTGAAATAAAAAAAAACGATCATTCATAAATATTTGCAAAGTAACTTCAATTTCCATAAGGCTGCGTGTAATTTGTGAATTCTAATTTCTCAGTAGCCAACTTCCTAATCGTCGTGAAATTTTTGCACGACCTTTCAAAAGTTTTACTCAATGACCTATCAATTTTTTTAAATTTTATTACCATTTTCAATTTTGGACACAACATCCTTAAATGTTAAGGAAACATTATGAAAAAAAAAACTTATGCAGAATTTCCATACAAACCAATATACACTAGCAATAATTTGTGAATTCTAATTTCTCAGTAGCCAGCTTCCTAATCGTCGTGAAATTTTTACAGGACCTTTCAAATGTTTCACATAACGACCTATCAAATTTTTAAAATTTTATTACCGTTTTCAATGTTGGACACAACATCCTTAAATGTTAAGGAAACATTATGAAAAAAAAATTATGCAGAATTTCCATTCAAACCAATTCGAACATCTGACTTTGATAGCCTGCGGTGTACAAAAAAATATACTACGCAGATCGTGCCAATTAGTTAAAAAAGTTGCTTAGTTATTATCGATTCATATAATTTGTAGAAATGGCATGCGAAAAACCAAGAGCAGATGATTTTTTTTTTTCAAAAAATAACGTAAAGCCCCACATCTTGAAAACCGTGGGACTTTTACTAAACTGAAATTCCAGCATATAGTAGGACATAATCTGACCTATCAACAGTTGCAGGATTATCCCTGTATGTAAATGTTATATATTTATATATTAATTCCACTGCTGTTCGCGCGCGCGCGTGTGTGTGTGTGTGTGTGTGTGTGTGTGTGTGTGTGTGTGTGTGTGTGTGTATATACACTCACACCAGTGAAATTAATTCTGGACACTTGGAATAGAGATTAGCGTTTTTTTCATATTTACGCAGAAAATGTACATTCTGCTTGGGCAAAATGATACCGTAATTTTTTAGAGTTTAATCTATAATGTTTCTACTTAATGTTTACCTCAATAAGTCTACTTTGATAAGAATATACAATATTAGTGATTATAACGTGAAAATTATCAATAAATGCGAAATTAAAAAAATGGGAAAGTACCCAGAATTGATTGCACTAACGTACACACACACACATATGTATATATATATATTATTTTAAATACCTTATTAACTACTAATTATTATACTAATTATTATAACTAATTATTATATTATTTTCATTTGGTACCCCAAGACATCGAGACTCAGAGGGATGGTAAAGAGATAATTGTTCAGCATTTTTCAATGCCGAGTACATTCTATCTTAGAAAAAAAAAAACCACAAAAAATAAAAACTCCAGATTGTTAAAAAAATGTCAAGGCTTTGAGACTTCGAGACTTTTCAATATATTGTATGTGTGCTACGAAATTATAGATCGCATGTACAACAATACATATTTACTGTATTTATTAAAATACATATATCCAATTTTTCACTTTCATCGCTAATTAAATTTGCATACACACACATAGCGATAAATATATGTATTAAGCCAATACATATATGCATATATATCAATAGAAAAAAAAAATGCCAGTGCAAGCAAGCCGCCTTCGCGGCTAATGTATCTCGGATGGGATCCGGTCTTTCTACAGATCTCCGAAGTGTACGTAAACGCTGCAAAAGCAGCGAGACCGCCGTATAGTGAAAGTGAGACCTCGGAGTGACAATTTCAGGAGCGATTAGCCGTCACGGTTTGAGTTATGCTCGTACTAAACGGAGCACCGCGCCCCATTGAGACTCGACGAGTTTTTCGTAAAAATAGACACGAGCGCCATAGCGAACTGCGAGCGAGCAGACGACGAGCGAGCACTCCACCTTTTATCGTGGGGCTGCCGACTCGGTGGGACCACCGCGCCCCTTATTCTCGAGGGAGGCTACACGATCCTTTGCCCTGCCACATTCTTCGCTTTTGACTTTTCTTTTGGGAATTTTCCGTGTGTGTGTGTTTTTTCCGTTTGTTTGTTGATGTTTGGCAACTTTTATTACGCACGAATGTACATTTCGGCCTTTTGGTGCGTGTAATTGGTCGCGCGGGGTCTTGGTACCCTGACACTCAGACTCGACACGAAGTATGAGCTGTAGGAAGAACGTTTTTGCCCAACTCTGGAAAAAATGAAAACCGAACGAAACTATGCTTAAGGCCTTAGGCAACAGTAACGGGTATGAAATCATGTGCGAATTTAACCATGTTTTTCGTGTGAAAAAGTGATTCACTCGTAAAATTAATTACACATCTATTTAGATGAATATCAAGCTGTTAGAAAATATATACATTTTTTTTTCGTTGTACAAAATGGCCGACTAATAATATTTTCTTTTGTTATCTTTTTTTTAGGCGCACCGCGGCGTGACATTTAGCATCCACAATTTTTTACCTAGAACAAAAATCAAAAATTCTCGTCAATTTACATTAGAATACCTAGAGAAGTACGTACGGAATTTGAAAAATATTGTTTTATTCAAAAGTTGTAGGTATGTGACCTATCACCCCCTTGAGGCTTTGCATCGACCTTCCTAACACCCTGTATGTGAAAATGTATAAAAATATATGCAATACATATATGTATCAAATTTTCGCTAGTGGACGTTTTTCATATTCGTTGTTTGTGTCGCGTTTTTCAAGGGCTTACATCTCAGTGATGGTTTTGGAAAAATCGGAAATTTTCGACGGATGCTCAAAAATTTTGAAAAATATTCTCTAAAACGTTAAGTCGATCATTTTAAAATTGAGGGAGTTATGGACGATCATAGGTGGATTCCGTGAACCGATGAACCGCGAACCGGCGAACTATAAATGCGTCTTTCGCATAATTACTTTGTTCAAAATCGGTGACCACGATATGTAAAAAATAACATCGATTAACTTCAAATTTTACAAGCTTCTTTTACGTATCAAAAAGTAGTCCTTGAACGAAGGAATTTTTTTTATCAATGAAAATAGAGCGTTTTTTTTTTCACCGAAAATCGATACTTTCACTTTGGACAGCGGTCATTTTTTCGAAAATCAATGTTTTATTAAATTCTTCGTCCAAGCACTGTTTAATTTCATGCGAAAACTACATGCGTTTGATTTCGGATGATTTGTTTCCGAACAGCAATGGTTACCTCGAAAGACGTTTTTCAAACAGCGGTCTGCGAAACCATAGTATCTCCCACATCTATTAATATTTTTCAGTAGAAGAATCGTAAAAGATACTTAAGAAAATTGGTGCGTTAGCCACAATCCAACGTTAAATTAAATATATATATATATATATATATATATATATATATATATATATTATACTGTAACTTTGTAGTAGTATTGAAAATGCAAATTGTACTGCAAAAAGTATTTTTTTAAATGTAATATTAATTAATGGTGATGATAAATAATCGCGTCACATAAATATAAATAGCCATAATTATAAATGACTCAAAATTTCATTCAGAGTTGTATAAAACATTCGCTGACGAAGCTTTTTCATTATAATCACCCATAATGTTATACTTTTTCAAGTTGGTAGTAACATAAAAGTTTTTCTTATTTACGCAATAAAAATATACAAATGCACAACTTTACTCTTTTATATTTTATCAAAAAATAGCATTGACAGAATTTCTTTGAGGTTTATTGGAAAAAAATCAAACTCCTCAAAACCATACTATTTCATGTGAAAAAAAAATGTTAAAAACCTGCACACCTTTAAAAAAGGTTTTTCGGGTCCGAGCCAAGTGTAATTCGTTAAGAATGTCAATTACGATTTCCAAATGTCATTTCTTTTCCATTTTATTATTATACTTCCATCGTCATATTCCTTTTTTCGAAGATTTTCTTCATATTTTGGTTCTCTGATTATATTTTAGTTATTTTTGTGTACCGTTACATTTAATATTACTTGGTTATTAATTAATGAGGGTCTGGGGCACGATTGAGGCACTTAACGAACACCTTACGGGGAGGAAATGAGCTGCACTTTCTCATCAAATTGATAAAAACGATCCCTTTTTATTTATGTGTATGTATATAAATTGTGAAGATTATAGTAAAAATTGAAGACGATGGATCGATTCTTATCGGTTTCAGGCCGTACGTACAACGACTTGAACCAATATCCGGTTTTTCCCTGGGTATTAACGAACTACGAGACCAAGGAACTCGATCTCAGTTTACCCAGCAATTATCGAGATTTATCCAAGGTAAGGCGTCACTATATATACTATATAATATCCATCGGCTGGTGCGAAATGCATCAAGTTTCTTCATTCCTTTTGATTTTATTCAAAAAGCACGATTAAACGAAACGAGACTGCTCTCGGGACAAAATTAGCAGATTCTACGATGTATCTATGCAGGAATCTTTAATGGACAATTAAAATGACAGAAATAAGCATGTTCTCCGTAAAAAAATTGATCTAGTATATTTAATTTTTATATTTAATTTTTTTCAGGCACATATTAGTAATACTTTTGCATTATATTTATATTTTATTTTATATTTTGTATTATGTATATGTAATATTTTTGGGCGATGGTTTTGTTCATGTTTTTTTTTTCGCGTTTACAGCCCATCGGCGCCCTTAATCCAAGCAGAAGGGCCTACTTCGAGGAGCGCTTCCAAAGTTGGGAGCACGACAGCATTCTACCCTTTCATTATGGCACTCATTATTCAACCGCGGCGTTCGTTCTTAATTGGCTCATACGAGTGGTAAGTAACGATTCCAAATACCAGTTTGTCAACTATTTTTTTTCCTCCAGGCAGCGTCTGCAAAGTTCATCCAATTTGTAATCATATCCAAGTTTTAAAAAATCGCTTTTCAGGCAATAATTGTTTCTTATTTCTATTTTAATTTTGCGAAGTGAATTCTTTTATAGTTTTTTTTTACACATTTAATAAATTATTACTTATCAGAGTACGCTCTTCTTACGAAAATAAGAATAAGAAGAAAAAAGAAAATTATTTTTCGTTCTTCGTAAAAAAAATAAGCAAGAAGGTGCAACAAAATAAGAAAAAAAAACAACCCTTCTCGGAAGGGTTGTTGCAAAAATTAATTGTAACAAGGCCGGAGAGAAAAGAAATTCATTTGAAAAAATGTCGATGTACGCATCGAAAAAAAAAATTAATTCTTCTTTAGGGTGAATTTTTGTCCCATAAACGTTATTTTTCCGAGTTTCGTGGTTTTCTCATTCTCCTTTTTTACGTACAACGTACATCGACACTTTTTTTAATATTTTTTTTTCACTACGATTTGTTAATAATTTTTTTTCGAGAAGGGTTCTTTTATTTCCATTTTGACGGACTTTGCTCAGTCCGGGTTTTTCTCATTCTTATTTTTACATACAACGTACATCGAAACTTTTTTAAATTAATTTTTTTTTCACCTCGACTTGTTGCATTCATTTGCAATAACTTTTGCAATAATTTTTTCCGAGAAGGGTTGTTTTTTTCTCGTTTTGTCGGTCTTGCTTATTTTTTTTTTACGAAGATCGAAATACAATTTGGACGTTCATTTTTTGCAATAATTTTTTCCGAGAGGGGTTGTTTTTTTTCTCATTTTTTCGGTCCTTGCTTATTTTTTGTACGAAGATCGAAATATAATTCGGACGTTAATTTTTTGCAATTTTTGCAATAATTTTTTCCGAGAAGGGTTGTCTTTTGCTCATTTTGTTGGTCCTTGCTTATTTTTTTTACGAAGATCGAAAAATAATTCGGGCGTCAATTTTTTTCGCGGCAAGCCGATGAATAAACGTGTTCATATGACCGGTAGTCCTAATCCTTTGTTAAGCCACCCGTTCCCCATTAACAGATCGTAAATTTCGTCGACACATTTAGGCAGTGAGTTAACACTAATTCGGGGGCGTTGAAACGCCCTCGTGGTCTCTCGCGAAGAGAAGGAAGGCGCAAACGGAGAAAAGAATACAAAAAAACGTACGGAAAAGAAAAAGAAATCGAAAAAACGGAGAGTTACTCTCGACGCTCCGTTAAATATACATCTGTTTTGTGCCACACATTTTCTCGAGAATCCTGTCAAGTTTCTTGCCTCCCCCGGCCTCCTTATACCGCGCTTCTCATGGTTCGAGCACGCGTACCAACGCGGCATTCGCTCTGTCGCTCTTTGCGTGCAACAATTTTCCTCTTTTTTTTCAAAATTTTCTTGTTTTTATTCCCTTGTGATTCGCACACTCTCACAATTTGTTATCCGTTGTTTTTCTCGTTTTTTTTCTCGTCGTACTTCACTTCGTTTGAGGGTTTATTTTTGCTTCCCCCTTCGTGGACAACTTTGTTGATCGTCGAGTAAACAAAAAGATCGAAATTTCTACTCCTAAGCAACCTGCGAGCCAATTTAAAGTACAATTGATGGGTACGGACGTGAGCAACGTTTATGAAAAGTTTTCGAGTCGGTCCATATGTTCCTCGATATATTGGCCTTTCGAAATATACAAATTGCTGCTCGTGAGGATCATTCAAAGTTACGAACGAAATGAAAAACAAAAAATGCGTATCGCGTTCCGGCATTTTTCGACTTTTGGCAAATTAAGGAAAAAAAAGATTTCAAACAGAGTTTTTTGGTTGGAATTATTTTGTGAGTTTTTCGAAGTATAATTATCAGCGGAGAAAAAATACTTTGGGTTTTTTAACCGAAGATGCGAAAAATTATGAGAGAGTACGAATTTTCCACGGAAATTAAATTATTGTATGATTTTGTATGTAGCAAAGAGTTTCTTTGACAAATACTTCGATTTTTGAAGGCAAGAAACAATGTGCAACTGCTAACAAGCGCTATTTTCACCTTCTTTGCCGCTGTTTATTTAATATAATTTAAGATTTTTATTCCATCCTTTGTGTGGAACCATTTGTGATAATGCTATCACGAGTTTAAGAGAGAAACGTAGTGGGCTTTTTTAAAGAGATTAAACACTATTAGATATGTGTTCTTTTTATGGGCGAAAAATGGATTTTAAGGGGTGAAAACACCCCTTAGAGTGGACCAGGTCAAGGACTAGTTCTGCAGTTCACCCGCAAGTTGTCTATTAATGTCATTGAAACGAAAATGAAAATTCTTCTAAGGCAGAACTAAATTATAACACATAGCGAATTAAAGATACACTCTGTGATCATTAAAAAGGGTGGTTCATCCCAAACATTTTGTTTCTTCAAAGTATCCATAGTGAATAAAAAGTTCACTATCGATCCCACAATTTTGGTTTTTTCATAGTGAATAAAAAGTTCACTATGGACAGTCCCCATAGTTGTGGTTTTTTCATAGTGAAATTTCACAGGAATCACAGTTGTGGTTTTCCATAGTAAAATTTTTATAGTGACGTCTATCGATGTCATTGAAATGAAAACGAAAATTCTTCCAATGCAGAACTAAATTATAACACATAGTGAATTGAAGATACACTATGTTATAATTAAAAGGGGTGGTTTATCCGAAATTTTTTGTTTTTTTCATAGTATTAAAAATTCACTATGAATACCTTAATTCAATGCACGGTGGGTGGGATCCATAGTGAATTCACTATTGATGTTTTGTTTTTGTTTTTTTTTCATAGTGAATTTTGTTTTTTTTCATAGTGAATAAAAATTTCACTATCGTTTCCACAGTTGTCGTATTTTCATCGTGAAATTTTGATTCACTATGGATACCACAATTCTGGGTTTTCAAAGAATGAAACATTCACTATGGATACCCTTATTCAATGCACTGTGGGTGGGGTCCATAGTGAATACACCATGGAACCCTCAATTTTGGTTTTTCCATAGTGAGTTGGAAATTCACTATCCACAGGATCCCACAGTTTTGGTTTTTTCATAGTGAATTAAAGTTTCATTATCGTTTCCACAGTTGTGGTTTTTTCATAGTGAAATTTTGATTCACTATGGATCCCGCAATTCTGGTTTTTCAAAGTATTAAAAATTCAGCATGGATACCTTTATTCAATGCACTGTGGGTGGGATCTATAGTGAATTCACTATCGAACCCACAATTTTGGTTTTTTCATAGTGAAATTTTGATTCACTATGGATCCCACAATTCTGATTTTTTCATAGTGAATTTTTAATTCACTCATTTTTCACAAAAAATAGTCGAAAATGTAAAACACATGCTTTGCTCCCCTAAGCTCCCTCCTGGCAAAAATGCAAAATACGCAATCTTTGATTTTATCTTCGCTTCTTAAAGAGTTACCCGTTGCATTCAATTCAGTGCACTCTTTTTGAATGCGGCGTGAGAGAAAGGAAAACAAAAAGGTGGTTCATCCTTCAATTTTCGTTTCTTTTCGATGTACCCATAGTGGATTTCCGATCGTTTTGCATTACAAGAATTTTTGTTTCTGTTCCACTGAAATCAGTAGACTGTCTTGCGAGTGAACTGCAAAATCAGCCCTTGACACGCTTCACTCTAAGCCTTAGCCTCTTGAGGGGTGAAAGCACCCGTCAGAGTCTAATGGGTCCTCCCCCCCCCCTTAAAACCGTTTTCCCGCCTACAAAAAAAAATACGTATCTAGTAGTTTTCGATGCTTCACCATATACATGAGTTTCGACGAAATCGAAGGCAAGCACGGAAGTGATGTTCCTTGTAAGGGTCTCGAAGTACGAGACCGTAGGGCTCTCAAGTGCCTCTCTCGAAATATTTTCTTTAATTAACTTCATGTGACCGCCCTCGTTTCTTCGTCCTACGTGTCGTCGTGACATCCTCGAAAAGCCAATTTCCGAATAGCATCACTTTTAAATCACAAAATAAAAATGACAACTCAAGATTTCGCGCTGGATATTGAAATCTGAAGAACTGCATGATTTTTATTTCTACATTTTCCTACAGGAACCCATGACGACTATGTTCCTCGCCCTTCAGGGTGGCAAGTTTGATCATCCCAATAGGCTCTTCTCGTCGGTGGCACTTTCGTGGAAAAACTGTCAGCGTGACACCTCCGACGTAAAGGTTCGTTAATGAATCTGATCTCATTAAAATGGATGAATTTTTGTTTCGAATAATTAGTTCCGAAAGAAGTAGGTGAACCGTAAATTATTACCATTATCATTATTTTCATTGTACCTAATGAATTATTCTTGATATCATTATCACCCATTGCAAATTATTATTACTCATGGTAAATTATTTTTTAGACTATTATAAACACGATGTTACGATAATAACATCGCAATAATAATTATTCGATACGATATAATAATAATGATAATTATTATTATATTGTATAATATTGTATCGATATAATAATAATTATTATTATATCGATAATAACGATAATTATTATTATATTGTAATCGAATATTATTTTACAATATAATAATTATCATCATTATTACTGTATCGATATAATATTAAAACTGCTACTCATGACACAGCACTATTATTATTATTATGATTAGTTGATTATCATTATAGTTATTACGAATTGCTAGTTATGATTTTCATTATCTTTTTGAAATGTATGATTCTTCCATTTCGCGTTTCTGAAGACTGACATATGTTTTATCTCCGGATTCAACGTATACAGGAACTCATACCGGAGTTCTTTTTCCTACCGGAAATGCTGGTGAACAGCAATCGCTATCGCCTGGGTAGACAAGAAGATGGAAGTTCCGTTGGCGACGTCGAACTTCCACCTTGGGCGTCCTCACCCGAAGAATTCATTCGGATCAATCGAATGGTCAGTCGAGTACCATTGATGTTGTTATTTCTAATTTTCAAGCCTCGTAATCATTCTTATCCACAAATGAAACATTGTTCACTCGGAAGAATGTCCTCAATTAAAATATATGAGGGCGTAACTTTTGTAAAAATATATTTTTATATATATATATATAAAAATAATCAGTCGATGATGTTTCGGTATCTCGAAAATAAATTTGTTGAATTAATTTCTTTTGTGTTTCTGGACATTTTTAATAGTTGGAAACGTCTTTGTGAGACGTGATAGTTATATTCGTTAGAATGTTTTTACGATAAAACACGAACGTTCGAAAATTAATAAATAAACGTAAATAAATAACAAAAATTTGTTCAGGCCCTCGAGTCGGAGTTTGTCTCCTGCCAACTGCATCAGTGGATCGATTTGATATTCGGCTACAAGCAAAGAGGTAATTCAGCATTCCTATAAGCGTAATCTAGCAGTAAATGAAAAACAACAGATCAAATAACAGCGAATTAAGGAGTTACGGGGGAATTGACGAAATGTCACCATTTGATGTAAATATATACAGTGAATTCTTTGTCATACACTGAATGCACCCTCCAAATTTTCAATCGATCGTCTACAACGTCTCTATAAAATTTACAATTGAAAAAAAAAACACTTTTTCGTAGGGAAATGAATGGAAGCTTGACGCACGAAATAGTGTGAAAAAATGTTATAAAAAATTGTCGAATCACTCAGTACATTATGACACTGATCACGAAATTGTCGTAATGCACTCATTGAATTGACAGCTTTTTATAACATTTTAAACATTTTTTCACACCATTTCGTGCGAAAAATTGCCATTTAATGATGAGCGTAGACATCTACCTACGGAAAAGTTTTTTTTTTCAATTGTAAATTTTATAGAAACTGTGTAGCTTTGTTATGCCAAAAAATGTTCGATTTTTCGCCAATTTTTTATGCGAAAAATATTAAATATAGAATGTTGAAATTTGGTATGTTTACTAAGCGGTCTTTATTGAACATGATAATATTTTATAAAGTTTGACGAAACATGGTACTGGGAGTGATCCGCCGGCGATGATATTCTTCGCTTGCGGAAGTCCTAAATTCTAAACACTTGACCTGAAGTAAAAAAATCAAACAAATTTTGACGTTGTACAATATTGTGTATTATTCGAACTAGAATCTCGAAGAAAAAATGAAAAATAAAAAAATAGTGAGCGATCGAAGGGGACGTTTAAAAAAAATTTGCAGTTTTTCCGTCACAAAATAAAAACGTTTGAATATTTTTTGACAATTTTAGTTCAACTAATGAAAACGTTTGTTGTACACGTGCCTGCCAAATTTCATAACGATTGCTCGTCTAGGGCGCGTGGGAGCATTCCCGCAAACTTGCAAAAACGTGGTTTCAAGAAAAACGATTAAAAAATATAATCATGTTTGATAAAGACCACTCAGTAGATATGCCAAATTTCACGAAATTTCATACGAGGGTGAATCAAAAAGTTCTTAGAAGCGCATATTGATATAATGATTTTTGGAGTATTTTGATATTATTTTGAAGAGTGTCAGTCACACAATATTTATGCAACGTTTCAGTCAATTTTGTCGTATTGTTTTTAAGCTACTGATTATTTTATGCAAACAGCTGTTTAAAAAACTCAAATACGGAGAAAAGTGAGTTACGTGCAGTGATAAAATCACCTGTGCCCGAAAAACAGCTGCTGGGTTCGAAATTCTTGACCACCCATCATATCCTCTGGTCTTAGCCCCCAGCGGTTTGCATTTATTCCCAAAATTAAAGGAGCATATCCGGGGGAAGAAATTTGACGATTATGACGCGGTTATGGCTGCCGTAGAAAAGTTTTTTGAGTCAAGAAAATGTTTCTTTAGGAATAAGAAAGTTGAAAAACCGGTATTCCAAATATATAGAAATAGAAGGAGATTATATAGAATAATAAAATATTTTTGTTGATTTTTTAAATATTTTTATAATAATTTTATTATATTTTTTATAGTGAATCCAAAACTTTTTGATTCACCCTCGTACATTTAATATTTTTCGCATAAAAAGTTGGTGAAAATATCGAACATTTTTTCGCCCAACAAAGTAGAAACCTCCCTTAAAATTTGGAGGGTATATTCGGTATATGACAAAGAATTTCCTGTATAAATCTGAGTCGAATAGAAACATTTCGTCAGTTCTCTCGAAACGCCTTTGAAAAAAACGTGGAAAATTATGCAAATGGCGCTTCATCGGTCCCTAGCAAAGCTAGAACCGTCCACATTTTCGCCACTGCCCTTGTGTGCCAAAAAAGTGCCACGGATTTTCCATTTGTTAAAAATAATTCACCAAAACAAGCTCAAAAATCTGAGCAACGACGATGTTTCGGGATGACACGAAAAAAAGACACGGTACGAATATCCTGGTTCGGATATCTCGTGAAACGGAAGAAAGTCGAGCCGAATTAAAGTCCCTTCGATGTTAATTGTCAGTGGCGCCTCTATATCCGGCGCTTCCCGGAACATTGTCACGAGATACGCGGGAGCCCGGAGGCTGATGGAGAGCACGAGCTCTCGCGTATGGAAGAAATTAGTTTTTCGTTGAGCTTCCTTTTTTCCAAGCTCTCTCTCTCTCTCTCTCTCTCTCTCTCTCTCTCTCTCTCTCTCTCTCTCTCTCTCTCTCTCTCTCTCTCTCTCTCTCTCTCTCTCTCTCTCTCGCTCTCTCTGCTTGTCCCCGAGCAATTAGGCACGTGTGCCGAACGCGACAATGCGTCCCATCCCGTAATACGTAACACGTTTACGAGTGTCCGAAATTTACCAACAGCTGGAAATAGACGGATGCGTTTCGTTGCTACTTTTTGTATAATTTTTTCGATCGATAAAAAAAAACAATAGAGATGCTTGGTCCTTGCATAAACATTATTCATTTGTGGGAATGTCAATTCCTTGACGATTTTGCTGGGCATTTTTTTCGTCAGCCTTACGAAGTTCGTTTATTTATTTATTTATTTTTACGAATAAACAATGATTGAGCTGGCGTCTAAGATGGCATAATTTTTTATTTTTTATTGAATGCCACAATTGTACTTTCTCGCAGGACCGGAGGCCGTTCGTGCGACGAACGTGTTTTATTACCTGACTTACGAGGGTAGCGTAGAATTGGACGCGATAACGGATCCCGTTATGAAGGAAGCGATCGAAAATCAGATAAGAAACTTCGGCCAGACGCCCTCTCAGCTTCTCATGGAGCCTCATCCCCCGAGAAGCTCAGCGATGCATTTGGTAATGATCTTAATTTTCAGCCCATCGTAATTTGTAGCCCATCGCAATTTTTAGCCCATCCCAATTTTTAGCCCATCCCATTTTTAGCCCATCCCATGTTTAGCCCATATAAATTTATAGCCCATCCCACTTTCTAGCCCATCACAATGTTTAGCCCATCGCAAGTTTTAACCCATCGTAATTTTTAGCCCATTGCAATTCCCTAGCCCATCACTACTTTCTAGCCCATCGTAATTTTTAGCCCTACTCCAAAATTCGCCTACAGTGGAAACGAATTCCGAAACTTTCAATTTTTTAAAGCTTTTTTTTCAGTTTTCCTTTCAGATTGTCCGATTTTTTCGTTTTTCCGATCTTTCTCCCCCATTATCCGATGTGACCCTTTTTTCGCATTTTTCTCGGCATTTTGCGATTTTTCTTCGCCATCATTCGATTTATTTCCCTCTTCCGATTTCGCCCGATTTTTTTTCAGCTACACGTTTTTTACAATTTTTCGATTCTGCCAATTTAAAAGAAATGTCCACGACGCTTCGCGCCACAAATTTTACAAAAAGCTTCGTTTCCGCAGTCGCCGATGATGTTCTCGAGCATACCCGACGACGTTTGCATGACAATAAAATTCCCATCGAACTCGCCAATTTGTCACATCTCCGCCAACACGTATCCGCAATTGCCTCTGCCGTCGGTCGTCACCGTCACCACGGGGCAGCAATTCGCCGTTAATCGCTGGAACACCAATTACGCGGGTGAGTATCGCCGAAAAGTTGACGATTGCCTTCGCGCACTCGAGAGTTGAAGAATAATTCATGTAAATGTGGATTTGTCGTTTTCGTGATAAATTTAGCTTCCGTGCAATCGCCCAGCTATGCGGACACCCCTCAAGCTCAAGCGATCAACCAACCCTTGTCCATGGATCCGGTTTTGTGTGAGTACAGCCGGATTAAACTGAAACGACAAAATACAAATGCACGTTCATATTTAACGAGATACACGTAGCTTGTGGTAAAAAAAGAGCGATTTTCGTGAATTTCTTTCACTCTTTCGAAAAAGCTCGTGAAATTTGAAGTAGATCGGTGTAGTGTTTTTTTTTAGATACCGTGGTCCCGGATTTTGAAAAAGTCATTTTGAGAAAAACGCGTTTTGAGTTAACCTACAAATGCCCGTAACTCCCATAGTTTTGAACGGGTGAACTTGAAATTTTGCAGAATTTTTTTTTCAAATGTGATACTTTGAGAATCCTTCAAAATCGGAAAATCCATGTTTTCAAAAATTTTAACTAGGCGTGACCCCTTAATTTGCACGTATAGAAGGAATTAAACATACGAAAGGTTTTTTGCTCGTACCATTATATCACAAAATGGATCATTGCTATTATTATGGTTGTTGTTGTTATTTTTCAATTTTTTTCATCATTTTATTATCATATTCATTATTTTTATCTTTTATATATATATATATATATATATATATATATATATATATATATATATATATATAACAGATATATATATATCTTATTTTTATTTTATTATTATTATTACTATCATTATGGTAATCACGATTTTTGTTATTATCAAATTATTAATCGTACGTTGATTATCATTTCAAATATTCTTATGATCATCGCTATCGTTACTATTATTGTCATTATTTCATTTCAAGTCAAAATATTGTAACAATGTAACGTTTACATTTGAAAGCACAACTAATACGAAGGAAAAATATTTATCTCCAGCCCAAACATCAAACAGCTCGAATCCGGCGCTCCGCCGACATTTGGGTGACAATTTCAGTCAGAAGCTGAAAATTCGTAGCAACTGCTTCGTCACAACGGTAGACAGCAGATTTTTGGTAGCCTGCGGATTCTGGGACAACAGTTTCCGAGTTTTCTCCACCGAGACCGGTACGTTCGAGGCAATAAATAATTTCAAATAGTTCGCCCGGGAGGGACACATATTTCAAAGTCACAATGTAACTCATTTTATCATCTGAACAAACTTTTTCCAGTAAATGGAACAATTCGCATAATTTTTCTTTTTAATTTATGATTTTGTACTGATTTTTTTTTTTGGAAAAAAAGATTTTTGAAATTTTGGTAATCGAATGTTTATTTTCTGGATAATTATTGTTTATTTTTGTTTTAATTTCAGCAAAAATCGTTCAAATCGTATTCGGCCATTACGGCGTTGTGACGTGTCTGTCGCGCAGCGAGTGCAACATAACCTCCGATTGTTACATCGCTTCCGGTAGCTCGGACTGCACGGTCCTGCTGTGGCACTGGAACGCGAGAACTCAGACAATAGTCGGGGAGAGCGAGGCACCCGCGCCCCGTGCTACCCTCACGGGCCACGAGCAACCTGTCACGGCCGTTGTCATTTCGGCCGAGCTAGGCCTCGTCGTTTCCGGCTCTTACTGTGAGTAATTGCTTTTTTGTTTTTTTTTCTTTCTTATATTACGACGACCCTTTGTTTCCTTCATGACAGTGTAAGAACCGTGTTGCAAATGTGGAAAATCATGACATCGATGACCCAAACAAAGCCAACTTCGAAGCTCAATTTTTATTGGGTGTAATGAACTAAACATAAATATGAGTGTCCTAAATTTTATTAAATATTAGGACGTTGAATAAGTTCTCGCTGTTTTTCAACAGATGGCGTTACCAGAACTGGGTGCGTGTAGTTTAAGATGGTAACGCATCTATGATGAAGTACTGTAAGCAAGCTTGAAATTCAGTGGATGTTATTTCGACGAAGTATAAATAACTTTTTTTTGCATAGTGTTGAACATGTCAAATTTCGTGCCAAAAAAGAGTTTGTTCGGGCAATTTTACTGCACTACGTTATTTGAAAAAATCTGCAGCGGATGCACACAGAATTCTTGTTGAGACTTATGGTGACCATGCCCTGTCGCAAACTTAATTTTTATGGCGAGAACTTATTGAACCTCCCAAAAATTGAATTCCAATAGCCGATTAATTTCATTCAAGTTTCACCGGAGCCAGTGTAAAGAAAGAATTGAACGAAACGCAAAACCTAGCAATTATTGTACTGTAATAATTGTATTGTAATCATTCAATTATTTCAAATATTTCAATTCAATTATTTCAATTATTTCAAATATAATTTTTGTAATTTGTTCAATTCACCTATTTTAATGATAAGTATTTCAATTATTTCAATTATTCCATTTGATTTTTTAGAACCATCAATTCGGGCAAATATTCGAACTATTTCCTTCGTCGTAATTCCGTAATTTGTATAAAACGTAGCAATTTCATTACGTAAATTGAATAGACATTTAAATTTCACCACTAAGTGAACTATGGACAACAGCAATACATTAGATGGAGCGTTCGACCCTATGTAAAGGATATCGATTTTTTTCTGCTAATTTTGCCAATGATGGTAAAATTTCAAAATTTCCACGAGTCCAGTTGCCACAGACACCACGTCTGTAAAGAAAATATTGGGCTAACCAGACGCAAAAGAAAATCTCGAAGTGGCCAGTCTCCACAGAAAATCGCGAAAAAATGGCGTTACCCTGTCAAATTCAAGTAGACACTTCGTTTTTACAATATACATTGCGTATAATTGCCATCTCGCGTTTGCTCGCAACCAGATGGTCCAGTGCTGGTACACACGACCTTCGGTGACCTCTTGCGGTCGCTGGAAGCTCCGAGCGGTTTCAACTCCCCGGAGAACATCGCCATGTCCCGGGAGGGCGTGATAGTTGTCAATTACGAGCGGGGGCACATCGCCGCGTTCACCATTAACGGAAAGAGGCTACGTCACGAGGCTCACAATGACAATCTGCAAGTGAGTGTCCGACATACTTTTTCAAACTGATCAGAAAGTCGAAGAAAAAGACGAGTGGTAAAATAGTCATTTGGAGAATTGTGCCAATTGCTAAGTGCTAAAAATTTGCATTTTGCAATTATCGGTTATCCAGTTCTCGTTACAATTTGAGTAATTCATAAATTCAATTGTTTCGCATTTTCAGTGCCTTCTGCTCAGCAGAGATGGCGAGTACTTGATGACCGGTGGAGATAAGGGCATCGTCGAGGTCTGGAGAACCTTCAATCTAGCATTGCTCTACGCTTTTCCCACGTGCGAGAGCAGCGTTCGATCTCTAGCGCTCTCTCACGATCAAAAGTGAGTACTAAAGACAATCTTACCTGCAGTCGGTAAGTTACCGACCGATCTTACCGACGGAGTAAGAATTCCTATTTTTCAAAGATTTGATACGTCGACGAGTTGTATTTTTCACAGTTTTCCTTATTTTCACCATTAATGTAAAAAAAATTGTTCTATGTATATATTTCACGCGGTACTATTATTTTCGCAATTATCATGTGCCTTCCGTCAATTATCGCGCGATACTTTTCGCCTAAATATTGCTTCCAATTATCAAACAGCTGTTTGCTCAACGACACCGTGTAATTTTAGTCTTAATTTAACTGACTATTATTAATATAATAGATAATTTAATAGATTATTAAATCTCAATAGATTATTAAACATTAAATTTAGTCTTAATTTAATAGATTTGCGTGTGATTTTCTTCATGATCGACTCCCGTTACAGATTCCTCCTAGCCGGTCTAGCGAACGGCTCAATCGTCATATTCCACATCGACTTCAACAGATGGCACCACGAGTTTCAGCAGCGCTACTGAAATTACGGATTCCTGTACGTGCGCTACTAACGTCACGGAGGACACACAACGGGCGAGGAAAAAAAACGCAAAAAAAAACAAAAACCAACCAACCAAAATGGAAAGAGACCTCGCGTGAACGTCCGGTCGCGTACGGGTGAAAAAAAAAACAAATGCAGAGTGCCAACGAACACGATCGAGCATTCCGAATACGAAACATTCCGAAGCTACGGCGAAAACGTCTGGTCGATCGAGTCGCGAAAATGGCGGGAAATTCAAACGCAAATACTAGACTCGTCGATTGAATTGTTTTTTTTTAAATCGATTCGATAAACGCAAAACCCAGCACGTGACAAAAGCATAAATTACGCAAGCTATCTCAAGAAAATTGTACTTAGAGGCGATTTTGTACGATTAACGATAAACGCTGCATAGTCGTAACGCCAAAGGGCGACAAAAGAGTGGCACACACGGTACTTAATCCAATGCAAACAACAAGGGGACTCAACCGATCTTCGCCGTCGATCGTCGAAGCATGTGATCGTGAAAAATGGTGCGCCGTCGTCGGATCGAACGTTTTATTGCGCCCGAAACGATCGCCGACTCGCATAACCTCAAAATTCGCGCGTCTCCGCGAGAAAAGACACGTGACGAGTGATCCAATACACGCGATCATCCCGTTGATCGGTGAGACTCGATGTACAGCGAGTTAAGTGAAACGAAGCAAAGCAACGCAAACAACAACAACTGCAACAACAAATAGAAGCAGGATATGATGGAAAGAACGGAGGTAGCGCGCATAACGCTAGTCAATTACAAAATCGATCCGCATTCTGGATCATAAGCGAGCGCTTCGAGCATCGTTAGCAGTCGTATCGTCGTATTACGATTTTGCAGGATACTATGAGCGTCGAATTTGAAAATAATCCTATAGAGCTGTGCGAACCATTATTATTTTCATATATATACACACACATATATATATATATATATATATATATGCCAAACGATGGGTAACATTTACGTTCGGTTGTTTTCTTGTTTTCTTTTTTATTATATATTTCTCGGTGATGCACCAACGTGCGGCAGGATGGCTGTTGCTTACACTATACTCGTTTCCTGTTGTAAATACGCTGTCCGTCGGTGTGTTATCAGGCGATCAGAAAAGAATACGAGGGAATCGTCGCTGATTGTATTAAAAATTGTGTGCTATTAGGTGTACACAAATACACACTTACGCATACCCATTTATACATATATATATATATACATGCATATGAGGAGCAAGTGAACAAAACTGGACTTGTCGATACTACGTTGCATTTTTTTCGTATTCTTCAAGCACACCTTTATTAGCTCCCGAAATATTTTGAATCAATTTCGATTCTAAATA
Source organism: Ophion slaviceki (assembly GCA_944452715.1). Classification (NCBI taxonomy): domain Eukaryota; kingdom Metazoa; phylum Arthropoda; class Insecta; order Hymenoptera; family Ichneumonidae; genus Ophion; species Ophion slaviceki. Next base: position 26,929,783 of record OX101794.1, read on the forward strand.
CCCCAACGTTTGTTAAAAACTGCCTTTTCAAGCGAAATAGCAGTTTTTAGGGACAAATTTTGTTTTAAAGGTACGTAGTGTGGACTTGTCCATTTTGTTCGCTTGCTCTTCATTATACATATATACATATACACACATACATGTCTATGTATATGTATATATATATATATATATATATATATATATATATATATATATATATATATATATATATATATATATATATGAGGATCTGTGCATATGCAATTGCACGCTAGCATTGCCATTATAGCTACTGTTATCCAATCAATCTTTGCTCCTAAGCTACTATGCCGATAGTGGACCCTGTTCCTTCGCAACGAAAAAAAGTCCCCTGTTCTGAATGAAATACACTCAGCGGAGACGAGGCAGGTGATATATCGCGCAACACTTTCGACAAAAACCGATAATCGAGGATAAAGTTGAAATGGAATATATTTTTCGGGGTGTATATATATATATATATATATATATATATATATATATATATACACACACACACACACACACACACACATATACAAGAGATGCGACGACAAGTCCAACCATTTCGTTTCTAGCGTATGTGATTTTTGATGATTTTTGTGGGGCAATTCGGAGGCCGAAAGTGAGGTTAGACTACGCCACCTAACCTCTAACTCTGACGAGTGAGGTTAGGTGGCGTATACTTTTGCTGCTGGTGGCGCCACTGGAGCTTTCGCGCGCTAGTGGCGCTGCTGCGGATTTCTGACGCTAGTAGCGCCACAGTAGACTGTCTGGCGGCACCACTGCGAACTTCTGGCGCTGCTGTGTACGATCGTGAATTTGCATAGTCTGTGCGGTACAAATGGTTCGAGGAAATCTGCGTTGGTCTTGAGAAAGTATCTTTTTTAGGTTCGTTATTGGACAGAATGAACGAACAGATGAAGAAATGATATGGGTTGGTCGAGTCGGCGTGTACTCGTGAATACATCCGGAATATATTTCTTATCATCGATCGAAGTTTGAAATTTTGCCGATGTATTTTTTTACGCATCTGTTCTTCTTTCCTTCTACGGGGATTTCGAGTCACCTGTGGGATCATTTGATGTTTTTTTTTTATAATCGTGGAAAGAGTGGTGAAGATACTAGAGTCACGTGCTACTCTTTACCAATCCCTCGATGATTCACGCGTACTTTGCAAAAAAAAAAAATGAATAAAAAAGAAAGAAAAGTCCTAATTTTATCAAAGCCGTCCAGCTTGACTCCGCAGAAATACTTCTCAATATTTTCGCACGCGGATTGTATGTACTTAAAACGAGACGAGTGAGGGGAAAATCGAAAATTATAAAAAAAAACGACAAAAACGGAGGAGGAGAATAAACAAAAGAGAAAAGGTTAAAAAAAAAACGTTGAATATAGGCTAACTGGGTACTGGGGAAAAAGATTATCAGTTTGAATACGATCGAGGCAATTTGGTTACTGAGAACGAAGGCTTGAGAAAGAAGGATGAGAGAATAATTGAGGGGATGGAAAGGGAACGGAGAACCAGAGTGGAGGATAAGGGATGAAAACTAAGGGCAAAAAATGGCGACGGCTTGATCGACTTTTTTATTGTCTCTTTACATTGCTTAAGTAGACAAGTGTTACGTGGATTATCAATTTCACATAGAATTCGAATAATTATGTCACTTCATACGTTAAATTAATTCACTTACGATCTTTTCTTCAATTTTATCAGCATTGGAGAAACACTCGAGTTAAAAATAAACCATCCAGGTACGCGAAATTTGTCTAGTTTCGAAATAAAAAGCTTCGTCTATAAAAGCCTTCTGAATATTTTTTTCGATTCACGTCGTGGAAATTTTGTGCAAAATATTTCAAAAGTCTATTCAAATTTCGGAAAATATCATAATTTAACACAAAAATATTTTAAAACGAACGAAAAAAAAAACAAAAATCATGGATACAAAGTTTACGTATAAAAGCAAACGGTCTTGAGAATAATTTCCCGAATACGATGAGGCTTTGTTTGAACATTTTTATTTCATTATTTGCTTCGCGAAAATTTCAAAGGCAGAGAAAAAAAAGGTTACGTCATTAACGCAGGGATTTTTGAAGGTCTATTTCGAATTGTTGATACACGCAATGCATGTGCGGTATACAATTATATATACATATATTAGGGTTTTGTTTATTATTTGATTTATTCGACGCGACGAATTTAAAAAATACATCAAATGGAGAGAGAAAAAAATGTTCGTGTAATGTTGCATTGGTCAAAATCATCATCCGAATTGAAATTTTTCAAAATAAAATCCTCGACAAAAGCCACAATTTCTTATTTTCATCTGATTTTTTTAATTTCTAAAGACAATTTGTAATTAATATTTTGGTAAATTTGACGTTCGATAAGTGCAGTCATTTCTTCTCGTGAAAAATTTAAATCCCAGAAGTTGTCGGTTTGTCGATTGCTTTTTTAATGCTAAAATGCACTATTTTAAAATAAATATTGTTTAAAGAAAACATAAAACTCAAAAAATAATCAAAAAATCACGGTCCCTTATATATATATATATATATATATATATATATATATATATATACACACACATATATATATATATATATATATATATATATATATATATATATATATATATATATATATATATATATATATATATATATATATATACATATATACATATATATATATATATATATACATATATATATATATACGCACATGTAAAAATACATTTCTACACGTGCACCCAAAATATCCCGCGTATGCAATCGAGTAGCTCAAGACGAGAAGAAAAGGAATGAGAAAATAATATTTAAATCCCAATAAACGAATAAGCGCATGCTTTTGCAATGCCTACACTATCTTGTCACCATTTTCAAAGAAGAGAAATCTAATTCGCTCAATCATATAAGAACGATACCGCTCACGCTTGTTGAATCGTCAATTTCTTTCCATTTTTGAAGCACTGGCAATCTGTTTCGCGATTTACATTATTACAATTGTGTTAAAATAAAATAACGTTGTTGAAGTTTCGACTATTGGCAGGGCGCGAAAGTTGGATAGGACGAGAGAAAGAGAGAGAAAATGAATAAATTAACGATAAACGAATGTCCGTGCATAATATACAAAATCAGAGACGAAATCGAGACGAACCAATTGATTTTGTTCCTCCTTTTTTATTCTCACAGTATTATTCACTCGAATTATTGTCTACAATGTCGACGTTTTCAAGTACTTATCAACGACAATCTACTAATTGAAAAAAAAAATAATGTCACTATCTAAAAACGCTTAGCGTCAATAACAATTTTTTAAATTTTCATCTGGCAGAAAAAAAAAACACGTTAATGCACGACAAATCGTGCCAGATGACGGAATCGGAGATTGAAAAATCTTTACGACAATTACACGATATCGATCGTAATTTTCTCAAAAATATTTAATTTTGAAATCATAATGTTCCAAAAAAAAATCGTAATAAAAGATTTCATCTCCTTTTTCTTTCTTCAATTCCATCGACGGACCCACTTGTGAATTAAGTTTTACGAATAGATCTCTCGTGTCACAATTTGATGATGGTGATCGATTTACTCGTCGGACAAATTCACCGTGAAACTGCATTATCGCCAATTTTATTCACAAGCATTTTGGCGTTCCCACGCACATTCGAGACCCAGCTAGTCAACGATGAAGTGAAAGAAAAAAAAAAACAAAACAAAAATCAGAGAAAGAATATAAAACGAGAAAGCAAACCTTCGCAAGTCCCAAGCATTTCACCTGTCAGGATTAACTTTGACTTAAATAACAATAATATATTGTACACTCGACTTATTACCTACGAATAAATTCTACGATCTAAGTATAAGTGCATGGAGCCGTTGTCTTAGCAATCAACCACTTAAAGCTTCAAAATAATAATAACAGTAATAATAGTAATAAAAACATTATTAATAACGATAAAAACAATAATAATAAGAAAAAAATGAGCAAAAATAATATAAAAAAGGGAAAAAAACACGATGTGTATTAATAATAACGATATCGCTGTGCATCGCCGTTGGACTCGTTGAACGGTATTTGCGTTCGAGGATATTGTGGACATTTATCGAAAGCGCCCGCGACTGTAAATGTCCCTGTTTTTTTTCTGTGCAAAAGACGAGAGAAAAAAAAAGAAGAAAAAAAATCGCGCCTGGTGCTTTTACATCAATATTTTCTTGCAAGCGTATCGAAATAAAGCCTCCTTGTCAAGCTCCGCGAAGCTGAAACGAAAAAAAAGGCAAAACCGTTCACGATGATGGGGGTTTCTTTTGTTTTTCGAACCATGTGCGCTGCCGACGAAAATTCGTCAAGAATTTATCGCTCCTCTCCAAAGTGGAAAACCGATCAAACGGATATCGCGATCTCGAGTACGCAACGTAATCGCAACGGTGTGTGAAAGAGAGAAAACAAATGCTGACGAAAGCAAACGAGATATACGAGCTCAAAAAACAAGAAAAAAATAAAAATAAAAATAACAGTGCGTCTCGATCGACGTGAATGTGTCTCGCGAGCAAGAATTTTTATATTTGTTTATAGGTGTGTGCGAGAATGTTGAAAACTTTGTCGAGCGAAGCGATTGTTAGTGAATTCCCTCCATACTGCTGAAGAAAATGTTAACTCAAATCAATTTCTGTCCGAAAGAAAGAAGAAAAAAAAAAACACTTTGAAGAAAAAGGAAAAACACGAGAGAGAGAGAGATGAAAGAACACAAGATTTAAAAAAAATGGAAACAAACTTCAGTATAAATAATGCTATTTTAAATAACGCTAAGTACAACGCTACGAGAGTTTGCCTATATTATTATGATCACTTATTAATTACGAGAAAAAAACTTGGCGATTCATTAATATATATATATATATATATATATATATATATATATATATATATATATATATATATATATATTAACAGATGCATATGTACGTATATATATATGTGTGTATACATGTTTGTGTATATGCATATATATTTACGAATGCAAAGAAAAATAATAATAACTAATAATTACGCGGCATACTGTAATGATAGCATAGATTTGTATATTCGACGAAGGTAAGCACATTTAATGTTTACGTGTGAAGTAACTTTTACTAAGCCCACAATTATTATTATATACAATAAAATTCAAGGTGTAAAAGCTGTGTAAAGTTTAATCCGGCTTCGTTGACTCTGTATATGATTATAAACCTGCTCGTTGAATCACTCGATTTTTTTTTCTCCTTTTTCGTTTGGAGTTTTTTTTTCTCGTCATGGATTGCATTGACGTCTCTATGATAATCGCGGGAGGAAGAAGAATGGAGTCGTAGCAGAATTGAGTAGAGAAATGGGAAAAATGAAAGAAAAAAAAACAACGAGCTACCTTGAGTTCAATCGTGAATGCTTCGAATCGAATGGAAGACGAAAAACAAAAAAAAATGGGAAGAGAATGCAAAAGGAGTGTTCGCAGTAGAAAATTGGAGAACACAATTTTTTTTTTCGTCGATTTGGAATTGCCTAATCGTCTGTTGCTGGAACTGACGAGCATCGTGCAAATAAATGAAGAATCGATTATTCGCTCGGCGATAAATTCGATCGACTGAATTTTCGATGTCGTTTCTTTTTTTTGTTTTCAATCTCGTTTTGCCATTGACAGATGAGCATAACCGGCTCCTGTTGTCGATGGTAAAATAAATACGATAAAAATAATACAGAGAAAAAAGCCGCAAACAAAAAACGAGACGAATGATGAAAGCCAATAGCGTCGAAAGCTTATTCCGAAAATTTTACGGTGTTGGACGCGTGTGAGTTACTTGAAATCGTTGCTACTTAAGACAAGCTCTATTGCTTATTTTATACTTAGAGTTATCGTTAATGGAAAAATACAATGAGGTTTCGACTAGAAGTAACACTTAATGGGCAAGTTGTATCCTAGAATAAGGTAGACTAATATGTAAAAAAAAATAAAGTAGCGAAATAAATGCAAAGTACATTTGATGTTTCGGACAATCCATTTTTTTCGCGCTTCACCCACAGAAAAAGGGATCTCGGATAATATGAAAGAGGATGCAAAAACGTGATAATATTATGTGTATGTAATATTATGTTATTATTAAGGCGGTCCTCTAGTTTCTCGGGTCGAAAAAATCGATTTTTTTTTCATAAATCACATCTACAACATGTGTAGCAAATGTGTGCCAAAGGATTTTTCGATATTCGAAGTGGATCACAAGTTACGGCCCTGGAACGGAGCAGGTATACGGAGCAGGTATACTTTCAAACGCGTTTTTCTCGAAACACCATTTTTCGAAATGGTGACCACGATATTTCAGAAACTACTGCACCGATCTTGTTCAAATTTATACAGCATCTTTAATATGTTATAAGCCAGCGATTGAACTAGGATTATCATGATTGCTTCGATAGTTTTTTTTTGTACGAGCGAAAAACTTAAGAAAAAATGAGTAAAAAATAGAATGTAATTTTCAAAAGTGTATAAAAAAGTCAATTTTTGTAATTTAGAATTCACTCTAGTTCAATCGCTAGTCTTAAATATGAAGATTAAAATGCCGTTTGGTTTTTTGATTTCAGATAAGCAGAACAGCCGCAATCTTGGTCACCGTCAAGCACCTCTTTTACTTGATGTCTTCCTGTCGGCCACTATACGTTTATTCTATTATATATTTTGACTTCAAAAAATTTGTAAAGCTTATTTAAATGCTAATAAAGATTATGCAAAAACAATGAGATTGATTATTTCGATGCTTTGCCCGTAAAAAATTATTGAAAAAGCCGTAAAAAAACAGCCGAGAAACGAGAGGACCGCGTTAATAATGTGGTAAAACATCATTATTAGCAGTATTATATTATATTATTGAGATGTTGAATAAATTCTCGCTGTTTTTTCGTGGAAATTAATGCTTTATTTAAAAAAATCATTCGTAAGGCTTTCAAACGTTTCGAAACTGTTGTGTGATCAACTCCTAATGATTCTGCAAGTTCAGCTAGCAGCTTATTTATTTTATGTTGGGTTGAATATATTTAAGAACATAGCAGAGTATGTTTAGAAATTTATGATAAATGAAGATCTCAGTGAAAGACTGTGATTTTTAATAGATACAGTGGTTTCATTTAGCTATATACTATTATTTCTACAACTTCCATATTCACTTTCAAGCTTCTAACGTTTTTAATTAACGTTTGACACGAATATCGGAAAATATCGAAATCACCGCTAGGACTGGTTGCCGCTAGCTCGAGATCGACGCTCTTCGTTCGCCATCTAGCGGCGGTTCTTCGAACTATTGGAATGTTGAATAAGTCTCGCTGTTTTTCCGTGAAAATTAATGCTTGATTAAAAACAAATCAATCCTAATGCTTCCAAACGTTGCAAAACTGTTGTGTGATGGACTCAAAAGTCACTTAACAACGAAACAGGTGCCTTACTTTGAATTTTCGTTGAATTACAAAAAAAAAATCAAAGTGCAAAATTACTTATGCAGCGATTGAGTATTGATTAAAATAATTCATTTTCCAAGACTGACATAATTATTCGTAAATTGCTTATTTCATTTTTTTGCCGGAGAGAAAAATTACGAAGAAGCTGTTCCGTGTCATGTTAATTTCCATATGCATGCTCGATGACGTTTTGCACAAAATGATAGGGTTTCCGGCGCGTGAAATAAATGAACAATGCATTTATGCTTCGATTTCACTCTTTATTTGTTCTTCACAATCACAACGGGGCATTTTATGCCTAAAATACAGTGTGGATATGTACGCATTAGAAAAGTATTGTTGACTACGGATATCGAGGATCTCATACGCATCTCCGATCATAATTATCTTTCTTACACTCTTAACTAATCCATCGTTACGACGTCCCTCTCACGATTAGAGTAGGCTTTAGATGAGATGAGCAATACTACGGGTTGAATATGTTTATACATACGTTTTTTTTCTTTAACTACGCTTCATTAAGTAATTGTGTATATAATTTTACATATACAGGTTCTCCGGATTGCAAGTGCGGTCATGTTTCATCGTTTAAAATTTTTTTTCTTCCTTGGGCTTATTGTTGATTTTTTAAGGGGTTAGACTACTGTGAAAATGACTTCGAGGCAACTCAAATTGAAGAGGAAGGTCCAACATATGGTGCAGAAATTGCCGATTGAAAGTAAACTTGATGATTGAAACGATAGAAGTAGTAGTAAAACTTCAACCGTTCGTTGACACACTTACATTTGGCCACGATTTTGACAGACTGGGTCAATTTGATCCGGATAGTAATTATTCCACCTGCCATTAACAGCCCTTCGGTCGGTTTTAATTGAAAAAAAATCAGAGATACACTTTGAAGATTTTTTAATATGGCTGCATAATTGAAATTTGGAACGTATAAAATTGAATTGTAAAAAATATTGGGGGAAAATTTTGGGTAAATATTTAGTGCAAGTATTTTTTGTTGCAAAATGTAGCCATTTTTCGGAAAATTCAATATTTTTCTTTAATAACGTACGATTTCATCGATTTTCAACATTTCTCACTTTTTCTTAGTTCATATTCTGCATATGAGTGTTAATGAAAAAAATCTTCGTCGGTTTTTTTAGATTAATCCCGCCGACGCTACGTGTTATGACGTTGAAAAAATACCATGTAACAGCCATAAGTAGTAATAAAACATACCCTAAATCTCATGAATCAGAGAGACATCTTTCTTGGAAAGAAAAATCACGAAATTCAGCAATTTTTTCCTCGTCCAAAGGTATCCCCCCCCCTTAATATGTCTGCATAATTGAAATTGGGAAGATATAAAATTGAATTGTTGTAAAAAATGATTGAAAACTTTAAATTTTGGGAAAGTGAGGATTTTCTTTCACATTCGTCCTGGTCAAAATGACTCAGTCTGTCAACGTAGAATTAAACGCGTTTTTCTCGAACTATATTTTTCGAAACGGTGTACACGATTTGTCAACATCTGATGAACGGATTGACTCGAAATTTGGTACACTTATTCAGTGCAATAGTAGTTTAGTCTTGACCGATGTTTTTCTCCTTAACATTTTTTGCATGAGTTATCAACAAGAAATAATGACATTTTCCTCGAAAAATCGAAAAAAATACGAAATATTGTTTTTTGATGATGAAAACACGTTGACAAAAAAAAACCTCGGTTAAGTCTCAGCCAATATGATCTATTTTGAGGAACAAACTGTTTTTTCAGAGATCCTTCACGAGATTGTAATTTCTTTAATTATCATTTCCCATGAAATTTGGTACATAACTTTGTCAATGTACATACAAATAAATGTCCAAACGACTTTTCAATCATCTTACTTATTCCTTCAAAATCATTTTTTCTTCTTCAAATAACCCTGATTTTCGGGTCGTCACAGTAGCCTAACCCCTTAAAGGTCGCGTTGATCAATCATCGAAGTTTACATGCTTTATTCTCCTGATTCGAAAAATTCTAGAAAAATATAATTCTGGAATTTTCGATTGAAAAGTGACTTTTAGAACATACTAGAACTGTCACATTTCGGAAAACCAAACCATCGCGTTAGTCGAGTCTCATCCGGTCGAAAATGTTCCAGAGTATCGGCGACACCGCTCTTGTAAGCCAAACACCCTATATACATATATACATTTGTTCGTATATGCGTGTGTGTTTGTAACTCATATAAACAATACGTGCGATTGATATGTTATCATTTACGTATACAGAGTTTATAGTCCAATAAAACAGACGAAAACCCATCACTTTTAGCGTAGAATTAGAATTTTTGACTGAAGTTTGATAGTTGCATACTGAAAGTAACCCCAATGAAATTTTGCCCCTCAACTCGCCTAAACCCTAAGAAATAGGGGTTGGAAATTTAAAAATCGACGTATCTCGATAATTAATAGCCCGATCAAAAAATGTTTCAAACAAAAGTTGTTTGGAATAATCAAATACGTATAAAGTTATCTAACGTTCAACCCCCTATCTTTGAAAATAGCGTCACAAAAACGATTAGAAAATTAGGGGTTGATACGTCGATTTTTGAGTTTTCAACCCCTGTTTTTTAGGGTTGGGGCGAGTTGAGGGGAAAATTATATTTCTACGCTAAAAGTTCTGGGTTTTCGTCTCTTTTACTGAACATTATACGGCCCATCTTAGATGGGCAGTGAAATACGATAATCGATGACAATGAAAAAAAAATCTCTTTTTTTCTCCGATAAAAGTTGTTTCTCTTCATTTTAATGTTTTTTTTCCCATGACTTACCGATCCGTCTAACGTACCCGATTTTTTTCCCTATCGGCCGATATACCGTCGGCCACTACGATCGACTGACTAAATTTTCTAGTTTTTTTTTCTTTTTTTTTTCCTTAAATCGTTAACATCGAACATCACGGTGGACTTATAGTCGTCCGTTACATTGACCGTCGGCGAAGCGTCGATAAATATTGTGCTCGCCGAATAACGGATTATACAAATTGAACCTTTCATATGTGCTTTGCTCATTCAAAACCTACTCCGAATACGACTCGAGGATTTTCTTTCTCTCTTACGCAAACATTTAAGAATTCCGAATTACCGACTCGCAGGACCATTCCACCTGCACGAATAATGCAATCGTCGTTATTTCTTCTTCTTTTATTTTCTAGCACTATTTTTCGGTTTTTCCCCCCTCTTTCGTCACTACGCCGGAGAATCGAATCACGAGTACTTTGATTAAACAGCATCGCTACTCAGACTTCAACTATGATATATCGAACCGTACAAAATTCTTCCGCTCGCTTGACAGCGCTCGCGACCCACGATCAGCCGAACTACACCTCGTCGTACGAGTAAAATAAAAATATTCGAATCCCATAAATTATTACCTTTCGACACTTCGATTATAATTGTATAAAAATGTTTGAAATAAAGAAAAGGAGTACAAAAACGTCCATTCTATCGAACTTTTTGGCCGATCCGATGGAACTGGATCGATCCGATTATAATTGGAACTGGATGGAACAAACGATCGATAAGCCACATATCGGAAAACATCGATAAATTGATCGATATCGATAATTGTCGATACGACGATAAGCGTCGGTAAACTCCGATCGAACGATAAATATCGATCTATCGAACACATGCTAATTCTCGAAATCAATCATCGATACTTCCGTTAAATATCAATCTATCAAATACCAATCGCTGTATCGATAAAAGTTAATTTAAAAAAACGCAAATTTTGTTGAACTATTAAATCAATACGAAATGCTGGAATGAAACGACGAAGAAAAAAAAATTAAATTAATCCTCGTGGTATACCGGGAGTCTAAATATGCGCGCTTACGCCGATTTTCATCGGATCGCCGTCCGGATGAATTTTAAAATTGTGCGGACTCATATACGCCACGTACATCGTAATTACATTCTGTACATGTATTCTTACCTTTTTCAATATATATATGTGTGTGTGTGTGTGTGTGTGTGTGTGTGTGTGTGTGTGTGTGTGTGTGTGTGTGTGTGTGTGTGTGTGTGTGTGTGTGTGTACATATACACACACACATTTATATATATATATATATATATATATATATATATATATATATATATATATATATACAGGGTGTCTGTGATGAATGGACAATTCTACTATATTCTGGAATTTCAGTTTAGTAAAAGATCCAGGGTTTTCGATATTTTGGGCTTCATGTTATTTTTCGAGAAAAAAAAATCATCTGCTTTTGGTTTTTCGCGTGCCATTTCTACAAATGATATGAATCGACAATAACTAAGCAACTTTTTAAAGTAATTGGCACGATATGCGTAATACATTTTTTTTACACCACAGCTATCAAAGTCAGATGTTCGAATTGGTTTGTATAAAAATTCTGCATAACATCTTTTTTCATAAAGTTTTCTTAACATTTAAGATTAAAAAGAAGACTTTTCTAGATAAAACAAAAAACCAAGAGTATTTTTTTTCAAAACCGGGTAAAAAAGAAGTAATCATTTGCAGAAATGGCATGCGAAAAACCAAAAGCGGATGATTTTTATCTCGAAAACCGTGGGACTTTTACTAATATGAAATTCCATCATATAGACATGATCTGACCTATCGACAGTTGCAGGATCATCCATTCATAATAGCACACTGTATAGATATATATATACGTGTATATATATACGTATATATATATATATATATATATATATATATCGTAAATTATTATCAAGTTCACGATCGAATTGTTGAGTTTATACCGCGTACATTGGTTTTTCAAAGCAGCGGTTTTCATAGCACATTTTGTCAAAGTTTCGCAAAAAATGGCACCCATTAAAATTAGAGAATCGAAGCCCACGCGAATATACATTGATTGTTTCTTTTTTTCTTCATGCTTACAAGAAGTAGTTACGTGTTCGCTGGGAGCCTTCTCTATCAGCTTTCCACTTGCCTATTCTCATATTTTACGTCTCTCCCATCCTCTCTTGCTCGCTCTCTCTCTATCTCCAGATTTTTTTGTAATTTATCACAAAGATGCCCACCGGGGCGTTTGCTTTATGGAAACATAGCTTTTGTAATCACGTACATCGAAATAATCTTTCGCAATTGCAAATATATCGACTGCGATATAATAAAGGGCGCAGTCATTTTCGCTGCCATTTTTTCTTATAATTTATTGTGGCTCTTTTTTCCTTGTCACCATTATTATTATTATTGTTATTATTATCAGTATCATTATTGTTGTTGTTATTACTATTTTCATTACTATTATTCTTATTTAGGATCAGTAATTTTATGAATACAGGTAGATTAACTCCAATCACGATTCTCGTCACGAATAAATTTGGAATATTTTCGAATTTTCTTCGGCTTTGAATTTTGTCCTCAGAATTTGTTTCTCGCATCTCCTCGTTCTCTTTTGGTACCTTTATTTCGTTAAAGTTCCACTCTTTCACGGGCAGAAGCGAAGCTTTTGGGAGGCGGGTCGAGATTTCTTTTTTTGTTGTTTTTTTTTCTCAGTGGATCCTCATTGGGCGACTCGCGCCCGACCCCGTGTCATAATTTTTGTCGTGAACGATTTTTACGTTCTTCTCGAACGTACTTCTCGATCTTCATCGACGACAAAAAGCCCGAGGGATAGCCTCTCTCGCTCTTTCTTCCTCTTTCTCTTCTTCTCATCCCTGTTCTCTTATTCAACGTTTCAGTCAATCGATGTGCATAAAGTGACGCAAGGGGATCGTCTCTTTGAAAGACGTCCGACAGGAGTTGATTTTTCTTCAGCTTCACCGGCTTCGAGCGCGTTTTCTTCATCTGGAAGTTTTTTTATTGTGTTTTGATGGTTTGAATGCATTTAAAAAAAAACGAAAATAATTCGAGATCATACATTTTTTTTTGAATGTGTCGCGTTCTTTGGTAGGTCAAGGATATTTGGGATTCATTGGCTCGCTTATTTTGGAAAGAAATGTGTCAGGGATTTGACACGAGGCACAGTTTTTTGGAAAATCGTTAGTATCAATGTATGCAAAATCTTTTCGTGTCCGATTTTGAAGAAAAAACTACGACACATCGCTTTTTCGTACTTATTTTTCGTGAATCATATACGAGCCATGGTGTAAGGCGTGAAAATTGGGGTTCTTCGAAAAATACATGTCGAAACACTTAGATTTAAGGGGTCTTCTCACTTTAGACGCTAAAAAGTCTATTTTTCATAAATTTTTTGACAGGTTTATATTATATATGATGATACAAAAGTTGTTACACTTAATAAATACACTTTCGAAATACATGACAATTTTTTTAAATGTATTCATGTAACCCAACCAAACTTTAAACGCGTTTTTCTCGAAACAACGTTTTTCGACGCTTGTTGATAAAATATTCGAAACTACTGAACCGACCCTCATGAAATTTTAACCACATATTCTTTACAACTATAGCTATAGTGCATATTAAGGATTTTTTTAAAATTTTGATTACTATTTTTTCGCAAAAAACAGTGAAACAGCACGTTTTTTTTTGTTTTTTTTTTTTTTTCGAAAAATGTCCGCCATGTTGTTTGTTTTGCATATATCATAAATCGTATGAAATGCGCTATAGCCATTAACATACTGAATCTAACACCTTTTGATTTTTTTGTTTCGGATGATCCATCTGTGAGATTTCATCAACAGCGCAGTCGTACAATTTTTTTAGCATATTTTTTTAACTACCATTTTCGTTTATATATAGTGACTTAAATAGATTGACATTTTTTTAAATGTATTTCGAAAGTGGATTTATTAAGTGTAATCATTTTTATATCAATATCTATAATATAAACCTATCGAAAATATTCAAGAAAATAGACTTTTTCAGCGTCTAAATTGAAAATACCCCATAAGCTCGAGAATTTAAATTTGCTGTACGTTTTTTTATACTTGCTTATAATTTTGACAGAGGTGAGAATTGATTTTTTTATACTTATTTTAACACAATCTAATCGTTATTACTTGGATTTTTCTTTCACGCCCAATTTTTTAGAAAACATTACGAAAAATCGCTTTTTCGTTCTTATTTTTCGTGAATTATAAACGAGTCATGGTGTAAGGCGTGAAAATTGCAATTTTTCGAAAAACACATGTCCAAACACTTAGGTTTGAGTTAGAGAATTTAAATTTGGCATAGGTTTGATTTTACTTGATTACAATTTTGGCAAGGGTGTGAATTTATTTTTTCTTACTTTTTCGACACAGTCTAATTGTTATTCCTTGGATTTTTCCTGCATGCCCAATTTTGTAAAAAAAATTCCGAAAAATCGCTTTTTCGTAGTTATTTTTCGTGAATCATATACGAGCGTGTATTGCGATTTTTTTTAGCGAAATATATGTCGATCCACTAGAGAGCCTAAATTTGGTATAGTTTTCGTTATACTTGATTATAATTTTGACTAGGGTGCGAATCAATTTTTTTCTACTTTCGTTGACACAATTTAATTGTTATTCATTAAGTTTTTTTTCGATCATATTTATTTTGACGAGTGAAATTTATAAATTGTTTTTATACCGACCTGCTATTCAAGCAGCTCAGGCTCACTGGAAGCGGCTCGGAACTCACTGCGGGAATATGACCGGCCACAGTCTCGAGTAGTGGATACCATTGTGCCACCGGCTTTCGCGGATTGTCCAACATCTCGAGCCAGTGATCTCTCCCTATGCCTATGAAACTTGAGCCTATTGCCGTGCATCCCATCAACTCGTTAGACCCGATTCTGCAATAAATCCTCCATGAAGCTCACACGTTGCAGGACATTCGAAAGTAAAAGTAATCGTTGAAAGCATAATATTAATTATTTAATATGTGAAATAAATACTTAGAATTTACAACTCGAAAAAAATTGTAAAAAATCAAGGATCTTGTTTAATCCATTTTGGGGTTGGTTATTTGTAATCAATAGTTGAAAAATGGATGGGAGTTTTTATCGCTTCTTTGGAAATGTACCATTCATTATTGAAAATGGAATTTTTTCAATGAACGTTTTTCATTGCCAATCGAAGATTTCACGTCGATGAAATTAAATTTATAAACGGCAGTTGTAAAATTGCAGTTGAGGTAATCCTTTCACGAACCTAAATACTTAACAATTAACTGATTTTCACCTACAACGAAATAAAAATGCATCCCAGATGCTGGTAGAATTTCAAGGCAAGCTACCGAACTTTTGATAAAAAATTCCGACTCTAAAAATCGACTAATTCATACCGCACTTTATGAAGGTGACGCGCTGGCCACATTTCTATCTAATAATTTATATACTAAATAACTCTAGATGCCTGACAAAAACTGCGCTACGCGTGTAAAAAATTCTAAAGATTCCGTAACGGCAGTAAAAACAGAGGGTCGCCAAATATTTGAAGAAAAATATTAATAATAAAACTTAGAAAAATTTGACTACTAGAACAATTTTCTTAGCCCCGACTTTTCAGAGGAAATGGAAAAATGTTTAAATCTACTAAATTCGCGCGAAATTATTTTTTCCGTATATCGTTGGGTATAATAATTGATTAAAATTTATTTTTATCAAGCGCCACTGTAATTAAAAAATACGGCCCTCCGCGAAAGGAATACCGTAACAATAAAAAATGTTCCATTGACAATTGAAAATGTTAACACTACGATAATAATTTGGCAATTGACAAATTGTACGTCAAATTTAACGACTGACATTTCAAAATTCACAGTGGCTAGGCACATTGTTGAATGAATCGTAAGGGATCGCCACAGTGTAAAATTTTCAAAAAATCGATTTTTTTGCGTTTTCCGATCGTATAGACGGCTATAAACATGCTGTTCGATTTTTGGGACGAAATTCGAATTATCCCGGTTGCTACAGCCTTTATAAGGAAAAGAGATTTGAAGAGCTGCGTGAGGCCTGGCGCGGGATGCGTTTTTCTCCAAATGTGATTTTTCAAAACGGTGTACACTCTCAAAGGTAGAGTTTTCAAGCTATCCGTCTAAAATTTTTACACACCATTCTTCACGCTATTTTTTATCGTGCTATGGAAGCTTTTTTAAAAATCTTCATATTCTTTTAACGAAAAATAGGCAAAATTCGCGATTTTTTTTCAAACCGCAGCCATTTTGTCAATTTTTATTTAATCATACTGATTAATAATCGTTTTATGAATTTTGTTTCAGTTAATATTTACGGCCACAACCAGGTACACCGTGAGGACTCCTTTTTTCGAAGACATTTTCAACCCTTAAACAAAAAGTAAAAAAATAAAAATAAACGTTCAAAAATATTTATTTTCTGTTTTTCATGAGTGCGTTGATTTGACATAAAAAAATCAGACTGATTAGCGTATTTAAACGATCGAAAAAAAATCGCAAAAATAAACTATTTATCGATAAGTTACACTGTGATGATCCCTTAAATTCACGTTTGAAAAAAACTAGAAACTCCATTGGAATTTCGAATTAAAATTGCTCGATTGACAACTACAAATCAAAGGACGTTTAGGAGTTTTTACGCCAGCTTACCTGTCGTAGTCGATGACTTTTACGATTAGACTGACTTCCTCAACGTTGTCAGACGGCACGTCGAAAACCAAGGATTCATTGTACACAGGGCACAATGTATTTTTCTTAACGGTCGTCTTCTTCTTCTTTATTCTCTTGCCCTGGCACAGCAGATACACTTTGACGTATGGATCTGGAATGCGCGTCGAACCGAGCGATAAAAAAAACAATATTAAAATTAATGGTATCTTTGAATACATGACGATTTTTTGTTTGATTGAATGGGGACATACCTTTCGGCGAGGAAAATTTTAGCTGATTTTCATGATTTTTTTAAAAGTACGATTTTTCATCATTTTCGAGTCTTAAAGTATGTTTTAATTCTACTTTCGGCTGTTACATGGTATTTTTTAAAATTGATCTTTCTATCTCTAACTCTTAACCTCTATAAATCTTCTTTTAAAACTGGACTGACGTATAGGTAAAAAACTAATCGACCGATTCTGATGAAGTTTGGTATAAATCTTTCTAACCTTACTGTCCAAAACATGACCCTAAAAGTTCTCTAAAATTGAAAAAAAGTATCTCTTTATTGCAAAATATAGCCATTTTTTTCGGAAAATTCAATCGTTTTGTTTAAAAGCGTACCATTTCATCGACTTTCAACAGTTCTCCCTTTTTCTTGGTTCATATTCTGCGTATGAATGTTAATGAGAGAAAAATCTTCATTGATTTTTTTTTTCAGATTAATCTCGCCGACGCTACGTGTCACGCCGTCTGACAATATCCGCCTCAACCCGTTTGGAAGATCGTGCCATACCTCCGCCATTTTTAGACTAATAGAAAAATATCATGTAGGAACCAAAAGTAGTATTAAAACATGCCCAAAGTCTCGAAAATAGAGAAGAAACCTTTCCTTCTAAAAAAATCATGAAAGTCATTTTTTTCTCGCCTAAAGATATCTCCCCCTTAATGTTCTTAGCTATGCAATTTCGCGCTTTCTTGACCGTATTCTTTCCACTTTTACCCCATGCGTCTCATTTCACTATTTTCCATTCGTTCTTTTCTTCCAGTCTTTTCTGCTCCACCAGTTCATTGCATTCACAGGAGGGCACAGGGAAATTGCAAAAAACCTGCGCAGCTGCACTCGACTAAGCTCTCGGTCGTAAATATTGTAGAGACACCCACCTGATGATCCGGTGATATCCATCGCCTTGAGATTACGCGCTTTGATTATGGTGACGGTCAATCGTCCCGCGGTTGGCAAATAACAAAGTGTCAGCATCAATTCTCCGAGGTCGACCTTTTCCTAAACCGAAACACGAGTTAGTTATTACGACGTTAGCAAAATTCCCCAATATTCGAACCGAACAGTGGTGTTCCATTTTTATTAACCCTGCATTGACACACTGGGTAACTTTGTCCCGGATGAATTTTTCGTAAAATGCTCGTTTTTACCAAAATGGAAAATTTTCAATAATTTTTTTGACGTTTTAATTTGATATTTTCCGAATTTCAATCATGCAGACATCTTGAGAAATTTTAAGAGTGTATCTCTGATAAAAGAAAAACTAAAAACCGATCGAAGGGTTGTTAATGACAGGTGGCAAAGTAATTTCCAGGTCAAATTGGCCCAGTGTGTCAAAATTGTGGCCAAACATAAGTGTGTCAACGAAGGGTTGAGGTGTTTTGGGACAATGGGCGAAATGTTACCATTTGATTCAAATTTATACAGTCAATACTTTGTCATATGGTGAATGCGTCATATACTGAATGTCAACTGAATTATCATATACTGAATGTTAACTGAATTGTCATATACTGAATGTTAACTGAATTGTCATATACTGAATGTCAACTGAATTATCATATACTGAATGTTAACTGAATTGTCATATACTGAATGTCAACTGAATTGTCATATACTGAATGTCAACATATACAGTAAATACTTTGTCATACACTGAAATCCAAATTTTAAATCGATCGTCCACACCGCATCTATAAAATGTACAATTGAGAAAACACTTTTTAACATAGGGAGATCCCTACGCTTATCGCTGAATGACAGTTTTACGCCCGAAACAGTGAGAAAAAATGTTTAAAATGCAATGAAAAACTGTCAAATCACTCAGTACATTATGACACTGATGACGAAATTGTCATGATGTACTGAGTGATTGGAAAATGCTTTGAAAACTGCATATGTTTGTAGAGGTAGGCTGGGTATAGCGGTCTCAGGCGGATGTCACGCGAAACTAATGCTACCCCCACTCCACGGTCACTTCGTTGTAGTAGAGTGGGGGAAGCGACATGCAGAATGCCTGTGATCGGTTGAAAAATGCCCTCTCCCCACCCAAGTCTAATCTTGTAATTAATTAAAAAATAATATTACTCTAATGTATCAATATATTTTGAAAAATAATAAAAACCAACTCATTTCATTCACACGTACCTGTTTTTTATTATCCGAAAAGTCTGATTACATTTTCAATCCCGTGAAATAGTTACACCTTGTGTAATATCTGTAGATTTTTCATAATGTTTCGAACATTTTTTTCACACTATTTCGTTCGTAAAACTGCCATTCAGCGATGGGCGTAGGCAGTGAAAAATATGTTAAAAAGTGTTTTCTCAATTGTTAATTTTATAGAAGCGGTATTGACGATCGACATAAAATTTGGAGGGTAAATTCAGTATATGGCGAAGAATTTATTATAAACAATTATAACTAATTCTCCTCATATAATAAATATTTTTAAAAAATTGTGTAAATTTGAATAAAATCATAATTTTTCTTTAATTGTCCCGAAACGTCTTAACGTTGTAGAAATGAAATAAAAATGTGAGCATACTTGTTGGGGGCAAAGAATGTCCATCGTGTACTCGATCTCTTGTTCCAAATCAGTGCAATCCAGTAGGCCTCTTAGGACCACCTGACCAATCAAATCGTGTCTGGAGAATCGATCGAAATCGTAAACGGAAAATTGCACGTAACGCTCTCTCAGGTCATCGTAAGGTACGCTGGAATTATAGACGATTTGTAAACGTCATTGGACGAACGTATAAGGAAGCAGAGAAGGCTGCTTTATTTCTTCATTTTTTCAAGGCTTCGGATATTTGTTGAGCCCGCAAAAAGAGTTGCCTGTTGAAAAACTTGTCTCACCTGAAGATAAATGTCTCGTTGAATATCGGGGCCAAATTTTTTCTGTGAACTTTCGTCTGGAACTTTTTCTTTCTGTCGGGTAGGAGGTAAACCTTGACGTAAGGATCGCTGCTTCCGGTTACGTCCTTGACAGGCAAGCCACGTGCCTCCAATACCTGTCCATCAATTTTTATATTTTCGTTAATGAAATTGTTTCGTATATTGAATCATTGATTAAATTTTAGGTAGTTGGCAAATGAAAGTTACATGGTTTATTTCTTTCATTATAACAATGCACTCTTCTAATTAAACAATTAATCTGCATTCGATATGTCGGCATTGCCAAAAGTAATTAAAAAAAACGAACAACGTATTCAATATTCGAGAGCATAAGGAAATAAAAAATTGAGTACATTAAATCAAATTGAATCTTGACATTCCAATATTGATTCTATATAACGTATTGGGATATTTATTTTATATGACGAAACACGTTTTGAGTGGCTTATTTTGCACCACTGGAACACATGCAAATTATTTCGTAGATTTATACAAAAGAAAATTGACTACCAATTTTTATCTTTGAGAAATTCGTCAGAATATTATCATTATTTGATTCTCAGGGAGTTATTCATCAAATGATGACACCTGTGATGTAAAATATGAAACAATAATAAAATCAGAGTCATCGAAATGTTGAGCACGGTTCGATATCATATAATTATAAAATGATGGTTTTTTTGAAAATGAATTATTTTATCTTTAATTTGAAAAATATAATTATTAGACGAATGCCATTTGAATTTCTCTCAGTTAATGAAATGGATAATTATCATTGATCCTCTCTAAGCTGACTATGAAAATGAAAAATAAAATAAAATAAAAAATATACAATCTAAAATCTAAAATATATCTAAAATATATCTAAAATAAAAAATATATAATATAATAAATATAAAAATATATGAAAAGCATAATATAATAAAACGACAAAATAAAAAATCGCAAAAAAATATAAACGCTTTGAACCTGCGATAAAAAAGCAGGGTAGAGAATTTAACCAATTTTTTTGTCTCCAACGAGTACAAAAACAACGCTAATGGTATTAAGAATACAATTCTTGGCGACTGGGGGTGTTCCAATCATCTCAATGTAAATAATTAATGAGAGCATCGCAGTGTCGAGTGTGCTCGAGTTTGGCCCTCCCTCCCGCAATTCAGGCAACAATGCATAATATATACGGTACGTATTTTCGCGTTTCACGAACAATACGAGCCACTGGGACGTCTATCGAATTTATGATAAATGTAGGACGGAGCGTAATGTATACACATTGTGTATGCGTTAAACTAGAACGGGAACACGTCGATCGTCGCGGTCGGGCTGACGTAGAAGACACCCTTCGATTCTGGGTGAGCAGCTCGTTACGGTTATCAGTGCGGCGCAACTGTGGTTTGTTTAATATGAATTTCCTCGTCGCCGACATTTAGCCATCAACGAGGGTGTGTCACTCGCTTCCTGACATTTAAGGTATTCCTTTCACGAACCCGAATATTTGACAATTAACCCCATGTTGACGCACTGGGTCAATTTGGGACCCGGACGAATTTGCAATAAAATGCTCACTTTCCCCATAAGTGGACGGTTTCACTCATTTATTACAATTCAATTTTATACTTTCCGAATTTCAATTTTGCAGACATATTACATTATTATTAATTGCAATTATATTCATTTCAATTATGAAGACAAATTGACCAAGTGTGTCAAAGTCGTGGCCAAATATAAGTGTGTCAACGAAGGGCTAATTAATTTTCGTTTATAATGGAGTGAAAATACATCTCAGTATACTAGTAAAATTTCAAGTCAAGTTACCGACCCTTTAACGAAAAAGTACGTCTCATTTAAATGGCATTTTATGAAGTTGACACGTTGGTCACATTTCTATTTAATCATTTATACACTAAAAAACTGTAAAAATTCCGTAATGACCATAAAAATAGGGGGTGACCGAATGTTTAAAGGGGGAGATACCGTTAGGCGAGAAACAAATTTGCTGATTTTCGTGATTTTTTTTTAAGGTAAGATTTATTTACCATTTTTGAGACTTTGGGAATGTTTCATTACTACTTTTGGCTGTTACGTGGTATTTTGCAAAATTAATATTTTAAAATGGCGGATTTTCAAAACTGGCGTGCCGTATAGCTAAAAAACTAATCGGTCGATTATTAAACCGTATAGCAAAAAAATAAACCGTCGATTAGTTTTTTAGCTATACGGCACGCCAGTTTTGAAAATCCGCCATTTTAAAATATTAATTTTAAAAAATACCACGTAACAGCCAAAAGTAGTAATGAAACATTCCCAAAGTCTCAAAAAAGGTAAATAAATCTTACCTTTAAAAAAAATCCCGAAAATCAGCAAATTTTTTCTCGCGCCTAAAGGTATCATCTCCCCCTTTAAACATTCGGTGACCCCCTATTTTTATCGTCATTACGGAATTTTTAGATTTTAGTGATATATATATATGAAAGAACATGTCCTGACTGATTCATCAACGCAGAGCCAAAATCGCTGAAGCTAATTATATAAAATTTGGACAGTAGGTAGCTTTTGAGACGTAAGCACCCACTAAGAAGGGATTTTTTGAAATTCAACCCTTAAGGGGAGAAAAAGGGGTAGCAAAGTTTGTATGGAAATTTAAAAAAATCTGGTTGGATTTACTTGAAATTTGGAATTCGTGCTTCTTGGCACAATTAATGGTACACGTATTTTAGCGTTTTTAGAAATTCAACCCCTAAAGAGAGAAAGAGGGTGGCAAAGTTTGAATGTAAAATGAAAAAAAATCTGGTTAGGAGATTTGCTAGAAATTTAATTTCAAAGCTCTCCAACACAATTAATAAAAGTCGTATTTTAGCGTTTTTCGAAATTCAACCCCTGAATGAAAGGGGGTGGCAAAGTTTGTACAGAAAATTTAAAAAATCGGGTCAAATTTACTTGAACCTTTGTATTACTTCTCCTGGACACAATTAATGAAATTTCAGCGTTTTAGGAAATTCAATCCTTAAGGGGAAAAGGGGGTGGCAAAGTTTGTATGGCAAAAGACATTTCCGTTCAGAGTTACTTGAAACTTACTATTAAAGCTCTTCAACACAATTCTACATGTTCCTTAATGAAACATTTCATTAAGGAGCATTCAACACAAGTCTACACGAGCGAAGCCGCGGGCGAAAAGCCAGTTTGGTATCAATCTTTTTAACTTTATTGTGTGAAACATGATCTTGAATGTTTCTGAAAATTGAAAAAAAAAAAGTATTTTTTCGTTGCAAAATGTAGCAATTTTTGCGGAAAATTCAATCTTTTGGTTTCAAAGTGTACAATTTCATTGTTCAACATTTCTTACTTTCACTTGGTTCATATTTTGCGTATGAGTATTAAAGAAAAAAAAAACTTGGTTGGTTTTTATTAGATTAATCCCGCTGACGCTACGTGTCACGCCGTCTGACAACATCCGTCGCAACCCGTTTATAAGATCGTGCCACACTTCCGCCATAAAAAAAATTAATGATAAAAATACCATGTAACAGCTAAAAGCAATAATAAAACATACCCTGAGTCTAAAAAATGGCGAAGAAATATTTCCCTAAAAAAATCTTGAAAATCACCAATGTTTTCTTCGCCTAAAGGTATCTCCTTCCTCAAAGAAAATATGAATGATAAAAATTGGAAAAATGTGGCTACCAGAAGAATTTTCGTAGCCGCGACGTTTCATAAAAAAAGGAAAAATGTCTAAATCTACTAAATAAGCTTGACATTTTTTATTCTAGTTCATCGTTGGGTATAATAATTAATGGTGATTTATATTTCGTTAAGCGTCAACGTAATTCACCAATGATTCAGAAGGGCATCATGCTCCCATAGAATACGGTCCTCCGCGGAAGGAATACCTTAAACGAGTATTTCGGGCACCGGACTAATAATCCATTTTTTCCCGTACAAGAATAATTGAAAAATAATATATAAGTACAAGAATAACTGAAAAATTATACATAAGCACAAGAATAATTGAAAAATAATTACTCTCCAAAACATTTCTCAGAATTATTAATTTCATAGTTTTTTTTCCAACATTGGTTTGTCGCCGAATTTTCTTCGCATGTCCTTGTAGCCCTTTGTAATTCCATCGCGTCTCCGATCCCCAAATCGCGCTGCTACTGTAGCCCAAAATTAGTTTAATTGTCATAGCCCTTTCTGCCTGGGAAGTATCATATTCCCGATTCCACGGAACATTCCCCAGAGTTAAGTTACACGTTGTCGAGAATTCCCGGGGCGATACACTGCACATTGTCGATCCACGAGTGCCTTGGTACCGCAACGAGCCCCCCCCCCCCCTGCCGCCCGTGACATGAATTTCGAAACTATTTTGGTGAAATTCTCCAAGAAAGTTCTCACCTTAACGACCAGCCCTTCGATCTCCTTGTCGTAGCGTAGCGCGAAGTGAAGTTTGCCAGCACACTCCATTTCCGCGGTGCTCGAGCTCTCCGTACTTTCTTGTCTAGTAAGATCCTTCTTGTACAACTCCGGCTGAAATGAGAAGAACATTGCCGGAAATTCCGACGTTCGTTTGGGAAATCAATAAAAAGTGATAAAATAAAAAATGATTGAAAAACGGTTTTGGACATCATTATTCCATTGCAATCATTCAATTGCTATTATTCAATTGCAATGATTCAATAGCAATTATTCAATTCCAATTATTCAATTTCAATTATTCGATTTCAATTATTCAATTGCAATCATTCAATTGCAATTGTTCGATTGCAATTATTCAATTTCAATTATTCAATTTCATTTATTCAATTGCAATTCTTCAATTGCAATTATTCAATTTCAATGATTCAATTTCATTTATTCAATTGCAATTATTCAATTTCAATACTTCAATTGCTATTATACAATTGCAACCATTCAATTGAAATTATTCAATTGTAATTATTCAATTACAATAATTCAATTGCAATTCAATATTCGATTGAAATGCAAATCTAACTTCCACCGTGATTGTTTGAATAGTAATTAACCGTAAGTTACTATACGGATTTCAAAATATAGAAATAAAATTGGAAATTATTTTTAAAAAAAGCTCCGATGGTGAGTGTTTAATTTTAAGGATTTATTAAAGCCATTTTCAGGAACTGCAATTCAAGTATAAGGGTTAGAATCTATGGGGTGACCGTGCAATCAATTTGAATGGTCATGAATTATAGAAGGTCAAAAGTAAAAGGCAATCTTTATTTTTCTAATATGTGTGATTTTGACAAAAATTCCGATAAAATTCAATTTGGTTTTGTGTTAGAGGAAAGCTTACCTTGATGAGACCGAGGCTCGAATCACTGCGGTTTTCAAGGCTGCAGATGCTGAATTTAATATTCGGCAGATCCAAACGATGAGACAATTGACGCTGGAATGTTTGGTGCCTCATGGGCACTATGGGCAGCGTCGTTTGTCGCAATACCTAAAGATAGACGTAAGGTGTAACAAAAAAATAACATTGTCACAGATAATTGAAAAAAAATGATTTTCTACAATTTGTACATCATTTTGATTGAACATTATTTAATTCAACATAACAAAAGCAAAGGTGCCGTCACTTCTCTATAACGTTAGATGATTGTTCTTTTTCGAAAATTGAAAATTGTTTTTCACAGTAAAAAAATGGAATAACAGAAATAGAGTGTGCGATTTTCCGGACACTTTTTTAAATCCTTCGTCGTGGAGGCGATTCAGTAAAAGAAAAGGAAATTAACGGGCTACATCTGCCTAGGTGGGTAAAAAATTTCATTTTCCCAAAATATTTTTATTCGAGAGCATCACCTTTTCGCTATATTCCCTGGAAATTTCATTGAAATATTCCTGAAATTGAATGAGCTGCGGCTTATAATAGTCGTCCGGGCGAGCGGTAGCAGCACGATACTTCAAACTTTAAACGCGTTTTTCTCCAAACACTGTTTTCAAAGTCGGTGGACATGATATCTCGAGAACCACTCGATGGATTGTTTCCAAATTTACAGGAGACACGACGAGAAATATTTAAAGGTCGTTGACGATCTCACTTTTCCAAAATCGATCTTCATTTTTTTTATGTTACGGAAAAATGACGACTTTTTTCATAGATTTTGTATGCTCGAGTTTGTTAAAATTGTTGAGAAAAATTATTTAAAAAATCGACGATCGTCAACGACTCGTGTTCATTATTAACTTGAATAACCCGTTTGGTTTTTAGATTTCGGATGGTCCGTTTACGCTGGAGAGTGTCCACTGCCAAAAACAATTTCATCCTCTGCCATGTTTTTGTTTTTATGTTTTTTGGTGATTCTGTTTAAGGCTCTCAATATATTTGTTTATATAAAAAATTGGAATTTGGCTTTTTCGGGACTCTAGGTAGATGTAGCCCCTCAAGCATCCTGCAGATGTGATGAAATTGACCTTCTTGTTGTCCTTCTGTTCCTGCACGTATTCGTGAGTGATGGGCTCGGACTGAAGATCAGGCAGTGAATGACTGATCCGTATCGCATTTTGCTGCGAGAGCTCTCCATCACCTTCATTGTCGTTCTCGTGGCGAGCGACTCCTAAGAGCCATTTACATGTTGCTGAACATTGAAAGCTCACCGCAGCCAGTAGCACGAGAGCCATGAGTGCGACACCAGTTCCAATTAAAAATTGATAGGCAAAGCTCTCGCTCCAATCTTCTGCAAAAAAAAAATACGTCTATGTCTCTACATACGAAGTAATAATGCATCCAATTTTCATCGCCAGCATATCATTTCTGCACGACTCTCATACACCCTTAAAAAGTTCAAAGGGAATGCCTTCCCTCCCACTGCTTTGAAAAAAAACGATAATTATTGATAGGACATTAATATTTTTTATTTTCAGATTGGTTTGTTATATTAAGTCTCCGTTGCAGGTATATATTTCTCAATCAGGGAAAAATTTGCATCAGCGGATTAATTCGGGAAAAAAGTATATCGAAAATTAATATTTAAATTGAGGGTCTGCTGGGAAAGACGGAGAGTTATAAAATAGCAGGATTAGCATACCCTGTTTTTTAATAAACGGTTTCACAAACGTGCTGGCTTCATTTGAATTACGATCCATTTCTTGACGGTGTAATGAATTTTCTCGTGGAAAAATCGACGCTGGATTTCTCCAGCGATACGTACGACTCAGCTTGATTAACATCCGGATAAAATAGTGGCCCGAGGATAGGTCGTATTTCGTGCGGAGATGATTTTGGGCGAGAAAATAATGATCCTACCAGTCGGCCAACGCGACATTAATTGCCATCGCATCGTGGGGGAAAACTTTCCGCCATCGGTATTCAACTTTGACAGATTGCAGACAGATATATCTGCCCCCAGGGGAAAAAGCAATTCGCGCAAACTACCCGCGATCAATGAAAAAGACCAATACATGGAACAGAAGGTTGCTCGCAGTAGTTCGAATCGATATCCGGTCGGACTTCTCCGCTCGCGATCAATCGACCATAGACTTTGCACGCAATAATTTTCGAATCCGTGTACTCCGAAAATAATTGACAAATTCGATTAAATGTTCACATCTGTTTTCCCCTACTTAAGGAGGGATGTACATTTACAACGTTAAAAAAGTCGATTTATTTATTTTTCTTTCTTCAAACGATAGAACTATATATGTGGCAGAGTCGGGCGTAATTCTATTTATATATACGAATACGAATTTATTCACATCGTGATTTTCATGTGAATATAAATACAAATTTATTCATACTTCACTTATTTTTATTCACATGCATGCATACAAATACAATTGTATTCACAAATATTCTGAACATACAACTAAATTCACAGGAAAATCTGTGAATGCAAATGTATTCACAAAAAATTGGAAATACGAAAAAATTCACAAAATAAGTTGTGAATTTTTTCGTACTTAAGACAAATTAAAATCAAATTCACAATGATTAGCTTAAAATTTCTCTCAAAATACGTAAGGACTCCGGAAATGATTCACAAAATAAGTTGTAAATTTTTTCGTACTTACAATTACGACAAATTAAATTAAGACAAATTAAAATCAACTTTACAATCATTAGATTATTTTACATCAAAAGTGAGTTCTTAATGTTGAGTTCAACACAATGTTTTCTCTCAAAATACGTAAGGACTCACTTCTGGTGTATATTTCAATATAATTGTCGTGAATTCGATTTTAATTTTCTTCAACTTGAGGAAATTTACAACTCATTTTGTGATTTTTTTCATATTTATAATGTAATATTTGAAACTCACAACTTTTTTTGCAAAAATTTCTTTGCCTCGATGCAATGTTTGCTCTCAAAATACGTAAGAACTCACTTTTGGTGTAAATTTTAATCTAACCATTGTGAATTTGACTTTAAATTGTCTTAACTACGAAAAAAAAATCACAACTTATTTTGTGAATTTTTTTGTATTTACAATTTTCTTGTGATACATTTGCATTCACAGATTTTTATGTGGATTTTGTTTAATTCACAGGATTTTTTGTAAACATTCACATTTTTTGTGAATATTCACAATTTTTCTGTGAATTTATTTGTATGTTCACAATGTTTGGGAATATAATTGTATTTGTATGCATGCATGTGAATACAAATAAGTAAAGTATGAATAAATTTGTATTTATATTCACATGAAAATCACGATGTGAATAAATTCGTATTCGTATTTATAAATAGAATTACGCCCAACTCTGATATGTAGAATGTTTTCCTAAAGTTTCAAAGCGAAATTCGAAAAACTTCAAACGTTACAGCCCGTCAACGCTGTTCCTCACCGCTCGGATTCGGAGCGGGCGTGAACTTTAAACGCGTTTTTCTCAAAACTGCATTATCGAAATTGGCGTGCAGGATTACTCAAAAACTATTAAGTTGAAACTTGGTAGAAATATTGATAATATTGGTACCTTCTACTTGACGAAACTTGTTTTTGAAAAATTGAAAAAAAAACTACTTTTTTAATCCACATTTTACAGAAATGTTGCGTGAAATGTTGATTTTTTTTGTAAATGCGTGCCATTTTCTCAAATTTGCATTTTCTTCATTTTAATTACCGTCACATAAAAACTATACATGTTCTAACTGAAAAAATGTTTGAACTTTTTGTACCTTGCTGCAACACTCTGCCACAGCACCGCCATTTTGATGATGTATTAATTAACAAAAATTGTCTCGTATACTCAAATTTACCATTAAAGTACACCTAAAGTTTCATAATTGTAGAATAATTATTTCTTATTTTAAAAAAATCCCTCAATTTTGCTTATTTTTTTCCTGTCTAAATGTATATCCCGTCTTAACGTTTATTTAATTCAAGCTGAATTTGACGTCAGCACGTATTCCAAATGGACTGAATAATGAACAATTACACATTTTCCAATTAAATAAATATAAAAAAAAAACTCGAAAAAATAATGTTAATGTACAATAATGTTTCGCTGCCATCAGGGAGCTCGAAAGTTGCAGGCAGTGTCACGAGGGTAAATTAAGATCGAAAAAATTGAGCTATTTCTGTAGGGAGAAGTAGCACGTTGTTTTTATCTACAGGGGAGGGGGCGGGGACGTTGAACTTTTAGTATAAAACAGGGGAAACTTCAATATAGTGCAATGCTCTCGACGAACTTTAACTTTTATATCTATACGGTCATGTGCCTCGTAAAGATGTCAAAAAGGAGGAGGGAAAGTTGAACGAGACCCACTCATGATAAATTTGAGTAACGCGAGCTTACGCGATGCTCGTTAAATATTCATTTGAGAAAACTTTGCTGCGTGTACACATAGTTCCTGACATTTCGAAAATAAAAGAGAAAGCTCGAGAGCCGTGAATTTGCAGTCTCGTGTAAATATTGAAGCGATTTATCAACTCACATATTCCAGTGCTATTCTCGAAGTAACAGAAGAATATGTTCGTCCTCCCTGAGGGGTAGATAGTACCGAGGGAATTCGAAAAAAGACTATACGAAAATATAAAGCTGCTGATTTTCACGCGCGTCCACAGGAAAAAATAAGTCTTCGAATATTTTGTCCTCTTTGCGTCTCGCTTCTCTTTCTAAGTTCAAGCATATTTGACGCAGCCTTGGAAAATTTCTACGTGACCTTTCGAATTACGGTTTTCAATCCGAGTTAACTGAAAAAAGTGTTTTTTTTTTTTAATTTCAATGTAAGTTTCGTTGAATCGGATGTAATATTTTATTTATGCGAAAAATTCACCTTTTAATTTAAAACGAATTAATATTTGACAAACCCAGTTGAAAATTCTGACAGCTTGAATTCAACAGGTTTGAAAGCAATTGAAAAAAAAATTGATATACTTCTGATTACACAAATTACAGCTATCTAAAACATGTATTTTCTTCATTTTCGACAGGAATCTTTTTAGCCCTTCGAATGCACCCGGGATCGTTTTGACCCCACTTTTTTAAACTGTCTGCCTTGTCAACTGACTTACTCCCATTTGAACGAATGTTTGGGCACATAATTTTTGTTTTTCTTAAAAAATAAATTTTGGGCCATAAAGTACGGTTCATTGACTACAAAAAACGTCTCTACAAAAAACAATGCATATTAACCAAAATAGAACGAAATGAAAAATTTCTGGGGTCCAATCGACCCCACAGGCATTCAGAGGTCCGTGGCGAAGTGTGCGGTCGGAGGATTGAATTGATGTAGTTTGACCAAAAATAATAATATTCAAAATAAATTTTTTCAAAGCTGTAAATACCTGCCTCAAGAATCTTTAACCAGATGAAAAAAAATATTCATCAGTTCTTGAGTTGGACAAGTTGGAGCGTCAGGGGTGAAGTTTTCTTGCAAGTTAGAAACTTTAGTTACATAGCTCAAGTTTGGCATGCTTTTTTTGTATACCCAGTACTATTTATCGAAGAGGAACCGTAAAACGGGGTTAAATTGACATTAAGGGTCACTTTGACAGTTTTTGGGGTTACTTTAACAGAGCGCCAAAACACGGTTTAAATGTGTACGCATTTAAATGTGTTTAAATTTGATGTTCAAGTTTATTATAATGTTGCTAAAGCTGATTGTAATGTTGCTCAAGTTGATTTTGATCTCAGTGATAATTATATGACTGATTAGGTGCTTATAATAGTGCGTTAGGTACTTGATATTTTGATGTAAGAAGTTTTCTTAATAAACATGACATTTTAACTGTAAAAAATCGTTGTTTTTCATTTTATTCCATGTATAATGCATAAAATATTAATTAAAAAAAAATGATGTCAAAGTAACCCTCAATCTTTGACATAAGTTGTATTTCAATGCTTTGTCAAAGAAACCCCACACTCGAGGTTACTTTGACACTTTTTTTTAAATATAAAATTGTGGGGGCTTGGTGGGGCTTGACTTTCTTACACACTTGATAGCCAAAGGACACATTGTGCTATTGGAGCAAAAAAAAGTTGGAATTCAGGATGTTAAAAAAAAGTTATCTACAAAAAACTTCCAAAACCTGTTCAAAGTAACCCCATTTTATGGTGAGAGGGCGCCGGATTGAAATTCCGAACTTTAAATGATCAGAACGTTCAGAACTCCGAACGAATTCTACCCCGAAAGATCAAAACGCCGAGAGAATTTTACACGAAAGACCAAAACTCCGAAAATCTGAACACCGTCAAAATAATTCGGCTATGGAAGTTTTAAAAGTTTAAAAATGTTCAATAAATCGACGAATTATTTAGAGAATTTTTTTTATTGAGAAGTTATTTTGCGTCAATTTTGAAATTTGTCTACACAATGTTATACGTTCTACATCATTTACAGTCAACTGTGTAGACTTTCGCTGGCATGATTTTGACATGGGGGCCGGATTGAAATTCCGAACTTTGAATGCGCCGACGGTTTAAAATTCATAATTTTAAGGCCTTAAGCCACAGTAACGGTTATAAAATAATGTGCCAATTTAACATTTTTTTTTCGTATGAAAAAGTGATTCACTCACAAAATTAATTGCACATCCATTTAGTATGAATATCAAACAGTTAGAATTTCTTTTTTCGATGTACAAAATGGCCGACTACTCGAAACTTCTCGGAACAGCTTTTTTCCAATTGGCGTGACAAATAACTTCAACAATTTTGACTCGATTTACTTCAAATTTAAAAGTTATGTTCCTAATTGCATTTCGTAGAGAAGCGCGTACGGAATTTCTGATTAATCGAAAACTTTTCATTTTATGAGCAGTTTATAAGCAGTTATAACGAAATTTTCCACTGAAAATTCATTTCTTAAGTTCAAATATATATATATTTTCTAATTTATATTCATATTTAATAGATGTGTAATAAATTTTATGAGTGAATAACTTTTTCATACGAAAAAAAATTGTTAAATTCGCACATGATTTTATACTCGTTACTGTGGCGTAACCCCTTAATGTTCCGAAATTACAAGGCTCGTCAAGATCATGTCAGCGAAAGTCTACACAGTTGACTGTAAATGATGTAGAACGTATAACATTGTCTAGACAAACTTCAAAATTGACGTAAAATCACTTCTCAACAACACAAAATTCTTGAAACAATTATCGATTTAATGAAAATTTTCAAACTTTTAAAACTTCCATAGCTGAATTATTATGACGGTGTTTAAATTTTCGGAGTTTTGGTCTTTCGTTGCAAATTCTTTCGGGGTAGTATTCTTTCGGAGTATCGTTTTTCTCAATGCACCCTGCTCATTGACAAGATGTTCGATCGAAAGCAAATCATATCCAGTATTTATTATTTCGTTTACACGTAACATTGGAAAATCTTTTTCCATCGAAACGGGCTCGTTTTGGAATTGACGAAACGTTGTCGACGATCAACAGGCGCAGAATGATTTTTTGCTGCTTGATTTTGGCTTTCTAACACCGACGTAACCGACCACCTCGATAATCGTATCGCCCTGAATTTCCTCTTTGATCGGTACGATCTTCTCCGTGCGATATTCACGCGTGACAGCGAGGGCAGCCTCCTCGGCTAATTCGGGTGGTGCGGCTGCAACCGCAGCCTCGGCAGCTATCATCATTTCCGTGAATCTCGCCGCCTCTTCGGCGCGTATCAACTTGTCAACCGCCTCGGCCAATTCGTGATCGTATTGGTCGTTCAGCTCGCCCAGAATGTCAATGTTGCTAACGCTACTGGCCAAAGTTCGCGAGAGCGATTTCAGGGGACGTCGACCACCGGAAGGGGCCGTTGTCTCGGGCATTTGCGATTCCTCCTCGGAGCTCAAACTCTCCAGTGGTCCGCCGACTCTTCTACGCATGATGCATTAAAGTTCAAATTTATTCGTCTATTATAACTTCACATGCATATTTACAGCGAAACTCATTCGAGTCGGGTAATCCCAATCCTTAAGGGGTTAACCCCACTTGCGATTTTGAAAAAATCGATTTTTTTTATTGCATTTTTTTAAGTATAAGTATGACTCTATGTAAGTTTACAAAAAAAAATATTTTCTTCGTGTAAACTGAAATTGAAACTTTAAACGCGTTTTTCTCAAAATGGCATTTCTGAAGTCGGTGACCAAGATTACTCGAACATTAATGAACCGATCTTCTTGAAATTTTGCAGGCTTATTTAATACATAAAAATGTAGTCTTTAAACGTTCGATTTTTTTTTTCGAAAAAAATGGCCGTTTTATAGCCAAAAAACGGCCGTTTTTTTTCGTTAAAATCGAACCATTAACTTTGACTGTCCGCCATTTTGTGAAAAATGAATATTTTTTAAAATCCTTCGATTATAGACTAGTTTATACTTATATTTGACTAAATCCATCCGCATTTTTTTTTCAGATGATCCACTTCGCCGCAATGTTGGTCACCGCAAACCGTGTATATAAAAACATTATTTCATTGACGGCCATTTGCCACTAAACAATGTAATATTTTTCAATAAAAAAATTACTGAAAGTTCTTCAAGATGTGTTCTATAAGATGGTATATTGATCGATTAAAAAAGTTTTGTAGTTTTCTTTAAAAAAATTCATGAAAAAGGCCTTTTTTGCGCTACAAGTGGGGGTAACGCCTTAAGGGATTTTGGCGAGGAAAAAAAGCTGATTTTCATGATTTTTTTAAGGAAAGATTTTTGTTATCATTTTTGAAAAACAGCTATGTTTTATCACGACTTTTGGCTGTTACATGGTATTTTTTTTTAATTATTAATCTTCCAAAATGGCCAAGGTATGGCTCGGTCTTCTAAATTGCATTTTCAAAACTGGCGTGACTTATAGCTAAACAATTAATCGACCGATCCTGATGAAACTTGGTGTACAACTTTCTAACCTTATTGTCTAAAACATGAACTTAAATGTTTGTGAAAATAAAAAAGTATTCTTTTATTGGGAAATGTAGCCATTTTTTCCGGCAAATTCAATATTTTTGTTTCAAAGCGTACAATTTTGTTGATTTTCAACATTTCTCACTTCTTATTGGTTTATATTCTGCGTATGAGTGTTAATTAAAGAAAAATCTTCGTTTTTTTTTCAGATTAATCCCGCCAATGCCACGTGTCAGGTCGTCTAACATCCACCGCAACCCGTTTAGAAGACCGTGCCATACCTCCGACATTTTTAAAGATTAATCATTAAATAAAATACCATGAAGAGCCAAAAATAGTAATAAAACATAGCCTAAGTCTCAAAAACGATGAAGAAATCTTCCCTTCGAAAAAAAGTATGGAAATGAGCAATTTTTTCTTCGCTTAAAGGTATCTCCACCCTTAAAGAAAATATTAACGATAAAACTTGGAAAAATGTGACTGGCCGAAGAATTTCCGCAGCCGCGATTTTTCAGAGCAAATGGATAAATGTCTAAATCTAATGATGTTGACGTTTGCATCGTTGGAGTACAGCGATTTTTTTAAATTTTGTTTTGCTTTATTTTTTTGTATTATCCGAAGCCTATTTTTGCAAATTAAGGTCTTCAATTTCGAATAAAAATATGTAGAACCGTTTGAGCAATTCTAACAGTCTAAATTGGCAAAAAATTGGAGTAATAAAAAATAATTAATTTCGTTGCATTCCAACGATGCAAACTTCGGGGTCATTAAATTTACTAAATCAGCGCAAATTTTTTATTCCCGTTTTATCGTTGGGTATAATAATGGATAGTGACTTATTTTTTGTAAAGCGCCACTGCAATTTACCAATGATTCGGAAGGACCCTCATTATGACCCCACAAAATAATTTTCTAAATCAGCAAATTATTCGTTCACAAAAGAATTAATTTTCATTCAATTAAGGCAGGATTCTACTTTGAAACTTTGAAATTTTTTTTTTTTACATTTTTCGAAAGTAAATATGTTCAAGAATGTTCGGTCAAAATTTTATAAAGTTCCAAGCAGTCTAACTATCCTTTTTCGCCTTTCGAACGCACCTACCTGAGCACCTACCTATCACTCACCAAAACTTTAAATGCGTTTTTCTCAAAACGACATTTTCAAGTACCGTGGTCGTGATAACTCAAAAAGTATTGAACCGATCCTTATGAAATTTGGAACACATATTCTATATGTGTGTACCAACCGACCTAACTACAATCAACTTAAAATTTTGATTAGAACTATTTTTTTATTGCAAAAAAAGACCCAAAAAACGCATTTTTTTCGTATTTTAGCCGCCATTTTGTTAATTTTGCACGTATATAAAATATTCTAGTTAGGTCGGTTCCTGAAGACATACTGAACATGAAACTATTTGATTTTTTTGTTTCAGACCATCCGTCGGGAAGATTTCACGACCACGGCAACGGTACCTGCTTTTCGAGGCGTTGGCTTTAAACATATTTTACGTGTACAAAAAATGAATAAAATACATTTAAATTTTTTTTTTATGTACTTAAAGAGTGTATTTATTGAACAGTTTAAACCCCATATCGATATCTTTAATAGTATTGTCAGAAAAAATTCACGAAAATAGCGTTTTTTTCATGGTTTCAAAGTAGAATCCTGCCTTAATATTTGTGTAAAAATGTATTATTTTTTCCGCCTGTGTTTTCTTAACGAACTTATTTGTTTTATTAAAAGGTCAATGAATTTTCCTACTGTCAGTAATTTCTGTACAAGCTGGTTCATTTATATTCAGTCAATAAATGTTGTAAATGTCGTTATCGTTCAGCCCCGCAATTACTATTTAAATTTTTATCAATCTCAATGCAGCTGCCGTCGAAAATTATTTTTCCACCGGCCAATCATTTCTGTGAAAATCCATGAACTTCAGCCATTTGTTCGTTAAAAATTAACGTTGCCCTCTCCGAAATAATCTCCTGTGCATCCAGCGGTGAATTCCAACATTCAACAATCCCTCATCAAAATGTACAAAGCAGCTTTTGTACAATATTATCCAACACGATCCAATACGAAATTTGCAACGAGTAACGGATCAATTCACTTGTGTTCCTCGATATGCGTCGTTGCCATTTTATCGAAGCGTTCGAGTATCGATTTGCGATTGCCCCTGGCCGAGTGTTTTTTCGGCTTCCGCATGTCGGTATCATAGTCCTTGACCGTGTTCTCGAAAACCCCATCGGCACACGGTACCATCGAGGGTGAATTTCGAGCCATGGACACGTGCCTGATTGATAAAAGTTCCTGGTCACGAGTCGTGTACAACCGAATGATCTCTCATTCTTTCTAATTCACAGTGAGACTTGGTAAGATTTGTGGAATACTATATATATATATATATATATATATATATATATATATATACATAAATTAATATATATACAAAACTCTATAAATATAATATGTATAATACATTTAAGGCCCAGTAACGGGTATAAAATCATGCGCGAATTTAACAATTTTTTTCGTATGAAAAAGTGATTCACTCATAAAATTAATTACACATCTATTTAGTATGAGCTGTTAGAAATTTTTTTTTTTTCGATGTACAAAATGGCCGACTACTAATATTTTCTTTTGTTATCTTTTTTTAGGCGCTCCGCGGCGTGACATTTAGCATCCGCAATTTTGAGCTAGAACAAAAAACAAAAATTCTCGTCAATGTACATTAGAATACCTAGAGAAGTACGTACGGAATTTAAAAAATATTGTTTTATTCAAAAGTTGTAGGTATTTGAACTTAAGAAATGAATTTTCAGTGAAAATTTCGTTATAACTGCTCATAAAATGCTCAAAAAAAGAAAATTTTTCGATTAATCAGAAATTCCGTACGTGCTTCTCTGCGAAATGCAATTAGGAACATAACTTTTAAATTTGAAGTAAATCGAGTGAAAATTGTTGAAGTTATTTGTCACTCCAATTGGAAAAAAGCTGTTTCGACAAGTTTCGAGTAGGCCATGTACTTCGAAAAAAAAAAATAGATTTTCTAACAGCTTGATAATCATACTAAATGGATGTGTAATTAATTTTATGAGTGAATGACTTTTTCATACGAAAAAAAATTGTTAAATTCGCATGTGATTTTATACCCGTTATTGTGGCCTAAGGCCTTAATATATAGTACTATATATACATATATGGAGAAATATTGGTGGTCGATTGTATCTCTTTCTCAAGAGTGTCTCCATCAAATGGTACTCCTGATGGATTCCAAGTGAATGAACGATGTTTATGAAATAACCGTGATCTTTTGTGGGACCTCATGGCAAACTCAAATGGACACTTACATTTTTGCTGAATTTTTTTTCTACAAGGGCCTGCAGTTATGCATAAAAGAACTAGGTTATTTATAATATCTTATTTATTCATTTTTCATAAATAAGTCATTTATACATATTAATAAATCTATAATATTTATAAATAGTTATTTATAATATTTATAATATCCTGGAGTATCAAAGAACTTACCGCTAGTGAGGAAAGTAGCTAATGATTACCGAAAAGGATATGGTAATTTTTCCGCCGCAACACGATTTTTTTCACGCCCTTAGTTTGTTCCTTCAGCCCCTTGGACTCTGGCGATAATTTACAATTTGTGCGAATGTATTACAGAAAAGATTTGGAGCTTTTTTTTAACGAATAACTGATAATTTGAAAAACAAGGGCAGGTAGTTAAAAATCATTTATAGTACAGAATATCACTTTCACTGTCAATAATATGTACGTGTCTGGCCATCAAGGTTATATTTGTGTACACGTGTGACATTGACCGCAGAACCGTTGCGAGTATTACGCGCCGCATTTGTTTTTAAGCCTCTGCGAAGGTCATCTCCGCGATAGCAAGATATTCGGCCTCCCGCTGCCTGGGAATCTACCACATGATCATTCAGGCTCTCAGTGACCTTGACCTTGCTCCAGCAGCATTCGTACGCAAATTTCCGCGCAATGGAATTACGACGTTTCTCTATTTTCCTACACCGGCAATATTGTGCACAGAAGATACGACGAATTCACGAGCTTAAAGACATATTTGAACCCAGTCAAGCGGGATGCTGGAGGAGTGGGAACTTTCCAGACGCGAAGAAGTAAACATGTATCGAAGCAATTACGAGTGGCAATTTCTGCCAATAGAAGATAAACAACTCAATAGAAGCAACATTATGAGTGACAACTCAACAGAAGCAACAATACGAATTGCAAATTCTGCCAACAGATGATAAACAACTCATTGTCAGTAGAAGCAGCGTCAGCAACAATGAAGTTTTTTTTATGCTTGCGGTACCAATATTACTGCGATGCACGGGCGCGGCGATGCTTGATGGGCAAAAATGAATTCCGGAATTTACGTCCTACCACTTCACTCCAAAGTATCGGGCCAGCTTTCCGCCTAGAACTGGGGTGGGGTGGAAATGCGGGTTGAGTCCGAACTTTGAATGCTCCAACGGCTTAAAATTCCGCATTTTAATATTCTGAAATTCAAGATGGGGCCGGGTTGACATTCCGAACTTTGAATTATCAGAACGCTCGAAACTCCGGAAGAATACTGCCCCAACGGATTAAAACTCCGAAAGAATTTTACACGAAATACCAAAACTCCGAAAATCTGAACACCGTCAAAATAATTCGGCTTTGGAAGTTTTAAAACTTTCCAAATTTTCAATAAAAGTGATACTTTAAAAAAAATCGATTTTTTGTGCCTTTTTTGACAGTTTATACTTTCAAGAATATCCTGTAATAATTTCTAGGCCGTATCTCTAATAATTTTATCTTTCAAAAATCGATAGTTAATTCTTTAAACGCGTTTTTCTCGAAATGAGATTTTTTAAATTTGCTGACATTATAACTCAAAGAGCAATTATCAGATTGACTTGAAATTTGAACTGAGTACTCTTGAATATATTTACTCTACAATGACGTGGGATATTTTTGATTGGATGAAAATTGGCGATTTGGCATTGAAAAAAACGACCATTTTATAGGCAAGAAAACAGACTTTTTTTTTATAACTACGCCGTTTTGTTAGATTTTGATAGTTTTCGAAAATCATACGTCATTGTACAGGAAATACCTTCCAGTTTAATGACATTTCTTCCTTTTTCGGTTTCAGCTACTCAATCGGCCGGAATCATGTCAGCAGTGGAGGAACTTTTTTTTTGGCGCCTCCGAAGGCAGCGCATAAGTCGCTTGGATCTCATTATTTTTCTATAAAAAATTATGTAATATAGGTCAAATATAGCCAAATATATTCTTAATTTTCCGAAACATTTATTTGAGTACTTTTCTTCCAAAAAATTCCCGAAAATCACCCAAATTTTCAGCGTTCACATTTGTATAGCCCCTTAATTTAAATTTGTCTTGGGGGTTAATTTAAATTTGTCTTGGGGGCCGGTTAAACTTGACTTGGGGGCCGGGTTGAAATTCTGAACTTTGAATGCACCGACGGTTTAAAATTCGGTTTACAATTGATGCAGAACATATAACATTGTCGAGACAAATTTCAAATGTGACGTAAAACAACTTCTTCAGGCGGATATACATTTACAACGATAAAAAAATCGATTTTTTTTTCTTCGAACGATGGTACTATATATGTAGAATATTTTCCCAAAGTTTCAAAGCGAAATTCGAACAATTTCAAACGTTACCGCCCGTCAACGCTCTGCCTCACCGCTCGGATTCGGAGCGGGCGTGAATTTCAAACGCGTTTTTCTCAAAACTGCATTATCGAGATTGGCGTGCAGGATTACTCCAAAACTATTAAGCCGATTGAGTTGAAACTTCATAGAAATATTGAAAATATTGGTACCTTCTACTTGACGAGAATTGTTTTTGAAAAATTGGAAAAAAAACTACTTTTTTAATCCACATTTTACATAAATGTTGCGTGAAATGTTGATTTTTTTTGTAAATGCGTGCCATTTTCTTAAATTTGCATTTTCTTCATTTTAATTGCCGTCACATAGAAACTATACATGTTCTAACTGAAAAAATGTTTGAACTTTTTTGCAAATCAAAGCCTACGGGAAGCTGGACTGCACACCGATTCTCAACTCCCGCGGCGGCATTGCTGTAACACTCTGCCACAGCTCCGTCATTTTGATGATAAATTAATTTTAAAAAATTGTTTTGTATACTTAAATATACTATTCAAGTATACCTAAAGTTTGATAATTGTAGAATAATTACTTCTTATTTTAAAAAATCCCTCAATATTGCTTAATATTTTCCTTTCTTAATGTATATTCCGCCTTAATAAAAAAAAATTCTTGAAACAATTCGTCGATTAATTGAAAATTTTGAAACTTTTAAGACTTCCATAGCCGAATTATGTTGACGGAGTTAAGATTTTCGGAGTTTTGGTCTTTCGTGTAAAATTCTTTCGGAGTTTTGATCTTTCGGGGTATTATTCCTTCGGAGTTTTGAGCGTTCTGTTCATTCAAAGTTCGGAATTTCAACCCGGCCCCCTTGAACTTTTGCAAATTCGTTTCGAGTGTAATCGCTTGCGTACGGCAGCGGCAGACTCCTCAGCTGATTTGCAGGTGAGAGGCCTTGATCTGTAGACCGAAGCTGCGACTGTTCTTCCGCGACACTCGAGCTTGCGAGTTGGAGTGTGACTTCAGTCGACATCCCATAGCCTTCGCCTTGTTTGCGCGAACCACCAATCCGCCAAGATCCTCGTTCCATTTCCAAAGGACTATTTCCCTTTGTTTCAGCGGAGCGATAGGCAAGTAGGTTAGAGATCGAGTTGGGCGAGGAATTTCGCATCGTTCGGGGATGAGAACGGAAGTGAATGGAGACGAAGAGACATTCGGCATTGGCGATGATTTGTATCGATGTTGACAGGCGGTGACAACAGCGTCCGGTAGCCTAAAGCCTCCGTACGAAAGTCTTTCTGGGTTATGGGCAAAGTGGACATCGCTGGTACTTGTGGTTGTTGGAAATGACGTAACCCCAAAATCTTTTGCCTCGAAACAAAGCAAAATTGATTATGGAGTAAATAATTTGGCGAGAGTGCTAAATCCGATAAAGGTTCCCAAGGCTAGGTTACCCATAGTTTCACCGACAACCCTATGTAGTATTCACCTTTATATGCTAGTCTCCACAATTATCATACTTCAACATTCCACCCCTGGTTGTCTATCGGTAGACCGGAAGTTCAACTGTCTCCAAGGTCCCTAGGCCAGGGTACGAGTTTCACTGCCAACTCAGGATCCTGTTGAACAAGTTGCAACTATATCCGCGCTAACTTGCTGTTGAACAACACACTCTGGGAGTTTGAGCTTATTCGAAGTGGTGATGATGGTCTTCTGGCCTAGCGAATCTCGGGACTTGGCATCATAGAAGCAACCGGCTACGAATGAAGG
The DNA here is from genome assembly GCA_944452715.1 of Ophion slaviceki. Taxonomy (NCBI): domain Eukaryota; kingdom Metazoa; phylum Arthropoda; class Insecta; order Hymenoptera; family Ichneumonidae; genus Ophion; species Ophion slaviceki. The sequence goes on from OX101794.1 coordinate 26,971,717, forward strand.
CTGTTTAGCCGTCGGGGGTGAAGTACGAGGGGAGGGCCCTATGCTTATGCACGGAGCCGATCGACTGTTACCAACCAAATTATTGTCACAATAAACGTACGTTTTCGAACTATTTTTCTACATCTATTTGTGAAAATATGCATTTTTGGACATTCGGTGACCACCTTAAGGCCACAGTAACGGGTATAAAAAAATGTGAGAATTTAACAATTTGTTTTGTATAAAAAAGTGATTCACTCATAAAATTAATTACACATCTATTTAGTATGAATTTCAAGATGTTAGAAATTTTTTTTTTCGATGTTATAAAGGTCCAGAAAAAATTTCAGCTCGGTGGTAACATGTTGACTCAATCCCATAACAACCTTAATCAGAGAATGGGGTGAATCATTGATCGGCATCTGCCTTCGGTAATTTCTGTATAAGGAGAACTTCACGAGGTTTCCAAAAATTCCTTTGTTCTCGCTGCTTCAATAGCGCGATACCTTCAGGCTGAGCTGAAACGATGCATCTTCGGTATCAAGGATAAATTGCAACGCGGAATACAAAGTTTACTGCCGTTAATCAGGTGCGAGCCTTTGACAGCGTACTTTTCCGTCAACATTAGTATCGAGATAGTAATTACGAGGTTGGGCGATCAAAGGATTCCACACGGAATAATTGCGAATGGGTATAACGAGAAGCTGCATTGCCAGGGATTTTCGCTGCTTCGGATGGATCATGTCACATCGTTTCTACACGTGTGTTCATAGACCAAGAAGATATGTCGCTTTCGAAACCTGGCGCAAGATCAAGGACGTCAGTTGGAAGCGTACAAAGCTCGGCCAGCGGGCTTGATTATTTTCCCGCGAGTCCTTCGAAATCCGAGCAAACCCGACAGCGGGAAAGATCGAACGAGCAGACTATCAGCAACGAGGAACATGGCCGTGAAGTGACGAAGGATACACCCGTCGAATCGAGCTTCCTGCCATCGCGCATTTTCGTCAATCGTATTGACAGCTACCATGGGAAAAAACTGGCCGCGGTAAGGCTTTGAAACGTGCCACCAAACGGGGACGAAAATTATTAAAGGGCCGGCATTATTGTGCCAAAAACTCTAACTCCTAATAATATTTTTCCAAAAAAAGTGTGGTTGGCGTACACTTTTTTAAGAAGTGACTCCTCGTCCGGTTATCGGACGAATTAGCGTATGTTATTTTATTCGTCCGGATAGCGGCTCACTTCATGCTGTATTTCCAGTAGGCGTACACATTATTGTGATTCGCGTCAGCTAGTATGCAGACGAATTACTTAAGGATGTATGGCAGCTACTGCAGAGTCGTTACAGAACTGATTATGCAATTTGCAAAAATCGCATTTAAAGACTAAATAAAATAATTGTAATATTCATTAAAGCTAAAAAGGAGATTTACCACAGCTCAAAGTAAAACATGCGGTACAGAAAGAAGAATTTTCAATTTTTAACTGCAAATTTAGTTGTTGATTTGATGTATGTTTTCCCTGACGTTGTCGTGGTTACGACATACGAGCTAAAGAAATACGAAAACGGTCCCATTTAACTCGCAATATCTCGCAAAATATATGGGCACATGTCGATTTTTTATTTTTACCGTATCATGCATATTACAGCGATACCGCACAAAAGTTTTTTTTACAAAAGAGTACTCCGGAAATACCTTTTTTGCCAATGTAAAGGGAATTTTGGACGTACAGTCCTATGTTCCCCGTGTTAAATGACCCAACTTTGAATTCGTTTATTTCAGCATTCACGTGGGCAAATTTTGTTTTTTTAATCTCAAAAAGTTCTCGATATTTTCCTTTACAATATCAGTGAGTTTCAATTCGAACAGTAGTAAATGACTTAGTTGCCATACATCCTTAATCGTCCGGCTAGAATGTGTTGAATTGTTAAACAAACTATATGGACCAATAATTTACACGTATTGGTCTGAATAAAATCTTTACGATTTTGTTTGGGTTTGAATTGTGTGGATCTGTTTGTTTGTTTGCTTGAGTTTATTTGTTTGGGTTTACTTATTTGAGTTTGCTTGTTTCAGTTTGTTTGGATTTGTTTGTTTGGATTTGTTTGTATTTTTGGGTTTGTTCGGCGTTGTTTGCTTGAGGCGTTGTACAGCGCGAACTGTGTGAACTGAGCCGCTACCCGGACGAATAACATACGCTTATTCGTCCCATAACCGGACGGCTAGTCGCAGCAACTTTTTTATCTCTAAAATTTTGAACAGTTTAATAACGTTTCCATGCGGCGCTTAGCAGTATAAAAAAGTTTCTCCTCTAAAAGGGGTGAATTATTTCCCCCTGAAATGGGGATGTATTTGCTCCTAAACAAAAAAAGTCCTTTTCTTGACCAAAAATAGCTTAGAAGAAGTCATTATAATAAAGAAGAAAAAAGGTTTTCTCTTCTTTATTGAAAAGAATCTTCTTCGTAATTAAAAAGATTTTTTTAATTAAATTTTTTATACTTTATTAAAGAACTTTATTCAAAAGAATCTTCTTCTTTATTAAAAAAAAAAACAGAAAAAATTTGTTAATCTCGAATCTTTTTAATAGTGGTGAAGTAGTTTCCCCTGAAATAGAGATGCAATTTCTCCTAAATAAATGAAAATTCCTCTTCTTAACGAAAAATAGCTAAAAAAAAGTACCTATAATAGAGAAGAAAAAATGTTTTTTCTCGTTCATTAACAATAATTTGTTTTTTTAATTAAAAAAGAAGACATTTTTAAAATTAAACTCTTTATTCTTTATCAAAGAGTTCTTTATTAATAGGAATCTTTTTCTTTGTTAGAAAAAATAGGAAAAATTTGCTTATCTCGAAATTGTTTAATAGTGGTGAAGCAGTTCTTCCTGAAATAGGAATATAATTTCGCCTAAATAAATAAAAATTCCTCTTCTTAACCAAAAATGGCTTACAAAAAGTAATTATAATAGAGAAGAAAAAATGTTTTTTCTTCTTTATTAAAAATATTCTTTTTTTAATTAAAAAAGAAGAGAAAAATTTGTTTATCTCGAAATTGTTTAGTAGTTTGGTAACGTTTCCATGCGGCCCTTAGCAGTATAAAAAATAAAGTTTCTCCTCGAATATTGGTGAAATAGTTCCTGCTCAAATGAGTACATATTTTCTCCTAAATGAAAAAAAGTTCCCTTCTTAACCAAAAATAGCTTTAAAAAAGTAATAATAATAAAGAAGAAAAAAAGGTACAGGTGTTTCACGACAAGGCCAATAAATATAGCAGTCTGAAAGTATCGATGGGGTCCTGGGTAAGAATGCGGACACAATCTGATGTACGCTTTAAGCAAACATCGTGACAAAGGTTTCACGTCGATGGGGGGAAAATAGGATAGGCAAAAGTATAGACCCTTAACTTTCCTATATCGCGTTCACGTCCTCGTGGCTTTCTACACACACCCACGTAGATCGATCTTCCTATCTATTCCGTGTATCTCACTGCTTTTCCGAAGAGTTTATCATAGTGCGGTATATCTGTACCGTGTATGTGCTTTTGCTCGAGAAAATTGCTTCTTCCTAAATCCTGTACGCCGATGAGAGTGAGCCGATCCCCTTGCTTGAACGGATCATAACACAGCCATCTATGTTCAATCATGAGCATCATAGTCCACAACAGGCGTCATTGAACGTTCCAAAAAACTGCACAGCGCGAATTCAAATATTCGAATGAAATATTTCAATTTTAGAAATATTTTAATGAAATTTTCAGAGAATATAGCCAAAAGGCGATATTATCGAATGACGATATTTTTGGAAAATGCAATTTTTCTCCTACCTAGGTAGCCCGTTAAATGTAACGGAATTTAACCAATCGGAAATTTAATTTAAACGGAATTTAACGGGCTACCTAGGTGGGAAAAAAAATTGCATTTTCCAAAAACATTTTTATTCGATGGTATCGCCTTTAGCTATATTCTCTGAAAATTTCATTGGAATATTCCTAAAATTGAATGAGCTACAGCTTCTAACAGTGGGCCGGGCGAGCCGTAGCAGCACCATACTTCAAACTTTAAACGCGTTTTTCTCGAAAAACTGTTTTCAAAGTCGGTGGACACGATATTCCGAGAACCACTTGATGGATTGTTTCCAAATTTACAAGACGTACGATGAGAAACATTTAAAGGTCGTTGACGATCTCACTTCTTCTAAATCGATCTTCATTTTTGAATAGTTACATGAAAATGACGACTTTGTTTTATAGATTTTGTATGCTCGAGTTTCAATTCGTCGCCACGTTGTTAAAAAAAATTATTTTGAAAATCGCCGATCGTCAACGACTCGTATTTATTGTTAACTTGACTAAACCGTTTGGTTTTTGGATTTCAAATTAACCGTTTTAGCTGGAGAGTGTCCACCGTCAAATATCGCGAAAAAATACATTCACCGGCGGACATGACTTTGTTGATCTTCTATATTTTTTGGTGATTTGTTCCAAAGCTCTCAATATATGTATCTTTGTATTACAAAAAAATGTGTTTCTTTTTTACCAACCACTTTTTAGTAAAAAAAATTAGAATTTGGGAATTTTTTCGAGCCTCTAGGTACAGTCGAACCTCGATATAACGAAGATTTGTCCACTCCCTTTCGATAGACACCCGAAACTTCGATACAACAACATAATAATATACATTATGCTCTAATTGCTAATTACTTGTAAAAATTGCTCTAATTAAAACCTGTCTTTCTTTAAAAAATATTCCTATATTAACAATACTAATATATTTTTTAAAGAACATTTCAAGGAACATGATCTCGATATAGCGAAACCTCAATATAACAAAAACTCAGTATAACGAACTTCCCTAGAGATTCGTTACATCAAGGTTCGACTGTAGATGTAGCCCCTTAAAAAAGTTTTTCCATTCGTAGCTAAGTAATTATTGATGAGCTTTTATACTCTTCATTTTGAGAGAATACTCCGGTATACATAGTGATATTCCTCATCTTCTCTCTCTCTCTCTCTCTCTCTCTCTCTCTCTCTCTCTCTCTCTCTCTCTCTCTCTCTCTCTCTCTCTCTCTCTCTCTCTCTCTCTCTCTCTCTCTCTCTCTCTCTCTCTCTCTCTCTCTCTCTCTCTCTCTCTTTATACAGGGTGTCCTGTTATGAATGGATAATCCTGCAACTGTCGATAGATCAGATCATGTCCGACTATATGCAGGAATTTCAGTGTAGTAAAAGTCCCGCGGATTTCGAGATAAAAATCATCTGCTTCTGGTTTTTCGCATGCCATTTCTACAAATTATAACCTATTTTTGACCTGGGTTTTCTAAAAATATTCTTGGTTATTTGTTTTATCTAGAAAAGTCTTCTTTTTAACCTTGAATGTTAAGGAAACTTTATGAAAGAAGATCTTATGCAGAATTTTCATACAAACCAATTCGAACATCTGACTTTGATAGCCTGCGGTGTAAGAAAATGTACTACGTATATCGTGACAATTACTTTAAAAAGCTCACAAGGAACGTCCCTCAGGTGACACCCTTCGATTTTGTTGAAATTTGGATATGTTATAAAGCACCGAAAAGTAAGCGATACGTATTTTTTTATCGCCGGAAAAACGGTTTTAAGGGCTGAAACGCACTACCAACAATGGGGATGTTTTTCCTTTTTCGTCGACAGCGTTTTAACGGTACGAGATATTAAAAAAATTCAAATTGCAACAATGTTTATTTGTTGCGCACTATACATTGGAGATGAGAACGATAACGTTATCGGAGAAAAACGAAAAACACCCCTATTTTCGAGGGTTCGTTTCACCCCTTGAAAAAGTTTTTCCACCGATAAAAAAAATACGTATCGCTTACTTTTCGGTGCTTTATAACATATCCAAATTTCAACAAAATCGAAGGGTGTCACCTGAGGGATGTTTCTTGTTAGTTACTGTCGATTCGTATCATTTGTAGAAATGGCGTGTGAAAAACCTAAAGCAGATTGTTTTTTTTTTTTCAAAAAATAACATACAACTCGAAATCTCGAAACCCGTGGGACTTTTGATAAACTGAAATTTCAGCATATAGTAGGACATGATCTGACCTATCGACAGTTGCAGGATTATCCATTCATAACAGGACACCCTGTATATATTCTTCTCTCTTCAACATAGATAGACATACACGGCTATGAAGGAATATATAGTTGGGATCAGTGAACCGTTGGTTTATTGGCATTTTCGCAGTCGCTGCCCGGACGAGAATCGCCGATCCAGGATCAGAGTGTTCAAAAGGACATTGACGCGGACGATGACGCCGACGAGTGGAAAGATAATGGCGAGGAGCCAAATTTTCCGGAAAATAAAGTTCGAACAACGACGCGAAAGCTCGAGGTTATTGGCACTGCCAAGGACGAAGAGGTACGACAAAGACAAGCTGTGAACATCCCTTCTTCAAATCAATACTTAATCTTCAAAGAGCACTAACTTCACACAACCAGATGAATCTTTTTAAGCCTTATAAAGGGTGTCTCAAAATGACCCGACAATTTTATTTATTAATGAAACGTATTATTCATTGGAAAAGCACGAATATTTTTATTTTAATATACGGTACAAACGTGGAGGTTACGTGTGGAACACAATATCCGATAAATGGCATAAACGGCATGGGCTTGGAAGACATATTTTTTTCAATAAGATAGCGCAACCTGTCACATTGCGGGCGAAACAATGCATGAACTTTGAATGATCAGAACGCTCAAAACTACGAAAATATACTACCCCGAAAGATCGAAACTCCAAAAGAATTTTACACGAAAGACCAAAACTCCGAAAATCTGAACACCGTCAAAATAATTCGGCTATGGAAGTTTTAAAAGTTTCAACATTTTTAATAATCGACGAATTATTTTAAGAATTTTTTTTTGATTAAGAAGTAATTTTACGTCAATTTTGACACTTGTCTAGACAATGTTATACGTTTTACATCATTTACAGTCAACTGTGTAGACCTTCGCTGGCATAATCTTGACGAACATTGTAATTTCGGAACATTAAAGTTCGGAATTTCAACCCGGCCTTCACGTCAAGATTAGGCCAGCGAAAGTCTACACAGTTGACTGTAAATGATGTAGAACGCATAACACTGTGTAGACAAATTTCAAAATTGACGCAAAATCACTTCTTAATAAAAAAAATGCTTGAAATGATTCGTCGATTTATTGAAAATTTTGAAACTTTTAAAACTTCCACAGCCAAATTATTTTGACGCTGTTAAGATTTTCGGAGTCTTGGTCTTTCGTGTAAAATTCTTTCGGGGTTTTGAGCGTTCTGACCATTCAAAGTTCGGAATTTCAACCCGGCCCCATCTTGAATTTGGGAACATTGAAATTCGGAATTTTAATCCGTCGGAGCATTCAAAGTTCGGAATTTCAACCCGGCCCCCTTTTCTGAGAGGAAAAGTGTATGCCAATGATCTACAGACCCACCCAAAGCTCAAGGAAGCAATTGGACGCACCATTAATGAAACTAGTCCGCAATTATGCCAAAATGTTATTGAAAATTTCGTCAAAATAGTGAACGTTCGCACACAGGAACAAGGCGGTCAGTTACCTGATATTGTGTTCCACACATAACCTCCATGTTTGTACCTTATATTGAAATTAAAATATTCGTACTTTACAAATAAACAATACGTTTTATTAGAAAATTAAAATGTCAGGTGATTTTGAGACACCCTTTGTTTCTGCCCTCGTTTCCACGGATCGTGGTGCTTCATTCTGCATCCATTTTCTCAGTACAAACGCCCGGAAGACGTGACTATGGTAATACGAGGGACTAAGAACAAAGAGCTTCTGTTACGCGAGCTAATGAAATGTGGCGTGGTGATCTACGATATAACTCAAGACGACGGTGAAATAGAGGAGGCCAACTGGGCCCTCGAAGGTTGTAAATGGGATATGCGTAGAAAGCATTACGTATTCGCGCGCTGCTCGTCAAAGGGTGACGAAGAAAGGGCGAAAAGGGTGGAGAGAGGGTGCAGGGAGGTAAAAAAGAAGAGGGAAAAGGAAAAATGTAAACGGAAAATTCACGAAGGTAGGAGAGAAAAAGAAAAAAGGGAGGACGAGAGAAAGTGGTCAAAATGGAGAGGGAACGAGATCAAGAAAGCTGGGAGACGAGAAAAACAGAGTCGAACAAAGCAAATCGTTAAGGGGGGAGATATCTTTAAGCGAAGGAAAAATTGCTAATTTTCATGATTTTTTTTAAGGAAATATTTATTCACCGCTATTAAGACTTAGGGTATGTTTTATAGGGCTGTTATATGGTATTTTTTATATTGATCTTTAAAAATGACGGAGGTATGGCAAACTGGCGTGACGTATAGCTTAAAAAACTGTCCGACTAATTCTGACGAAAATTGGCATACATCTTTCTAACCTTATTGTTTAAAACATGGTCCTAAATGTTTTTGAAAATAAAAAAATGATTTTTTTTTACGAAATGTAGCCATTTTTTTTAATCAATTTTTTTTTGTTTCAAAGCGTTCCATTTCATTGATTTGTAACATTCCTCACTTTTTCTTGGTTCATATTCTGCGTATGAGTGTTAATGAAAGAAAAATCTTCATTGGTTTTTTTTTACATTGATCCTGCCGACGCTACGTGTCACGCCATCTGACTGCATCCGTCGCAAACCCGTTTAGAAACCGTACTATACCTCCCTTATTAAGATTAAGATTAATTTAAAAAAACATATCATGGAACCAAAAATGGTTAAGAAATCTTTCCATAAAAACAAAAATCATGAAGATCAAAAATATTTTTTTCGCGTAAAGGTATCTTCTCAATTTTCGTTCCTTTTCACCCTCCCTCCTGTGCCCCTTTGTAGCCCCTTCCTTCGCACCTCATTGGCTCTTTCGAAATTCCCCAGCTGACACATTAATTCCGTTACTTCCCTGTATTAACCACGTCGGCCTGTTTGCCTCGTGAAAATGAATCTAATTAGTGGAATTCGCGTCGTTTCCTCGTTCACTCGAGCGAAGAATTTCGCGGTGAATTCGGTCTTATTTGAAAAGCTGGTAATTGCGGTTCATTATGTCTGTACGACCCATTATCGCTGAAAAAAACCGTAGAAATCAATAGAAAAGGAGCAAACTGAGAGTAGCGACGGCGCGATCAATACTTGGATGGGTGACCGTCAAGCAGCACGCTTTTATCGAACTTCCGATGATAACACAACCAAACTTGGTCAAATACAAACGCCTTTATCGGCACACGTTTTTCACAGTTACCCTGTGCCCTCGCGAAAATGCGTAATATTTTGAAAAATGAAAATAAAAATGTAGCGTTGAATATATTATATATTCAATTGAAATATTAATATTAAATTAATATTAAATTTATATTTAATACGAATATAATATTATAATATTAAATATAAATTTAATACTAATATTAAATTTATATTTGGTACTAATGAAAGAACTACCAAGGACAGGTTGCGCGGTCGATCTTTCCGATTTTGATTAAATTTGGCATGCTCCTAGAATAGGTAAAAATAGGGGACACGTATTTTTTTATATCTGCGCAACTCGATTTTCAAGGGTTAAAACGCACCCTCGAAAATTGGGGTGTTTTTCGTTTTTCGTCGATAACGTTTTAACGGTACGAGATATGAAAAAATGTCAAATTGCAACAATGTTCATTTTTTCGTGTCCATTGGAGATGAGAATGATATCGTTATCGACGAAAAACGAAAACCACCCCTATTTTCGAGGGGGCGTTTCACCCCTTCAAAATCGGGTTCCGCAGATATAAAAAAATACGTGTCGCCTATTTTTACCCATTTTACAAGCATGCCAAATTTCATCGAAATCGGAGAGATCGACCTCGCAACCTTTCCTTGTAAGATAAACATACATAGTATTAAATATACCATGTATATTTTTCTAGTATAAATTCATTCATTACTTGATGTTACTTTTTTAAATACCTAACTTTTGTTAGAAGTTAAGGGGTCTTCTCACTTGAGACGCTAGGAAAAGCCTATTTTAATAATTTTTTTGATAGGTTTCTATTATAGATATTGATATAAAAGTTGTTACACTTATTAAATACACTTTCGAAATACATTAAAAAAAATTAATGTATTTATGTAACCCAAACAAACTTTACACGCGGTTTTCTCCAAACAACGTTTTTTGACGGCTTGTTGATAAAATTTTCGAAACTACTGAACCGATCTTGTGAAATTTTTTTAAATTTTGATCTTTACTTTTTTTGCCAAAAATGGTGGAAAAACATGTTCTTTTGTTTTTTCGAAAAATGTCCGCCATTTTGTTATTTTTGCATATATAAAAAATCATATGATATGCGCTATAGCCATTAACATACTGAATATAAAACCGTTTGATTTTTTTTTGTTTCGGATGATCCATTTCCGAGATTTCATCAACAGCGCAGACCTACCATTTTTTAAAATACCATTTTCGTCTACAAACAGCGACTTAAATAAATAAAAAGAATTTTTTGATGTATTCCGAAAGTGTATTTATTAAGTATAACTTTTCTATCAATATCTACAATATAAACCTATCAAAAAATAATGAAAATAGCCCTTTTTAGTGTCTAAAGTTAGAAGGCCCCTTAAGCTCTAACTATATTGTTAGAGTTTGCTATTCGACTATAAAGTTCAGAGGCTAGAGAAATTTATCATCGCGATTTTCTTAATCGAAGAAACGAGAGAGGTTAGAGCCTTTTGGGGTTTCTTTAACAAATTGGAAAGTAGAGTGACAAATGAGGAGCAAAAGCGAAAGGGATGTGATCGTAAAAGCCCACAGAGCATACGAAGGAACATTGGGAGAAAAAATAGGAAAGTCCCGACGACGTTAGAAAGGCTGAGTACGGTGACGTTATCTTGCTCGACTTCTTCTCCAGCCATCGTCGAAGAATTATTGAGATCTCGTCGCGAGGCTCCGAAAGCTTTCGAGCGTAACACCGACGCTCGTTTTTTCGTCCTAATCTCCACGATAATGACTTGGGCCCTGACAAAACCGCTCGATCCCGAAAATCCGGACTTGCCATTTACCGAGGCGGATTACAGAAAGCGAAAAGCCCATCCGAACTTCAAGGAGCACATAAAGTGCGAAAAAAAAGCCGCGACGATCGCGAAACTCAACGATCTCGGAGATAAATTGAAATGCATCGTTCTGGGCTCGGGTATAACTTATGGCGAAGAGGAGGGCCCTCTTCATTATCTCTTCAAGATGGCCTGGCATAACGCCGATTATTTGCCGATCTTCGGCAGTGGCGCCAACAGGATTCCTCTCCTGCATGTGCGCGATCTTGCCGAGTGAGCTTAAGATATTTTTTTATTTTTATATCCTTCGCAATAGGCGACAAAGTTATTAAATTACCCACGAAAGCCATCGCTTCATTATTAAGGCGTTACCCCCACTTGTAGCGCAAAAAAGGCCTTTTTCATGATTTTTTTTTTAAAGAAAACTACAAAACTTTTTTAATCGATCAATATACCATCTTAAAGAACACATCTTGAAGAACTTTCAGTAATTTTTTATTGAAAAATATTACATTGTTTAGTGGCAAATGGCCGTCAATGAAATAATGTTTTTATATACACGGTTTGCGGTGACCAACATTGCGGCGAAGTGGATCATCTGAAAAAAAATGCGGATGGATTTAGTAAAATATAAGTATAAACTAGTCTTTAATCGAAGGATTTTAAAAAAATATTCATTTTTCACAAAATGGCGGACAGTCAAAGTTAATGGTTCGACTTTAACGAAAAAAACGGCCGTTTTTTGGCAATAAAACGGCCATTTTTTTCGAAAAAAAGAATCGAATGATTAAAGACTACATTTTTATGTATTAAACAAGCCTGCAAAATTTCAAGAAGATCGGTTCATTAGTGTTCGAGTAATCTTGGTCACCGACTTCAGAAATGCCATTTTGAGAAAAACGCGTTTAAAGTTTCAATTTCAGTTTACATGAAGAAAATATGTTTTTTTGTAAACTTACATAGAGTCATCTATTCCGGGCATCAAAAAAAAACTGCACTTCAAATTGCACTTCAAAAAAAGGCAATAAAAAAAATCGATTTTTTCAAAATCGCAAGTGGGGGTAACCCCTTAACGCAATGATTTTTTAACTGTGGTGCTTTTTATTATTTTTATGTATCTGGATTAAAATCCATAGAAATAGTAGTTTTTTCGTTTAAGGGGTCATGCCTAGTTGTGAAGTCAAAAAATAACTTTTTTCAAGCACATTGTATTTTAACGGTATACCGTATAAATGTTTAGTGAAAATTTCGAGGTGATCGGATCAAAATTGACAGATTTATAGGTTTTTATGTTAAACGCTTTTTTCCTCAAAAGATTTTTGTTTTCGAGGTATTGTTTCGATTTGATGAACGAAAAATGCCATTTTCTGGCAAAAATCAAGGTTCTCTCTTTGAACACGCGACAGTTTTTTTTTATTTGCTATTTGGGAAGTTCCTTCGATTAATCTATACTTATAAAAGAACATGTCTTGACAGATTCATCAACGCCGAGCCAAAACCGCTGAAGCTAATTACATGACATTTAGACAGTAGGTTGCTTTTGTGACGTAAGCGCCCACTAAGAAGGGATTTTTCGACATTCAACCCTTGAGGGGAGAAACGGGGTGGCAAAGTTTGTATGGAAATTTAAAAAATCTGGTCGGATTTACTTGACATTTGGTATTCGTGCTTCTTGACACAATTAATGGAACACGTATTTCAGCATTTTTAGAAATTTAACCCCTAAAGAGAGAACGAGGGTGGCAAAGTTATTATGTAAAATGAAAAAAAAATCTGGTTAGGAGATTTACTTGAAAATTAATATTAAAGCTCTCCAGCACAATTAATAAAACACGTATTTTAGCGTTTTTCGAAATTCAACCCCTAAATGAAAGGGGGTGCCACGTTTGTACGGAAACTTAAAAATATCTGGTCGTATTTACTTGAAATTTGGTATGCGTGCTTCTTCACACAATTAATGGAACACGTATTTTAGCGTTTTTAGAAATTCAACCCCTAAAGAGAGAAAGAGGGTGGCAAAGTTATTATGCAAAATGAAAAAAATCTTGTCTGGAGATTTGCTTAAAACTTAATATTAAAACTCTCCAACCCAATTAATAAAACACGTATTTTAGCGTTTTTCAAAATTCAACCCCTAAATAAAAGGGGGTGGCAAAGTTTGTACGGAAACTTTAAAAAATCTGGTCGTATTTACTTGAAATTTGGTATTCGTGCTTCTTGACACAATTAATGGAACACGTATTTTAGCGTTTTTAGAAATTCAACCCCTAAAGAGAGAAAGAGGGTGACAAAGTTTGTATGTAAAATGCAAAAAAAATCTGGTTAGGAGATTTGCTAGAAACTTAATTTCAAAGCTCTCCAACACAATTAATAAAACTCGTATTTTAGCGTTTTTCGAAATTCAACCCCTAAATGAAAGGGGGTGGCAAAGTTTGTACAGAAAATTTAAAAAATCGGGTCAAATTTACTTGAACCTTTGTATTACTTCTCCTAGACATAATTAATGAAATTTCAGCGTTGTAGGAAATTCAATCCTTAAGGGGAAAAGGGGGTAGCAAAGTTCGTATAGTGAAAGAAATATCTGTTCAGATTTACTTGAAACTTAGTATTAATGCTCATCAACATAATTCTACGTGTTCCTTAATGAAATATTTCAGGAGCACATTTCATTAAGCAGCATTCAACACTACAGAGAAATCTAGTCATATGATAAACTAATATACTAACGAAATCTGTTTGATTTTTTTATATTAGATCACTTGGTTCAGAAGGGCACTGCTCACCGCAAATACGTTTTCGAGAGGTGCTTCCGTTCTTTTTCAGATGATACCTTTTCAAATGGCACTTTTTCAAATTCTCCATTTTTGTAGAAATTTGTCATCACGATTTTTTTTAATTCCAGAAATGAGATGTTTTCCACTGTTACAACTAGGCATAACCGGTTAATTCAAGTTCAGTGTCGTTAATCAGCTAATTGAATTACCCAATTGCGTTTTTTCTTCGACCACCAGTCGAAAAATTCTAAAAATAAGATCAAAATGATTGTACAAGATTTTACTTAACTAATATCCAATTGACTGGTGCTTTCGATGGCGGCTAAAGAAGACTCACTCTTTCTCAGGATTATCTACATGCTCATCACGAAATGGCCGAAATCGAGGTACATCGTAGCCGTTGAGCCGGAACTCATTTCTCAGGCGACTATAGCAAAGGTGAATATTTTGAAGAATCAAAATAAAAATGTGTCATTAAATATATTATACATCAAATTCAAATATTAATTAAATCTTCCCAACAACTCTTTTATAAATATTATAAAATATAGTATAAACATTATCGAGTATATTATACATTCAATTTTAATATGAATCAAATATAGAAGAAAATATTTTACATTTTATAATGATACAATGGCTTCGTTATTTATGTACCTCGATTAAATTGTGGGGTTGAAGTTTGAATCGTTGAAATGCAACGAAAATTCTTTTCAATTTCTTGTTTTCATTATTATCCAAAATCATATTATGCAGATTTCTTGTAGATAACTGAATAAGAATCCGAAAAATCGTTTGCTTGATTTTTGTAGATTAAATCTGCAACAGAATATTTGCGAACCGAAAGAAAAAAAAATCGTTGCATGCCAACTATGCAAACTTCAACGTTTCAATAAAATTCACCTTCCGAAATTCCAAAAAGTATCAGAATTGCAGACTTTTTTCCATGAATAAAAATTGCAGCCTTTATTTTCGAGCCCTTAAGGCGGGATATACATTAACAATGATAAAAAAATCGATCACTTTTTTCTTCTCTAAACGATAGAACCATATTTGTAGAACATTTTCCCAAAGTTTCAAAGCGAAATTCGAAAAACTTCGAACGATACAGAGGCACAGATATGCAAAAGTAATTAAATTAACAACTAACAATTACAATTACTACTGTAATTGATAATTTAATTACCTTGTTATAGATTACTTAAGTAATTAGTCACCACAAGTACCTAGTGCAATTTAATTCAAAGTCTATGTAAACTTCAAACGCGTTTTTCTCAAAACTGCGTTTTCGAGATTGGCGTGCAGGATTACTCAAAAACTATTAAGCCGATTGGGTTGAAACTTGGTAGAAATACTGATAATATCGCTACCTTCTACTTGGCGAGAATTGTTTTTGAAATTAAAAAAAAAACTACTATTTTAATCCAAATTTGATAGAAATTTTGCGTAAAATGCCGATTTTTTTTGTAAATGCTTGGCATTCTCTGAAATTTGCATTTTTTTCATTTTAGTTACTGACAAATAGAAACTATACCTGTTCTAAATGAACAAATTTTTGAATTTTTTTTGCCAATAAATGACTTTCAAAAAATTATTTTGTATACTCAAATATACTATTAATGTATACCTATAGTTTGCTAAATGGAGTATAACTATTTCTTAGTTTTTAAAAATCCCTCAAAATTGCTTAATTCTTTCCTGTCTAAATGTATATCCCACCTTAAGGAGTTTCGGTACAAAAGTCAAAATGTTAAGAAATTGATTAAATTTGGGGATAATGTTCTTCAACATTAAGTCTGAAAACACAAATTTTTTAAAAATTTTCTTCTACTTAGTTATCGAGTAATTAAGCATTAAAGCAGATTTCTTATGCCCGCAATGTATACCTATATATATGGAAACGCTATGCTTATAAACGGGAACTTTAGTGGTAACTTACTTAATAACTGTGCAGAAGAAAAGTCTGAAAAAATTTGTATTGTCAAATTTGGCACTAACGAATATGTTCACCAAATTTTATAAAATTCTGAACTTTTTGAATTTTTTGTGTTTTGAACATGGTTTAGCATGGCAACATTGTATCGCCCGTACCGAACATCCTTAAGGGAGACTGAATCAGAAGGTCCGAAAAATCGTTTTCTTAAATTGCTTAAATGGATAGATAAACTATTCAAGAATATATGTACAAATTTACAGATGCCAATTGTAAATATTTTCGAAGATACAAGGTCAAAAGCAGAGAAGCGATTGATATTTGATATTGATATTTCCTCCTATTGGAAACTTTAAAGCGCGTTTTCTCCAGTCTTCATTTTTACGATTTTTCCAAATCGGCGGGCGTGATGGCAAAACAACTAAACGACCTATTGAATCAAATCAAAGTTTATTTTCTTCAGTATGAAAATTTCTTCTAAGTGAATTAAAAAAGTCTTTTTAAATATTTTTTATAGCACGTCAAAGTTTTTTTTTAACACATTTATTTTTCAAACCCGAGAAAAGTTGCAATTTCACTATTTTTTCAGCTTTTTCTTAATTCGCCCAAAAGAAAAATATATGAAAAACGGAAATTTTATTGGTTTATTTGGTTCAGTCAAGAATTACGAGCTGCATCTTTCCCACCGATTAGGGACTGCAGTAGCAAGACGCATATGGAATAGGCTGATAAATCTGCAGTCATTTATTGTTTCATGTTAAACATTTATTTAATACATTTCAAATATACATGAAAAGATACCTCAGTGTTTACCAGGCTCACTTTTTTCCCCCCTTCTAAACAAATTCCCAAAAAAATGCTTTTTTTGAACCTTCTAATTCAGGCTCCCGCCTCAAGGGAGCCAAAAATGATGCAATCACGTTCGTCCCGTTTTAGTGGGCAAAAAAGAAAAGATCGATCGAGAAATGCCCCAATATGGTTCTTTCTCCCTGCACCAAATTAGATCATCGCTAAGTTTCATCCCTCGAGGAATCTTTCCTCGGAGCAGCCCCCTTGTTGTTTCTTTTTCCCTTCTGTTTGTGTTAACCGTGAACTTTTTCAATATACGGATCCACATATGTATAATTTCTTCGCAGAAAATCAGCACAGCCCTCGCGACCGGAAAAGTTCAGCTTATCACGGCCGAGGAAGCTTTTTTATTCGGCGAACTTTCCCAACGAAGTTACGATATGATGAGCGCCGATATAAATATTGCACCCGGTTATGTTGACGACAATGAATTCGATTGGCATTCGAATATGTTTTTCCGCGATAACGTCGATAACCTCGTTGACGAATATAAGAAATCACGAAAATTGTCGCCCCTGAAAATTATCGTACTCGGACCACCCGCCTCGGGCAAAACCGTACTCGCTCGGAGATTGGCTCAACATTATGGAATCCATTACATACACGTCAAGAGTCTCATCGAGGACACCATTCTAAAAATAGTACATACACTCTACATTTTTTATATGCTCGTGACATATTCTAGCTCGACTGAACAAAAACGTTTCCTTCCCCTAGGATTCAAAGCCACATTCAGAAACATTAAATTACCAAATTATTAAACGTTGAAAAATAATTCTCTTGAAGTTGGAATGCATCGGATTTTTTTTTTTCGTGATGCTTAATTTTTTTTCCACATTCAGGCTGCGAAAATCACTAAAACGTTTTTTCTGATGTTAGGGATGTGCAATGTAAATCCGCAAGAAAAAAACTTGAGATAATAATACGAATGATTTTTTTTTTCTAACAAGGGAGAATTTTCGTTGCATTCCAACGATGCAGATGTCACTATCATGAAAAATGTAGAATTTAGCTATTGGGTAGATGATGATATTTTCATAACTTCAAAATTGTTCAATCGTGAAAGGATGGGACACGCCTATCAGCTGAAAAAAGTATTTGATGATATACACGGTGTCCCAGAACTGATGGTAGTCCCTGAAATGGGGGTTTGGGGGTGAAATTCTGAGTCGATTGATATAAGTATGTATGGGTCTCACATCAACCCCTGATTTATTATTAATTTTTAAAAGGTGGGCCAATCAGGTGCGCCGGCCTTTTATAAATATAGCACTGTTCAATCGTGAACGGATGGGACACGCCTATCGGCTGAAAAATATATTTGATGATATACAGGGTGTCCCAGAACTGATGGTAGTCCCTGAAATGGGGGTTTGGGGGTGAAATTCTGAGTCGATTGATATAAGTATGTATGGGTCTCAGATCAACCCCTGATTTATTATTAATTTTTAAAAGGTGCGCGCACCTGATTGGCTCGCCTTTAAAAATCAATAATAATTCGGGGGTTGATCTGAGACCCATACATGCTTATATCAATCGACTCAGAATTTCACCCCCAACCCCCCATTTCAGGGACTACCATCACTTCTGGGACATCCTGTATATTTTTAAATAAAATCCCTTACAAATTGTGTTTATTATAACAATGTTCATTACTTTACCAGGACGGTGAATATATATTTTTCAATTTTTTGTCGTAATTATTACGAGCAAATTTACAAGTTGATAAATGAATTATACTTCGTCAATTTGCTTGATTTCTGATGCGAACAATTTTGCAAATATCAAAGTCCAAAGAGATCGAGGCTGCCAATGCTGCGGATATTGGGAAAAAAAATTATCCCAAGGTCGAGTTTGAAGATTTGGATGACGAGGACGAAGAAGAGGAGGACGTGCCAGGGGTGGATCATATGCAGGAAGAGCTGAACGAAATCCGTGGTAATCTCGCCAAGAATAATGGCCGCCTCAACGAAGATATTCTCAACAAGTTATTATTGCCCTCCACGAAAATTTACTTGGAAAGGACTTTTTCTACAATGGAAGAAAAATCGAACGAACGTTCGTCGTTGTAGGCTTTTCGTCAAACGTCTTTTGTCGAAGAATTGTCAGAACCAAGGATACGTGATAGACGGACATCCAAAGACGTTTTCGCAGGCCAAAAGTCTTTTCGAAACTGGCGACGATGACGAGGACGTCGAGGAAGCCGAGAGTGATGATTCAATGATCGGCACAAACCGAAAAATCATGCCCGAACTTATCATTGTTCTCGAAGCCAGTGACGAATTTCTCATTGAACGCGTGATTCATTTGCCTGAGAAGGACGTTCAACAGACTCATTACGATGAGGAGGGCATGTTGCGACGCCTGAAAGAATACAGGTCATTCAAATTATTCGCTCATTTTTTCGTTTTAGATATAATGCCAATCATAATATTTATTAAGCTATCTTATTAAAGTAAATTGTTATAAAATGGTAATATTATTTTCTAATTTCTGCATAAACAAAAATGGCAAAATTATAGAGAAAAATCCATATGTACAGGGTGTCCTGTTATGAATGGATAATCCTGCAACTGTCGATAGGTCAGATCATGCCCTACTATATTCTGAAATTTCAATTTAGTAAAAGTAAAAGTCGACAAGAGCTTCGAAATTTCCAATTTTCGCCAATTTATTTTTACTCTTCTCACTGATAAATTTGACGCTTTGTAAAATTTTCATAACAATTCATCCTTTTCTCTTTAGAAACAAATTTTTCAAATTGACCTCACACTTCTACCCCAAGAATTACAATCTTTGTTCTCATAAAATAATTCTTTAAAGCTCTTGTCCGTAAAAAATATTATAGGCCGTTTTATTCGTAAAACTGAAATGGCTGCTCTTTTTCGCGCATCGTAATTGCGACCCACATTTGGTCTCGTTAGTCAAACTACGGACCAATCGTAGCTGTACTCTGTGACGAGCGGTACCATAATACAATAATACATAATAATACATATCGTCTAATTGGTGTTTGCTACAAATTATTATAATAAATTATTCAGAAAATGTAACACGTCGCTGTCTATTTTCTTTTTATGCTACAAGGAATTATAGTGCATGCGAGATTTATTTTTTAGCGGAAATTGTGAATTTCGAAAACCTTGAGCGACCACTAAATATTCATCAGTGGACTAGAGCTTCCGCGAGGTTAATTTAAAAATTATAAGGCGTAAAATTCATGAGTGAGAAGTGGACGAAAAAAAAATCAATTTTTCAATGTAAATTTGAATTTTTGGGAGGTTTGAGCGACCTCTAAATATTTTTTGACCGCTCGCAGCTTTCGTGACAATTTTTTTCCCCTTCAAGGAAAATAATTTGTTGGTGAGAAAAAGGAATAAAAATGGAGCTCAAATTTGTGCCGCCCTAATATATATATGTATATAATTTCCATAAAAACAAAAATAATAATTATAGAGAAAAATCGAGTGGCTTCGACAAACTTCTATTCCATATTTATATAATAGAAGTTTGTCGAAGCCACTCGATTTTTCTCTATAATTATTATTTTTGTTTTTATGGAAATTATATATATATATACGATTACTCTCACTTGCAGAGAAAGAAATACCGAAGAAGAGACACCTCTACAATTTTTCGATGAACGCGAAATGCATCCACTCTTCCTAAATATCGAAGATGACATGTGTCCCGAAATGTTTTCGACGTTTGTCCGATGCATTGAGAGACTCGGGGAACCGAGAAATTATGGTAAAATTATCTCAAGATACATTGAAACTCGATTTTTCAAATACTTCTATAAATTTATTTACTTAATTATTCAACTGTCATCAGTATTC
This sequence comes from Ophion slaviceki, assembly GCA_944452715.1. Classification (NCBI taxonomy): domain Eukaryota; kingdom Metazoa; phylum Arthropoda; class Insecta; order Hymenoptera; family Ichneumonidae; genus Ophion; species Ophion slaviceki. The sequence goes on from OX101794.1 coordinate 26,992,143, forward strand.
TAATTTTTCAAATCACACGCTCCCGAATTCCCCCAATAAACGAAAAATCATGAAAATTTCGTACATAAGAAACATTTTTTCACCGAACTATTATCACGACCAAAGTCGATAGAATTTTTGGGCTTGATTAAATCATTCATCAAAGCAAATTGTAAAAAAAAAACATTAAATTTATTAAACCCTGTATAAAATGTCACATCCATCAAGACATCTTGCAAAAAAATGGTGACGATAGCATCCTTACAGTATGAGAGGTGTGGTGCGATCGTAAATTCGCCCCCAACGCATCCTCTCCACATGTCGCCGTACATTTACATCCGAATCGATGGATAAAAAAACTTTGCGATTCCACCCGTAGCAATTAAAATATTCCAACGTGCCTGCTGGCGAAGAAAAGGTAAAGAAAAAAATCTGAGATAGATCGGCAAGATCTTATAAATGAGGCTGGTGGAAGGGTGGGTTTATCGTGCCACGTGCCACAGGGGGTAGTACGAGAAAAAAAAGAGCGGGATGGAGAGAAATAACGAGAGCGTTTTTGCGTCGCGAACAGGTCCGTCGGATTTGGAACGAGCGGAGGTTAAGAAACGCGTCGAGGCGGAAGCCCTCGCCCTTTCGAAGATCGAGGCTGCTCGAAAGGAACGCGAGGATTCCGAGAGAAAAAGGGCCCGTGAGAGGAAAATGATGGAATGGGTGAGTTACAAAGAGGCTTAACGTTTGACACGTGCACGCATAAAGCTCGCGTTCACATTCTTTTCGCCACTCAAATTAATCTATTCTTAAAGTCGATGTTTCGCTCAGGAAAATTCAGTCAGCTATAAACTATGTTTTTTTTCGAAACTTTACGTGTTTCGCGAATTGCAAGAAAGTGAGGATTCCTTAGCAGAATGCTGTCGAAGCTTGCATCGTTGAAATGCAATTTTATTGTATATAGCATTGAAAATGATTTTAACCCTTCGCCGTCACACCTTATGGCTATAACGTGCAAGTCACAAGGGGTCGCAATGACCCCAGCCATGTTTCAAACGATCGCCGCGTTGACAGTATCGTTCCGAATGACTCATAAAAATACAGGATAGTAGTTTGAACATTCTAGAATGTTGCACTCCCGGAATTATATTTTTATCGAATTTTCAAATGGCGGAAAAAAATCGGCAACGATGCGTGAAAAAAGCTCTTTTTAGTAAGAAAAATCATAACTCTGGCAAATTTCATTTTTTCTTCATAAAATTTTAGGGTGATACTCTTGAGATATGATAGTTTAAGGGAGTAGGTCCATAGAGGGAAATAGTTTAAGAAAAAACATAGCTGCACGTTCGACTCTAGTGTGCACTTACAAAGAGCTAAGCACCGTTAGAAAACAGGCCAGTTGCCTTGGCCGCCAACAACTTATAGTAGTTTTGGCTTGAAGTTGCGCTTGGGGTCATTCAGACCCCGGTGACCGCGGAAGGTTAAAACTGTATATGTTTGTTGAGGTAGGCTGGGTGTAGGGGTCTGCGTTAGCTGGATGTCACACGAAACTAACGCTACCCCCACTCTGTTGTAGTAGAGTGGGGGAAGCTGCGAAATGCTGAATGCCTGTGAACAGTGGAAAAAATCCCTTCCTAACCAATTCTAATCTTGGTGTTAATTAAAAAATTATATTCCAACTTATATAACGAATATATTACAAAAATTATAAATATAACAATTATTATAAAAGCAAACCCAAATAAACCCAATTATATACCTCAATTTATCAATATTTTTTGAAAAATAATAAAAACCAACTCATACTATTTACATGTATCTGTTTTTTATAATCCGAAAAGTCTGATCACATTTTCAATGCCATGGCATGGTGGAAATGTAGAAAAACAAAAATTAAAAAATCTACAAATATTAATCAAAGTGCAACTTTTTTATTAAAGAGCTGCACTTTGTGTAATATCTATAGATTTTTTTATTTCTGTTTTTCTACATTTTTATTGCAATACAAAATCATTTTCGATCGATTTAGGTTGGACCTAATGTAAAATGGCTTTTAATGAAGATCTTCAAAAAGTTTGAAGTAGCCTTAGTTTCCCGAAAAAAATTGGCAACTAGAAAAAAAATTATTTTCGTTGAATTCAAATGATCCAAACTTCAATATCATTGAGCAGAACGTTTAATGCTTTTTTATAAATTATTGAATTATTGTTTATTAAATTATTAAATTATGGAAAATTATTTTGCAAAAGTGGACTGCGGTGTTTGTTATTTATTCGACGAGCTCTGTAGTCAATAAGCAAAACGATTACCTTTGGAATGATTCTCGTATACTTTTAGTGTTAAAAAACACAGTCTACCAATTGTTTAAATGACGTCAAAGAACAATTATTTCCATTTCGAAAAATATCCATCGAAGGAATCAATTTAAACGATCAACAAATTATCTTACTTAACGAATGAACATTTTTAACGTTTTTTGTCGACTCAATTCTGTAGATTTTTTTGTAGAATTTCATTCTGTGTGCACTTAATGAAAAATTATCGTCTACTCCATAAATCAATGGAAACTTAGTGCAAATGGTTTTAAGGTAGAACGATCGCGCCCACTTAGTCCGATAGATTTTGTTAAAATTATAACCAGGCATCGTTCATATTATGCATGTTTGAGTAAAATTTCAGAACAGTCGAATATTACGATTGGGAGATAATGGGTTTTAAAATTTCAACTTTTAACACTCCAGAGTCTGTGTTGACTGAAAGTCAGTTCACATAATTCGTCGTACCATTCAATTGTGTTTGTAAATTTTGAAAACAAATTATGTTTAGATACCAAACTAATTAGGGAAAAAGTGAAAAAAGTTTGTATGGCCTTTACTATTCAGTTTTGCTAAAAACGTTCAGTAAAGACAGAATAATTCTCCGTAAAAAATATTTGTCCTCTATAATAATACATATGGCAACACCGCAGAACAGTATTATTCAATATTTCGAGAAAAAATAATAATTATCGTGTTCCAAAAGTTAAAAACTTTCAGCATAAAAAAAATATTTGCCTAATAAATATTAATGTTTTACATTGTTTATGTTATCTTTATTAACAAATAAAAGTGTTGGTTAATTCATAACGAATTAAAAACTTTGTTCGATTAAGGCGTTACCCCCACTTGTAACGCAAAAAAGGCCTTTTTCATGAATTTTTTTAAAGAAAACTACAAAACTTTTTTAATCGATCAATATACCATCTTAAAGAACACATCTTGAAGAACTTTCACTAATTTGTTTATTGGAAAATATTACATTGTTTAGTGGCAAATGGCCGTCAATGAAATAATGTTTTTATATACACGGTTTGCGGTGACCAACATTGCGGCGAAGTGGATAATCTGAAAAAAAAAATGCGGATGGATTTAGTCAAATATAAGTATAAACTAGTCTTTAATCGAAGGATTTAAAAAAATATTCATTTTTCACAAAATGGCGGACAGTCAAAGTTAATGGTTCGATTTTAACGAAAAAAACGGCCGTTTTTTGGCTATAAAACGGCCATTTTTTCGAAAAAAATCGAACGATTAAAGACTACATTTTTATGTATTAAATAAGCCTGCAAAATTTCAAGAAGATCGGTTCATTAGTGTTCGAGTAATCTTGGTCACCGACTTCAGAAATGCCATTTTGAGAAAAACGCGTTTAAAGTTTCAATTTCAGTTTACACGAAGAAAATATTTTTTTTTGTAAACTTACATAGAGTCATCTATTCCGGGCCCATACAGAAGTATGGGCCCGGATACTTATACTTCAAAAAAATGCAATAAAAAAAAATCGATTTTTTCAAAATCGCAAGTGGGGGTAACCCCTTAAAAATGACTTCCAAATAAAAATTTGTGTTTCAGTATTATTTTAAATATGCCGAGCAAACTTACGTCATTGGCTACGTGTAACCATGCGGTGTTGCCATATATCTTCTTATTATAGGGTACAAATATTTCTTACGGAAGATTATTCCGTCTAAATTTCAATGCAGACGCTGCAGTGTTGAAAGTTGCAATTAAAAAACCCATTATCTCCCAATCTAAATAGTCGACTGTTCCGAAATTTCACTCAAACATGCATAATGATATGAACAACGCCTGGTTAAAATTTGAACAAAATCTATAGAAATCAAGAGCGCGCGCTCGGTCTACCTTAACTTAACCTTGGATGGAATGGAACTGGGGAGAGATTCGTGAAAACTTTACTCCCCGTAGAGAGGTCCTTCATAAAGCCCGAAAAGTTTTTAATATTATTCTAACTAATTTTAATATTAGCCTCCCGGGGAACACTTCTAAGCCGCTTCCATGCAAATGGCACGATTTAATTTGGACCAAATAAATCGTCTCTCCAAGTGTGTCCATTGTTCCATCCTTCTCGAAGCTCTGCAAGGACAGGGCGAACCGTATTGAGTAAATCCAAGATTGACACGAATTCAGTATTCAAGATGTCGACTAGCTCGAATATTCGAACAGAAACACGAATCTTAAGGCTCGTAGTATTGCCACAAAAAGGGGAGAAACTTTATTCTTCGTTCTTCTGTCGCGGTGAAACTTTCGAGGGAAAAAAAAAGCTTTTGACCGAAGTATGGCCATTCGGCGTTGTCGGGAACGTCTGAGCCGTAACTCGCCGAGTGAATTGGGCCATAATAAAGAAGTAGAGAGTCAGATCGTCTGGAATCTGGAGAAAGAAAATTTGGCGTGACGAGATTTTTAGACCCTTAACTTTGCGAGGGGCCCCAAGTTTTCACCCGAGATGCATCTTGGGAGAAAAGTTTCGTCGCTCCCTCTAGTACAATTTAAATATTTTAGCCTCCTCCGTTAACGTGAATTTGTTATTCCTTCCTACATCTCGCGCACCACCGAATAATAGCTCGTTTATCCGCGAAGCATCGAGATCTCTTGAATTATTTAATTTCTCGTCGGAATATGTTTTGGAAAAGTTTTTGAAGAAACGTCGAACACGAAGCAGAAAAATCGAGCGATGAACAATTGAATATCTGTTGGATAAAATGTAATTGAGTATAATGGTAAATTCTGCGCCTATCACATGCGTTGTTATGTATATTTTATCGAAGAATTTCAAAGAATTGGAAAAAGGGAGGAAAATTTCGATGTTTGACAGCAATGTGCTTACTTTTTAAAAATACACAGGAAGACTTGATGGAGAAACTTCAAAAAGAAGAAGATGAGCAGCTGTCTACTATGGTGGAACCGCTGCGACATTATCTTGTTCGATACATATTTCCAACGCTGACGAAAGGACTTATAGAAGTTGCAAAACTGAGGCCGGAAGATCCCATAGATTTTCTCGTAAGTACATATGTTATTATAATATCGTCGTGGTAATGATGAAATTATGAATATATATATATACACACTTTCTACCAAAAGTTTACGATCATTTTGGATAATAGCAAAAGTGTATAATTATAAAATTATAAATTAAATATAATATAAAAAATAATAATGTAAAATTATAAACATTAAAATGATTATATACATATATCTGATTATTTTAATTTTTATAATTTTATATTATACTTTTTTATGTTATTTTTTATATTATATTGAATTTATAATTTTATAATTATATACTTTTGCTATTATCCAAAATGATCGAAAACTTTATAGAGCTATATAACTATATATAAATACATATAAACACACTTCCTATCAAAAGTTTTCGATCACTTTGGATAATAGCAAAACTTTCGAATAACATAATTAGTACATAATTAGTAATAATAGTAGTGTAATCATTATACAAATATACCATTATATAATAAAGTCCAATAATATAACTAGTACATAATTAGGAACAATAGTAGTATAATTATATAATAATCTAATTATAATACAATTAGAATAATAATATATACACTTTATAGAGCTGTATAACATCTTCGTAAAATAAGAAATAAAATAAAATTTATTATTCCAATATAATTTTTCTATTATCGGAAGTACTTGAAAAACTTTGGGCGGGAAGTGCATGTAAGTTAGTATATTATTATGGCATTAATATAATATCAGAGTTCTAGGTTTTTCGCTGAAAAAGTTTAAAAACATGGTGTTGAAGTTTGCATCGTTGGAATGCAGCGAAAATTCTTTATTTTTTTATTACTTTTTTTGTATTACCATCTAAACCCTTATTTCCAAGTTTAGGTTATGTTTCAGTCATTCTTGTAGCCTAAATTAGCCCAAACAATTGGGCAATACGAGAAAAAATATTTTTGTTGCATCCCAACGATGTAATAAAAAACCGTAAAAAATAAGGAGTTTATTTTTCGTCCATTTCTATTCCCGAAACTAATCGTTTATTTTTTACCCACACCCCTCCCCGTATCCTTGACATTATTCTCGTCGTTGTCATTGCACTTTGCCTTTGTCATTGACGGATACAATATATTAATATTTACCGCGTGCTCGATTTCATTTTTGTCATTGTCTTTATCCGGTTGATTATTCGCCGTAAACATTAGTGCTAATGACGTTCCCAATGGTGAGCCTTCCTTCGCACAAAACGAAGATAAAAAAGAGCGCGGGTAAAAATCAATGCTTCGAAAACTCAATTTATCACCCGTCACCGCCTTTTTTTGCTTCCACGGGCTCGGCGTTTTTCGTTCTCGCGAGAAATAAGGACAAGGAGGATTTAATCGCTGGTAAAAGTTTCTTCGTGATTACCCTTCGTAATTTAACCTCGGTCGCTCGTGGATAATTCAATCAGACGTCTATCAAAGTCTTCTTTATCGCACGATCGCTGTCTGAGCTCAACCTTTTGGAATAGAGAGATTCGATCAGCCGAGAGTGATAACGTTTCGGATTTTTTTTTACTATCGCTCACATTATTCGACCTCTGGTATCAATCGAAGGAAATTGTGCCTTGCCGAAGTCGAACGAGGACAATTTTTTTTTGTTGCGAAAGTGAAAAATTCGATATATGTAATCGAAAAAAGGGGGCTATAAAAGTTTCACTTAAAAAATATGGCGTTTTCACGATGGCTATAAAATCGTTCATCGCATAATTTGTTAAATTATTTAAAACGTTAACGAGATTATGTCAATTACTCCACTTTAATTTCTGAGTAAAAAACGATGTATTGTTTATACAGTTGATGTTAAGCAAGACTCGTCGATAAAACTTGATTCACAATTTATTTGCGATTTTTCTGTACAGACGACTTTCCAATGATTAATTTTTTTTTCTCATATTTTTTTAAAACATATAGTCATTATAATCGACGTTACTACTCAATTGTATGCGTGTATTACAATATCGTACTCCATTAGTAATTATTGCTTATACATTAAATGGAATTCAAAAGTATGTTTCATCCGGATCAATCGTTCGGTTCAACAATAATTGATGGAGCCACTGGCAATAGGCGTGTAAATGTTTGATGCGAAGTAATTAGTCCTTTGCATAATTCCACAGCCGCAACGGCTGTATATAAAATGCACTCTCCGCTACAACTGAACGGAATTTTCGGTCCATCGATTCTTCAAGCACATTTGAATGAACCGAATTTTGTGAAATGTAACGCATGAGAACATCGATTTGAGAGGAACGAAAAAAAAAATTGTTGAAATTTGTTGAAATGAAATGACGTTGAATTTTGCATTGTGGGGATCCAACGAAACTTAAGGGGGGAGATACCTTTAGGCGAGGAAAAATTGGCTGTTTCTTTTTAAGGAAAGATGTATTCATCTTTATCGAGACTTATACTATGTTCTACTACTACTTTTAGCATGATTACATGGTATTTTTAAAATTTATTTATCTTGAAAAATGGCACAGCTATGGAACAGTCTCCTAAACGGGTTGTGGCGGATATTGTCAGAGGGCGTGACACGTAGCGCTGGCGGGATTGATCCGAAAAAAACCAACGAAGATTTTTATTTCATTAACACTCATACGCAGAATATGAACCAAGAAAAAGTGAGAAATGTTTAAAATCGACTAAATGGTACGCTTTGAAACAAAAAGATTGAGTTTTCTGAAAAAAAATGGCTACAGTTTGCAATAAAAAATACGCTTTTTTCTTCAATTTTCATAATAATTTAGGATCATGTTTTAGACAATAAGGTTAAAAATATTCGTACCAAATTTCGTCAGAATCGGTCGATTAGTTTTTCAGCTATACGTCGTGCCAGATTTGAAAATGCAGTTTAGAAGACCGTGCTATTCCTCCCCTTTTTTTAGAGATTAATAAAAAATGATAAAATACCGTAGAACAGCCGAAAGTAGTAATAAAACATACCCGAAGTCTCAAAAATGGCAAATAAATCTTTCCTTCAAAAAAGAAATCATGAAAATCAGCGAATTTGTTCCTTGCCTGAAAGTATTTCCTCCTTGATTCGTTTTTATTTCTCAATATTACAAAAATTATTTTGCCTGTTAAAATCATACAAACGGTTCCACGTATTCTTATTAGAGATATATATGACCTCATTTCGGCATAAAAAGCCATGAGATAATATTAAAAATAGAAAATAAAAATGGAGAACAAAAAATCGTTGCATTCCAACGATGCAAGCTTCAGCGTCATAGAGTGTATGAATTTTATATGTGCCTAAAATAAAAACGTATGAATGTATGAATTTTATCTTGGCCATTTTCAAAGATTAAAAAATAAATAAAATACCATGTAACAGCCAAAAGTACTCGTAAAAAATACCCGAAGTCTCAAAAATGGCAAAAAAATCTTTCCTTTGATGAAAATCACCAAACATTTTTCCTCGCCCAAAAGTATCTTCCCCCATGGATAATGATAAAAAAAGAAAATCAAGAATCGAGAACGAAAAATCGTTGCATACCAATGATGCAAGTTTCAACGTCATAGAATGTATCGATTTTATTTTTGCCTCTCTACGAACAAGAGAATAGCAAGGATCCTACATTTGTGCCGAAGCTTCACGAAAACGAAAAAGAATGCCAATAAATTCAAATGTATCTTTGTTTCTATCAGTACTGGTCTGAAAGTTCACTCGTAGGCTCGTAGGGTTGGGCCTACGAGATAACAAGTGGCGAGAGTCAACGGGTCCACGTTTTCATCGTATATAATCGTTAATTGGGTTTCCACGGACACCCAATCCGACTTTATATTGGAAGGTACGAGGGTACCCGGAAGGGGGGAGCGTTGTATTTCATCGGATAACCATTTTCCATTTTTCCCTTGCGATATCTCCCTCAGCCCCCCCCCCCCTTGCGAATGTGGATTTTTCACCGTCCGTAGTAATGTATGGAACATGAGGGAAAACGACCATTCGCCGGGGGCGGTATTGTTGATCCCATCGAGGGTCGGTGGGCCCGCGGTGAAAAGGACAATCCCGAACATTGACCGGACAGTGAAATAGCCCCGAAAATGTCAGCCGGACGGGAGAGCTGCGTTGATATCTCTCTCTCTCTCTCTCTCTCTCTCTCTCTCTCTCTCTCTCTCCCTCGCATTTTTACTTTCCATTACTGTTGCGTACAATGTGGAAAATGATGGTGCTACACACTTTGACCAAAAAAGTCACGATGGTTGAACACCCGTCTGACATTGGGTTGATCTCTGCTGATCTCTCGAATGGAAGGGAAAGAGAGAAGGAGTGAGAGAGGGAGAGAGAGAGAGAGAGAGGCACGACAATAACTATAACTTTTACTGTCACCCCGCTCCACTCTCCGCCAAAGTTACATCCACAAACGTGTATCGCGTGCCCGAGTGTCTAACCAACGTTGACCCTTTCTACTGCGCGCCAGACGACAGCCAGGGTCGCCCGAGCAAACGCTGGCTGCCTATTGCGCCCGAGGCTTTTCCGCAATTTACTCTTCCCTCGATTATTAAAATGACAGGGTCAGGCGAATAAAGTTTTCTTCTTAAGGCTCCACTCCGCCCTGGGTGAGTAAGCGATAGATGAAAAGACAACATTCGCAAGCTCGTTCGTTTACTCTATTTTCAAAATGACAATGTCACGATGGAAATCGCAGATTTTTTCGCAAGACTACGAATCGATCGAGGCGTGTCTGTAATGTCGTAAGAGTTGCACCTCGTCCCTTCCGGCAATGCAGTGGGAAAATGTATATTAATTTTATTTCGAAACTTTTTGGATACAACATGAATTGATCAATATTAGACAATGCAAAAATTATTTATCCTTCAATCGGACGTAAATTTTCCGCAATGGCGTCTTTGTCGCGGAAACGGATCCGAAGGATGGGAATTGGGGTCCAGAAACGAGTATAAATTGAAGTACACGATAATGGCCCTTGACGGGGACAAGTATGTCGTCCCATTACACCCGTTGTGGGTCAGTTGCATAAAGGAAGCAAGGGCTATTGTACGCAGGCAGTGGCCTACGTCCCCATTTATGTGCACTCGCTGTAATGGTCTGCGAAGCCGTAACAACGAGTCATGCACTTTGGCCAAGCGGTGCATGGAGATATAATGTTGATCGGGTATTTCGATCACGCGCCCATTTCGCACATACGCAATGCATGATAATGCCTATGGCTTCGACATCAGGTCTCCTGTGACAACCCAGGACGCGCGTGTGGGTACTAAGCTTTTCAAAGCGTGAAAATCCATATACGATAATGAAGGTGACGGTCGTGACTGTAGCCTTTCTCAGAGTTCAATGTCCCGAACTTCCGTGAGCCTAGCCAATCAGGATGCTGGTCCGAGCAGTTCATTCTCCGCGAGCCTAACCGGCAGAATGCAAACCCAAAAGCCCCAAACCGCCGTGACTCCAACCACGGGACGTAAAAACCCGAATACCGGATCCTCCGGGACTTTAGCCAACCAGGCCGATCAGTGAGCAAGCCTGAAGAAACTGTACAGCTGTGACTTCAGTTACTCAAAGCACAAACCTCATGTGTGGCAACGCCGTGACTTCAACCGCATCCCGTGTGTATAGTGAGGTTTTGCACAACACGTGCGTTTGCTTTGTCATTTTTGAACGAACCTGCGAATTTGTCTGCAAAATCTCAAACCCCATACCCGTAAATGAAGGTGACGGCCGTGACTCTAGCCTTTCTCGGAGTTCAATGTCCCGAACTTCCGTGAGCCTAGCCAATCAGGATGCTGGTCCGAGCAGTGGATTCTCCGTGAGCCTAACCGGGCAGAACGCAAACCCAAAAGCCCCAAACCGCCGTGACTCCAACCACGGGACGTAAGAACCAAATCACCGGAACCGCCGGGACTTTAGCGAATCAAGTCGATCAGTATGCAAACTTAAATAAACTGTACAGCTGAGGCTTCAATTACACAAGGCACGAACCTCATGTGTCGCAACTCCGTGACTTCAACCACATCGAGTACGTGCCCGAACAACCTGAAATGCCGTGATTTTAGCCCGTGGGTCTGCGACTCCAGCTACTCAAAGTTAGCCAAATTCAGCTTGCCGCTTAACTTTTCCTCACTTTCGATGCCCTCCGGTCAGAGTATCTTTGATCTTTCCACGCTCCGGTAAACCACGAAGACAAGTTTAACGCTGCACATTCGAAACGTGGGAAGAGCACGAACGAAACGTTGATTGAATTGCGGTCTAGGCTGTTCCACATTTACTTCGAACTACGTTCACTCGGACTATTTGTCATCCGAACTTGACAAACTTTCCGCACGGGTTGGTTTTGTCATGTGGCGGACTGCCGAGAACCACAGAGGCTCGCGCTTAATTGCGACGCATATGCCCACTAATATCAATTTACAAGGAGCCGTATCACTCGGTCAATTATTACCCCATTTATATGGATGTCCATATGAGGATGTATGAACATGTGGATGTATTATGCGGACGCGTGAAACGCCCTCTCGTCCGTTGAAAAAAACCGGAGCACGGCAGGCTTCAAGGTCGCCCAAAAAACCCGGGCAAACATTTTCGTTGGGATCCAATTGGATTCGCATACTTGTCCCCGCTTCCTGATAGGGATCCAATGGTACATCGCATTGGATGACTGTACTTCAACGTCACGCTCGTACATTGGATTCTAACCGAGATTCCACATTGGGATCCAATGTACGAATCCAATTTGAATCCTAAAGGATTCCCACATTATCAAAGAGATCCCGATACGATTCCTGGTGGATCCCGTCACATCTGAACATTGAATTTTCTAAAAAAAATATGCAGATGTGCAAAATCAATGGATCTCAAAAGAGTATAAATCTCATTTAAAAAAAGCATAAATCGCTTGAGGAGTTTCCGGACAAGTAGTGGAATGTTGCCATTTGATTCAAATTTATGCAGTAAATTCTTTCTCATATACTGAACCCCTCCAAATTTTAAATCGATCGTCTGTGCCGTTTCTATAAAATTTATAATTAAAAAGGAACTGTTTTATCACAGGGAGAAGCCTACTCTCATCGCTGAATGGCAGTTTCACGCACAAAATAGCGTGGAAAAATGTTATGAAAAACTGTCAAATGAAATCACTGTCACACCAATTTCACAATTTTTCATAACATTTTGAACATTTTTGTACACTTTTTCGTGCCTAAAACTGTCATTCGGGTATGAGCGTAGGCATCTCCCCATGGTAAGAAGTGTTTTTTTTCAATTGTAAATGTCATAAAAGAGGTAGACGATCGATTTAAAATTTGGCGGGTGCATTCAATATATGCCAAAGAATGTATACTGTATAAATTTGAATCAAATTGTAACGTTCTGTTAATTATCTCTAAACTCTTTAAAAAGTACATCTTTTAAATCGATGTGAATCACATCACTGAAAATCCATCACGTTGAAGCTTGCATCGTCCGAAAGCAACGATTTTTTATTCATTTTTTATTTCTTTATTATTATCCTTATCCAAAGCCTTTATTATTGCGAATTAAGGTAATAAATCTCTAATAAGAATACGTGAAATCGTGTGAGTGATTTTCACAGCTAAAGTGGGGGAAAAAAGATTTGAGCAATTAGAAAGAATTAAGTTTCATTGCATTCCAAAGATGCAAATTTCAACGTCATGAAAATCCAGTGTGCTTGAAAGCAAGGAAGCACTCGTTCAGTATCATTTGAGAACAGGATTAATGGGTCGAATAAAAGTGCCAGGAAACGTCACTCGTACATACGCCCTATAAAATATGGAACATCGATGTACCGCAGCCTTGACCAACCTTTCCCGTGCAGTGCCTTAACCACGAGCCATAAACATTACAGACGCGTCAATATTTAATCGACGAAAAAATGTACTCTCCGCTCGATGTTTACGGTGTGCATAGCTAGTTCCGACACAGAGCAACAAAGCGAGGAAGCATTGCGAAGCTTGTATTAAGGAGGTAGCCTGAATTAGAAGGTCCGAAAAATCGTTTTTTTTTTTATTGCTTAAATCGATAGATAAACTATCCGAGAATATATTTACAAATTTACAGAGGCCGGTTGTAAATATTTTCGAAGATACAAGGCCAATATCAGGGAAGCGATTGATCTTTGATATTAATATTTTCTTCTATTGAAAACTTTGAAGCGCGTTTTCTCCAGTTTTCGATTTCACGATTTTTCCTAATTGGCGGGCGTGATAGAAAAAAAACTAAACGACCTATTGAATCAAACGAAAGTTTATTTTCTTCAGTATGAAAATCTCTTCTAAGTGAATAAAAAAAGTTGTTGAAAAAGTCTTTTGAAATAAATTTTATAGCACGTTAAAGTTTTTTTTAAACACATTTTTTCAGCTTTTTCTTAATTTGCCCAGAATAAAAATATATGACTATTGAAAATTTTATTGGTTTATTTGGTTCAGTCAAGAATTACGAGCTGCATCTTGCCCGCCGTTTGGGAACTGCAGTGGCAAGACACACATGGAATGTGCTGATCAATCTGCAGTCATTTATTGTTCCATGTTGAATTTTTTTTATACATTCAAAATATACATGAAAAGATACCTCAATGTTTACTGGGCCCACTTGTTTTTTTTTCCTTTAAAACAAATCCCGAAAAAACGCTTTTTTTTGGACCTTCTAATTCAGGCTCACGCCTTGATGGAATCTCGAAAGGGCTTAGCGTCCAACGCTCGAAAAGACACTCGGAACCTCTTAAATTTTTTAATTCGCATAAACATCCAGATGCGGACACTTTTAGCGCGACAAGCTAAGTGTATAGGTACGTTTACATGTTTATACAATTTACATGCCATTACACGTACTCCATATAACGCAGTATATGCGAGCAGCACCAGCCAGGATGAGCAAGCAACGTTCCAAGAGCCTGCACGAGGCGACTTTTTTAAAACACGGCTTAGGCGCATTAATTGAGGCACTTTCAGTGGATTTCCCATGGACAAACTGTGGGATAATGAAAAAGCATCGTCTCGTTGCATCCTCGACAAGGCTTTAGAGTGGAAAATAATAGTGGGCCCTTCCTAGGGTCACGAACGTAAATTCCATCTTGCATATAATTATGATTCTCACGTTTCCTCGCACGCGGAGGACCTTCTAGGATCCAGGACATTTTGCTACTCGCTGATACGAATTTCCGAGCGCAGAAACTAAACCAGGCACATGCTCGATGCAGTATCGGATAATGTTGCGAAGTTACTTGAACGTTGTTCTTTTTTTATGATTTAAAGGGCTACATCTACCCAGGTGAGTAAAAATTGCATTTGCCAAAAACATTTTTATTCGATAGTATCATTTAATTGCAATATTCTTTACAAAACTTAATTGCAATATTCCTAAAATTGAAGGAGCTACAGCTTCTAACGATTGCAACTAATTTTACAAGGCCATACGTAGTGAAAATTGTACCAAAAATTGAACTTCTTTTCATAGAACTCTGCCAAAAATCTAAATTTCATTTTTTTCAAAAATCTTTCGTCAATCACGAGCTATACTTACCTACTACCAGAAAAAAATGGTTTTTTAATTTCAGATAAAGCTATCATGAGTTTTCCTGACCACCACGAGGACACTTTTGTTAGAGGTATCCGGAAACGAGGTCTCACCGAGAATTTCCCGAATTTTTGGAGGAATTTTTGTTTAATATTATTGAAATGTTGCTTTTCTATGTGCTTAACATCTTGAATAAAATAATGTATATATTATTTTTTTTTAATAGAGAAAATATGTTTTTTTTGCTTCAAAACCCACGTAACTCCTCCAACGCGTTTTTCTCGAAACACTATCTTCAAAGTCGGTGGACATGATATATCCAGAACCACTAAATGGATTGTTCCCAAATTAACAGGAGATATGACGAGAAATATTTAAAGGTCGTTGACGATCTCAATTTTTTTAAATCGACCTTGATTTTTTAATATTTACGTAAAAATGACGATTTTCCTCATATATATTGTATGCTCGAGTTTGAATTCGTCGCCACGTTGTAAAAAAAAAATGATTTAAAAAATCGACGATCGTCAACGACTCGTATTTATTGTTACCTTGAATAACCCATTCGGTTTTCAGATTTCGGAATGATCGTTTACGCTGGAGAGTGTCCACCGCCAAACGTCGGGAAAAAAATGTCATCATCTGCCCGCCCCCCATGTTTTTGTTGTTCTTCTGTAGTGTTTGGTATTTTTTTAACTTTCTCAATATATGTACCTTTGTGCTGAAAAATGCATTTCTTTCTCGCCAACCGTTCCCCAATTTTTTTTCCGTAATTTCGCCGTTTTGTCGTGCCTCTAGGTGGATGTAGCCCTCTAACAAACTCACAAACTCGACGCAATATCG
Organism: Ophion slaviceki; assembly: GCA_944452715.1. NCBI lineage: Eukaryota > Metazoa > Arthropoda > Insecta > Hymenoptera > Ichneumonidae > Ophion > Ophion slaviceki. The sequence goes on from OX101794.1 coordinate 27,007,790, forward strand.
TTTCATTTCGGTACAGTTTTTTTATACCGCACAAAAGACTCGCCGAGGAGAATAAATAAGGTAGAAATAGGATGCATGAGGCATTACGAGGGATGGGTGGCTTACGCGGAAGGTTGGGAAGCCACTGATATTCAGGTGGAACGGGAGGATCGCGGCCCGGAGAAAAGTTTGCGGCGAACAAGGACGAAGTCCGGTACGCAAAGTGGGACGTCCTCTCTCTCTCTCTCTCTCTCTCTCTCTCTCTCTCTCTCTCTCTCTCTCTCTCTCTCTCTCTTTCCATCTTCACGGTCGCGGATAAAGCCTTGTGTGCACTCCCCGTGCTTGTCTCCGCGTCTATTGTGCTTTATTGCGACGACGTACTTCCCTCACTGCATGTCCCCCGTGACACGTGGACGGCATTAGGGCAACATTAATTTCCGGGCTTTTCTTTCGCCGTACGTCGTCCACACCCCTCGATTGGCGATAAAGACACTCGCCAAATTTCCTGTTACCAATACCCGCCGGCTCGTCTGGTCATTTTTGACTGCGTGAAACTTCTTGATGACATACTCGAGCCCGCACCCTGATCTGTCACTTTTTTCGGATCTCACTCTTTCGTATTTCATTCGGACGTACCGTAAAACAGTACTTTGAACAGGTTTTGAAAGGTTTTTGTGGGTCACTTTTTTTTAACATGCTAGATACCGACTTTTCTTGCTCCTTAATCAGTGTGTACTTTGGCTATCAAATGTATGAGGAAGCTCCACCACCCCCTCGCAATTTGATATATACATTTTTGAACGTGTCAAAGTAGTCCCGCGTGTGGGGCTTCTCTGACAGGGCGTTGGAATGCAACTTATGTCAAAGATTAAGGGTTACTTTGGAATCATTTTGATAAAAAATGTAATATTTTATGCATTGTACATGGAATTAAATGAAAAACAACGATTTTTTACAACCAAATTGTCATCGTTATTAAGGCAGCAGGACTCGAACAATTTTCGTCCAATCGACTTGAAATTTCGACTATAGCTTCTTAGATTGTTCACAGTCAAGTACAAGTGCTTTTTTCGATTAATCGAAAATTGTAAAAAATATTTCACTTTTGAGATGAAAATTATGGTCGAAAAAACGAGTTTTTCAAACTCGTATCTATTTTTCTTTTAGTTATTTTTAAATTCCCTCCGTACTTCAGTGCTAAAAATAATATAATTAACGAAAATATTTCACTCTTAGTTCCGGGACTAAATTTACGACAGCTCTACTGCGTGTCGCGGAGAGGGTTGCCTGAAAAACAGTAGTGCTATAGCGAGTCGTGCGCCGCCATTTTGTATACTTTTGACAAATAATTTTTTTTTACATATTTTAATGTATACCTTAAAAAAACCTAAAAGCTCTTTTGACTAAGTATTTTATTCGTTTCTTAAAAAAAATCCAAAGAAAAGGTCGAAAATGGGCAGTTACAGTGCCTAACCCTTAACAGTCATCGGGGGTTGAATCAACCCTAGCCGTTTTTTTAACTGCGATACCTTCCAGCAATTTTGAGAAAATGGGACTTTTTTTAAATTACAGGACTTGAAAATAATCGGCATGGTCTTACACACAAGGGTTGAAAATGCATTGTAGTATTTTTTTCAATTTGTCAATTCTTTATCACTCTCCAAAGTGAGTGGGGTTGATTACAACCCCAATGACTATTACGTGACAATCTGGAGGTGTGACTGACAAGGGTTAAGGAAACATTTGACATAAAAATATCAAGTACCTGGGCTGCTATTATAGGCACTTAGGGAGTCTCATAATTGTCATTGAGATCAAAATCAGCTTGAACAGCATTACAATCAACTTTAGCAACATTATAATAAACTTGAACAACAAATTGTTGTTCAAGTTTATTCCCCACACCCGCCGCCCGCCACAGAAAATCAACCGGGCTCGCTGCGCACACATTTAAAACGCATTTTGGCGCTCTGTCCAAGTAGCCCCAAAAACTGTCAAAGTTACCCTGAATTTTACGTACCTTTTACGGTACGTTTTACGGTACCTTCGTAATATATTTTGCATAGGTAAAATAAATTAGCTTTGTGAGAATTTTGTCGCACGACTCATTACGAAGGTCCATTTTTTTATTCTGCAATTGCCACTTGTCAATTGATTGGTAGATCCGAACCCGAGTGGTTGTATTTTTTCACAGTGCAGTTGAAAATTGAATGAGACCGTGATCAGCTTACAAATTCCGCCACTTGTAATGGGACGAAGCTGCCGTGACTTTGACAACTTCAGGCAACAGTTCCAAACCTCCGGGACTCTAGCCACCCCGGGATTGAACAAGCTACTATCCCAAACTTCCGCGGCCACTGCTGGACAAGGATCCTCGTGGACGAAACCTCCATTACTCTAGCTAACGAAGTACAAACAACCCTTCAGGTTCCAAACCTCCAAAGCCGTGACCTCCCCGTGTCATTTTAACATATTGACTGCTGTCCCGTCGCCAAAACTGCAGCAGCTCCCGAAGCGTCAACATTCTCAAAATCAAATGACTGATCTTTCCATTCAATTGAGGTTATGGCTTGTAGATGTTGGGGTGAATAGATAATAATGAAATCTTGACTAGTCGGTGTGGTATAGTAGTAGTAAACGTGTTTATTGACAGTGTCTGGTATACATATGACGGGTATGGTTTACATATTTATAGCATTTTTTTTTATAGCCTGGCACTGCCAATGAGCCATCGACCGTAGTCCTTCAGCTCAATCGGTGTGGTTTATTTTCCGAATAAACTAGCAAAAGGAGAACGGAAGTTTGCGCACTCGCTTATTAACCCTAGAACTCATGAGCGGGGTCCAAACGCACCCCACGCGCACTTTGAACTACGATCCTGAAGTAAGGAGCGATATTGTCGACTATTGGTCTAAACCATAATTCAGTTCGAAGGTCTAAGAGTAGTGTCAGGTAGGTTAGAGCTTCATTTGGTCGTTGGTTGTCACGCTGTGCGCTTTGAAATTACGTGTGGGGTGTGTACGAACCCCAGTCATGAGTCAACGTTTTACTTTCGTGACGGTAAGTTAATTTTATATTTTATACTGGAATCATTATTTTGTATATATCATTCCGGAATCTGAGGAAAATATACAAATATATTATTTATAAATTACAATAAATAATAATTTAAAAAATTGTACAAATAATGGCTCGCTGTTATAATTTGCCCTCCGTATCGGAGGCTGTCGATATTGTACTAGAAAGAGAGAGGATTGAAGCACCCGATATCCCATCAGAAAATGAAGAAGACCATGAGGAAGCTTGGAGCAGTTCCGATTGAATTTTTTTAAACTACTTCTTTACTTTAACAAATTTAACAAATTTATGATAAAACTCATGAAATAATATCCTTTTTCGACGAATTTTCAATAAAATAAACTGTTAAAACACAACTTTTGATTTTCTGATTTTCGTCATTTTCAATATCCCGAATAAATATACTTTTTTAACTGAATAAAGTGACAATAATTTTTTTTCAATAGTCTGATGTATCCCCTTTAAAACGCTGCTTGATATTTTAAGATCGGTTGAGCGATTAAAAAATTACGAATTTTTATTTAAAAAATGAGCTTTTTGCTGATTTTTTCCGGTTTTCAGCCTTCGAACGGGTTTTTCACGAACTAAATGTGCATAAAATTAGATTTCCCGAGCACGATTCTCTTCGGTATGAAAAAATAAAGACGTACGAAAAAGTCTGTTTATCAGCATAGAGAGGGTTTTATGATCAAGAAACTGGTGGGGTTCGTTCGAACCCCACCACTCATAAATTTAACACCCCACCCACTCACTCATAAATTTAACACTTTGTAAAATTTTAAAAACAATTTGTCCTCTTCTTCCTAAGAAACGGATTTTCTAAATTTACCTCACTAACCCGATAAAACGGGGGACCTATAATTTTGTTTACGGACAAGAGCTTCAAAGAATTATTTTATGAGAACAAATATTGTAATTCTTGAGTTAGTAGTGTGAGGTAACTTTGAAAAACCTGTTTCTAAAGAAAAACGCTTAATTGTTTTGAAAATTTTACAAAGCGTCATCTATGAGTGAGATGAATAATAAAATATTGACGAAAATTGAAAAATTCGAAGCTCTTGAGCGACCACTAAATGTCCATTGACCGGCTAGAGCTTTCGCGAGGTTAATTTAAAAATTATAAAACCTAAAATCCATGGACGAGAAGTGAACGAAAAAAATCCTTTGTTCATTGAAAATTTGAATTTTTGGGAGGCTTGAGCGACCTCTGAATATTTTTTTACCGCTCGCAGATTTCGCGACAATTTTTTTTTCTCCTTTAAAGAAGATAATTGGATGGTGAGGAAAAGAAAAAAAATCGAGCTCAAATTTGGGCCACCCTAATATACATATTATATAAACTTTCTCTTTTCACATTTCCAGGCTGAATACTTGTTCCGCGAGAATCCCGAGGGAAAGATGTTCGAGCCGGATTACACGGAAACCATGAGCATGCTTCTGAACGCCATCGACAAGCTCCAGGAGAAAATTTTGCCCCTCGACGAATTGGGCAATGGCAACGAGAGATATCTGAAGACGGAGGAAAAACGACGCGGAGATCAGACTGGAAAGGCTTGCAGGACTTCGAGCGTCGACGAAGGAGCTGTGTTAACCGAGGACGACGAGGACACCGAGAATGACGGGAAGGAAAAAGGGACGTTCGAGCGCATCGACGTCATATCCTCGTCCGGCAATGAAGCGATAAACCACGACAGTGTCATGAGAATGTACGCGGGAGACACCGAACCCAGGATCGCGTCAAGCTTTTCCTACGAACAAATTGTCGACGGCAGTCGGAATTCGTTCGGAAATTCCACGAATCTTTCCTTCCAAGATTCACGATGATAAAACTTGCGCAAAGTCCTGATTTGCTTGATTGGATGTTTCGAAGTGCGCGAGAAGACGCCGAAGGATCGAGGAGGAGCCCTATTGGCGTTGCTTCAGGGACAAAATTACCATAAGCCAAATTTGGATGTGGTAAGTAATTCGCAAAAAAAGTGATTAACTTTTAAATGTTCGAATTTATTCTGGTCTGCCGCCGTTTTATTTTAATGTGCAGCTTATTATTGTAACCCTGTATGAGGTGCAAGAATAAAAACTTCTTGTTGAAAAAAATTTGAGTAAGTATATATATATATATATATATATATATATATATATATATATATATATATATATATATATATATATATATATATATATATATATACATATATATATATATATATACACATGTGTGTGTGTGTGTGTTTGTGCGTGTGTGTGATTATTAGATTTTAACTACAATGGATTCTTTTATAACTTTTAATAGAGGTGGCAAAACTTTCACCAAATACCGAAAATCTGATAAACACGAGTATCTCTTTAGATCACGAAGAAGGTATGTTCTTCACAACGTATGTGCAAAATTAAATGTCGACGTTTCTAAGCGTTCTCAACACATTGTTAAAGCTCGCCAAAGCGCACATCTACAGATGTGCAATTCTTTTCGAAGCCCTTTTGACAATTTTAAGTTCTATAAATTCTGATCTGAAAATCTCCGATTAAAAATTTCCACGGTAACGAACTCTTCTACGCGAGGGAACGATGACAAAAAAATACTAGTCATCGGGACAGTGACAATAATATAAATAATAATAATGACAACAATAATAAATGTGATAATATTAATCGTGAAAATAATACGAAGAATACCGGTGGGTAGTCGTTGGGATAGGTTGTATTGTTCGTGCTCCAAGATGAAAATAAAAGGGTACAATTTTTCATCTCAGCTTGTATTCACGTCACCTGCAACAAGAAGAAATAGAGGAAGGGAGAGAGTGGAGAGGAGAGAGAGGGGAGAGGGGGGGCAGTAGAAAAATTCTCATTGAGCAGGAACGTTAAAACGCTAGCGATGCAGAAGGACATTCGCGAAGAGAGGAGTGGGTATTGAAGATCAGGAGAAACGGCAGCACCGAACCGGACATGACCGTGACCCCTGCCTCACTGCCAGACCAGCCACTACTTCTCTCTTTTCCCCCTTCTCTCTCTCTCTCTCCCTCTCTCCTTCTTCGTTTCTCCGATCGCCACGATACCGCGCTCACGTACTCTAAAGAGGGTTTGCGTCAATCCGACCATTCCAGAACTTGGAAAGCCATCGAGAATCCGGAAACCCGCCGAATTACATAGAAATTTTCGTCACAGGGGAATCAGCATTTTCGCCGACCGCACAAGTGCACGGTATAATTAACGAAATTCCGCAGCCATGCACGTTCGCGCTCATGGGAAAACCCGTTTCGAGTACCATTCATTAGGAATGATGGGATGCGATGAAATATGGTTATGATTAGCGCGTTGTTCCACAGCGAATAGCGGACCATGATATTCTGATGAATATGACGGGGGGGGGGGGGGGGGGAGGGAGGATATAATGGAAAAGAATGGCAGGGAGGATGATGGATGATTTTTGTTTCAATTAATAGCTCAGTAATGTGATGGGTATAAATATTTGTTAAAATGATGGACACGAGTATGGTCGATGTATATGTGATAATCAATGAAGAATAATCGATCTCTCTTGTCGAGAGTGCCTTCCAAATACTTCGGCTGGAAATATGGAACGACGTAAACATCGACCGCTAAGTGGTCGGTATAAAAATCCATCACGCAATAAATAATAGCCCTGATACTTCATTTGCGATAACTCCGGAACTCTTTATATTGTTCGCTTATGATAATAATTATCTTTCACAAAATAATTACAACTGTTAATAATAAAATGATAATATTAACGGGCTACATTTATCTAGGTCGGTGAAAAATTGCATTTTTCAAAAATAGTTTTATTCGATAGTATCACCTTTTAGTTATATTCCCCGAAAATTTCATTGAAATATTCCTAAAATGGAATGAGCTTCTGACAGTCGGAAAAACAGTCCAAACGCGTTTTTCTTGAAACACTGTCTTCAAAATCGGTGGACATGATATCTCGAGAACCACTTGATGGATTGTTTTCAAATTTACTCAAGATACGATAAGAAACATTTGAAGGTCGTGCACGATCTCACTTTTAAAAAATCGATCTCCATCTTTTGATAGTTACGTCAAAATGACGACTGTTTTCACAGATTTTGTATGCTCGCGTTCCAATTCGTCGCCACGTTGTTAAAAAATGTTATTTAAAAAATGGCCAATCGTCAACGACTTGTATTTATTGTGAACTTGAACAACCCGTTTGGTTGTTAGATTTCGGATGGACCGTTTACGGTGGAGAGTGTCCACCGCCAAACGTCGTGAAAAAAATATCATCTGCCGGTCACCATGTTTTTATTGTTTTTCTGTATTTTTGGTGATTTTTTCAAGGCTCTCAATACATGTACTTTTGTTGAGAAAAATGCGTTTCTTTTTCACCAATCGTGTACTAGAAAAACATCGGAACTTGGAAATTTTTTGGGCCCTCTAAGTAGATGTAGCTCCTTAAGGGGTTACCCCCACTTGCGATTTTGAAAAAATCGATTTTTTTTTATTGCATTTTTTTGAAGTATAAGTATCTGAGAATATGTCCTGAAAATGTCCTGAAAATGTTCTTCGTGTAAACTGAAATTGAAACTTTAAACGCGTTTTTCTCAAAATGGCATTTCTGAAGTCGGTGACCAAGATTACTCGAACACTAATGAACCGATCTTCCTGAAATTTTGCAGGCTTATTTAATACATAAAAATGTAGTCTTCAATCGTTCGATTTTTTTTTTTCGAAAAAAATGGCCGTTTTATAGCCAAAAAACGGCGATTTTTTTTTCGAAAAAAAAATGGCCGTTTTATAGCCAAAAAACGGCCGTTTTTTTCGTTAAAATTGAACCATTAACTTTGACTGTCCGCCATTTTGTGAAAAATGAATATTTTTTAAAATCCTTCGATTAAAGACTAGTTTATACTTATATTTGACTAAATCCATCCGCATTTTTTTTTTCAGATGATCCACTTCGCCGCAATGTTGGTCACCGCAAACCGTGTATATAAAAACATTATTTCATTGACGGCCATTTGCCACTAAACGATGTAATATTTTTCAATAAAAAAATTACTGAAAATTCTTCAAGATGTGTTCTTTAAGATGGTATATTGATCGATTAAAAAAGTTTTGTAGTTTTCTTTTAAAAAATTCATGTAAAAGGCCTTTCTTGCGTTACAAGTGGGGGTAACGCCTTAAAAAATTCATTAAAACATTCATGGTATTAGTGTATTTTGGCCAATAGTGTTTCGAAATCGTATCTCAAAAACGATTTGCGACAAACATTAAGCGCATTGCAAATAAATAAAAAGACACCTTCCAAACTGACTCACAATTGCAAAGATTTTTTATTCGATTTTTCGCTTCCATGCTTCGAATCGAAAAAAGGCTTACGCAATGAAAAATGGTGCGAGGATAAAAGTTTCATTGAAATATCGACGGTAGGTCGAGACATTGAAACACGACGAATGCAATATCGGTAAATCGATCGTTGAACACCGAGTACGCCTCGTTCATCAGCGAACGTGAATTTCTCATAGAAAAGAGACTTCTGTCAGCAAATACTGTAATGAGGATGGAGGATGTTCATTTGCAATGTGATTTCGTTAATGCGATCCCCTTTCGAGCCATTGAGCACGAAACGCACACCCTCCTTGATGGAAATAATCTCGATAGTAGTGCGTACACTTGAAATTTGCAGGAGCCGCGAAGTGGCCTTGTGCCAGGGGAGAGGGCGCGATAAGAGGAGAGCAAAGAGACAGGAGCTGAGGCAGCCTGTAGAGCACCAAAGCATCGTGAAACCTCGTATCGAGCCGTGGGCGGTCTTATATGGCGGCCAAGGACGAACGAGGGATCGAGGAGAAAAAAAGAGAGAGAGAGAGGGGGGGGGATAGAATATTTCAACATTGTTCTACATTCTTGATAATCGGCATAACATTTTTCACACAAAACCGCCTACCGCGCAAGAAAGTCTCATTAAAATATTCCGACTCGTTAACAATCCGCAAACTCATGAATATAATTGTGCAATACACAATGATCTGTGTAATTACGAGGGAACTTTTCGCCAGCGAATTCCAATTGATATTTTTTGTCGCCTACTTCGAGGAACTAAAAGATTTCGAAGAATTACACTGCCAATTAATTTTGGTCCCCAATCAATGTCCCAATGAATCCAAAACTGCTGATCCAAGTGATGGTCCATTGGGAGATAAAAAAATCAGACAAGTTCTTGACGGACAACGTTTTAAATTAGGGTTTCCTAGCTTGTTAGGCTCGTACACAGTTGCTATAATGACAAAAAAACTTCATTAGTCTTAACTAGAATGCCGATGAATCTGTTGTTTATTCAGCAACGGTATTTTGCTAGCGGCTATGATCATCAATATCTGGCTTCTGCTTTTTTTCGTATATTGCCAAAGACGCGATAGAATTTAGTAAAATTAAGGGGTTAGGCCACAGTAACGGGTATAAAATCATGTGCGAATTTAACATGTTTTTTCGCATGAAAAAGTGATTCACTCATAACATTAATTACACATTTATTTAGTATGAATATCAAGCTGTTAGAATTTTTTTCGATGTACAAAACGGCCGACTACTAATATTTTCTTTTATCTTTTTTTTGGCGCTCCGCGGCGTGACATTTAGCATCCACAATTTTTTACCTAGAACAAAAAACAAAAATTCTCGTCAATCTACATTGGAGTACCTAGAGAAGTACGTACGGAATTTAAAAAGTATTGTTCTATTCAAAAGTTGTGGGTATTTGGACTTAAGAAATGAACTTTCAGTGAAAAATTTCGTTATAACTGCTCATAAACTGCTCACAAAATGAAAAGTTTTCGATTAATCAGGAATTCCGTACGTACTTCTCTGCAAAATGCAATTAGGAACATAACTTTTAAATTTGAAGTAAATCGAGTGAAAATTGTTGAAGCTATTTGTCACGCCAATTGGAAAAAAGCTGTTTCGAGAAGTTTCGAGTCATCGGCTATTTTGTAGATCGAATAACCAAAAAAGAATTCTAACAGCTTGATATTCATACTAAATAGATGTGCAATTAATTTCACGAGTGAATCACTTTTTCATACGAAAAAAATGTTAAATTCGCACATGATTTTATACCCGTTACTGCGGCCTAACCCCTTAAGACGAAAACTAATTTCTTGTCCTCAACGAATGATTTCACAGTAAGCGCAATAATTTCGTTCCCAAGTACTTTCTGAACGCTGATTTCCCGAATAATTGCACATTTTTCCGGCTACAAGAATAGAAATCTACACTCTGGCGGCGTCGGACGTTCACGGCGAAATTTAAAAAAAAAGTAGCCTCAAATTGAATACATTTTCAGAATTGACTCGGGCCAATTATACGCGTCAGAGCACCTCAAAAAGGCCCCAAGCGCAATGAATTTGGACGTAGGTCCATCCGCCGAACTCTCCAAAGCAATGCGTACGTCATGTAGGCATTCACTTGTGAGAAGCGTTGCGCGACCCAGATATACATTATATACCTGTATCTTCGAACACCTGTTAACGTAGAAAACTGACGCGAGAGAGTACCGCGCTGCTCGGATCGGTTCCCCAAAGCCCTGTTGGTCCTTTAAACATAAGCGGCGCGAATGTTGACAAAGATTTCCCGCTGGACGAACAAACGCCAATGGCACTCGAGACACGCGTTCGTTCGTACTATAGAATCAAGTTCAAAACAATCGGCCCTTGGACGCACAACACTCTCGAAGGGCCTCGAAGCACTGAACCGGTGACGACCTTGACGCCGAACCAGCGAGCATCCAAACAAAGCGGAGGCAGGAGTTTCGCAGTCCCAAGAGCGTTCGAAGGGCTACGCGAGAAGATGCCCTTGGGCGAAGAGTAAACAGGCAAGGAGGATGAGCAAGGGCAGCAACAGGTAAGAAGCGAAGAAAATATACAAGGAACTTTGAAAACAGTGCTACCGAAGGGTGGCCGTCAACTGCTTGTCGCTGGTGGGCTTGGCAATCTGCCTAATCGTGCACTTACCGGCATGGCCTTGCAGCGAATGACTCGCTTCCTCGCTGGGTAGAACGGTCTCCTCGATGATGCTGTCGGAGACAGTCTTCACCACTCCCATGACGGGTCAACCCGACAACTTGGTTGCAGGTTGGGTTGGTCTTGTTGTCGAAGACACGGCGACGAACCGGTCCCTATCACCAGAACTCCCCGAAACCAAACAGCGATTTGCCGCGAGCGGATGATACCGCAAGGTAGAAATAGCACGGTAGGGTGAGTAAGAAGAATAGCCGCAGTCGGGATTGTTGTGTCGATGGTTGCGATGAGGACGATGTCGTCTTATCAACTCGATCGTGCCGCGTCGTCTGGCGGTCTGGACGGGGAAGGCTTTCACGCACGGTTCTTCGTGCTCGCGACAAAACACCCCGTGCCCGTCAGCAATCGCGCTTGCGTCAAAAACTACCCTCTCCTCATCATCCCTCGAACCTCCGAGCACAGCGTCCGTGTGCATATATATACTGGCGTACAAGTTTTCGCTGAGGAGGAAAGGGATAGAGAAAGCAGGGGTAGGAATGGCAGCGGCAGGAACGCAGCTGAGTCGCCAACGTATTCCCTAGGAAGGCAGGGAGCTGGTGATACGAGGTTTACGCGTGTCGGACCTCCCTGAAGCCTTCGATGTCGCTCGTGTCGGAACTCCATCCTCGCCGAAGGAGGCTCGAAGCCCTCACGGGATTCTTTTGCAGGGGATGATGTCGTGTGCGACGAGTCTTGGTGGGGTGTGAGCTCTGGGGAAGCGCGGGCACGTCAGCCAGGGCCAATGTCGACCAAGTAGGTCTCGGTGAAGGTCTCGGGAGCTCCCGATAAAGCCGCATGTCCTTTCTCCTCTGTCTCTTCCTTCCAGCTCCCCCTGGGTCTCCCTTCCGTTCCCCATTGCTTTTACCCTCTCTTTGCCCCGTCACACAACTCTCTCTGGCCACTTCACCATTCGGTCCTTTCTCGCTCGCACCCTCCGTATTTTTCACAGCCGCGAGCCAACGTTTCTCCTCTCGGTGAACAAAACGTCTCTCGCTTTCACTCTTCTAGTCGATCTTCCCCCTTGCCATCTTCATCGCTTCTCTTCCCTTTGTTCGGCATTTAAATCCATCTCCGTTCACGCCTTGCTTTATAGATCGCAGTCACTTGTAGCTCCCTTCTATGTAAAGATACACTTGCTTTTCTCCACGTGTTTTCACCCTCCAGCATCCCTACTTCCCGCTCCTGGATGACTCAACACTGAATAATGATTCAGCATCCTGTCTCCCGCATCTTTTGAGCTTATCGTTCCTCGCTTCTTGCTCACCATCCTCGCACACCCCTACACGACGATTACCTCGTCCTTACCCGAGCCCCAGTTGACCTCGGTACACCTTAGTGGCTGGTTGTAGTGACATCGATCCATTTGATCTATGTAATCATTGTTCCACGTCTTTACTGCAGCATCGGAATATCTGGTATCGAAGTCAAGGGCGCGGATCAAAAACGGATAGCAAGTCACATGTGGGTAGTGACATCACATCTGCGTGAGCATCACAACATCCGGTGCGGTGTTGTGATGCACGTTGTGAATATCACAACATCTGGTGCGGTGTTGTGATGCACGTTGTGAGCATCACAACATCCGGTGCGGTATTGTGATGCTCATGCAGTCTTTTTTTCCAGTAATCGACTGGTTTGATGTTCCAAAAGGCGATCATACTCCAGATTAATCAAACGGGTTGTACCATCAGTAGTATCCCTTAGCAATGGTTGGTTTGAATGTTCTCAATGCCAAACCCCCGGAAATGCCAACCGCCATATGCAGAGGCACACATTCTTCTACGTATTCGTTTCTGCTTCCCCGAATCAAGCTCTCAGCTTTATCAGGATCAATTAGCTGCCAGCTCTTCACGGTCTTCCAGCAATCGCTTAGTATTTTCTCCGGGCTTGCGTGATATCTCGTCCCTGGTATGGCTGAGATTGGACAAAACGTCCATTTCATTACTTCGCTCATATACCACCACCATCCCTAACGCTACGCCTCAAAGTCATCCCCTTTGCCATAACCCTCGTTCCCTACCTACTGAACCGTCGCTACAGCCCTTGATTTCCCGCATCGCCCTGGCAAAGCCGAGCGGATGATCTCCCGCATATTCCCCGCTCGGCTGCGTCGCAGGCGGGCTTCAACCCCCGGCGGTATTCCCTAACGGGTGGCGCGTTGCTCGCCTGTTCCCTTCACACATCGGGTGCGATGTCTCGCCCGTCTACCGATTCCCTGGATCACAGAGGGAGGGGAGCGGGGACGAGGGTGGAGAGCAGGGATGCACCGGACGAACTCCGGTGCGATACTTGTTGCACGTGACCCCTGAGCTCACGCCACCCCTACTGTTATAACCACCACTGCTACCCCCTCACTAAAGACCGAAAGCCAGTTCTCCCTCCTGTATGATCCAGTGAAAGAGTGCGCGACGCTGCTTTGGCCTTGAAAAATAAAACGCAGCTTGTTGTGAACGTCGGGGGATGTCTATATCGTACCACATTTGAAACGATTTCATGATCGAGCGGTGAAAAATTATTGTCGCAATTCATCTTACGCTTGATGCATTGGATGTTGTTCACTTTTAAGGTATTGTTTGGAGTGGCGGATTCAGGGTGACGATATTATCATGATGTGTTGATCAAGCCTCGAGCAATTCTAATCCCGTTACCTAGGAAGTCAACACATCGTGGTGTGTAACACGGAGAAGCTCCCTCAGCAATCATAAGCAGTGGCCTCCTGCTTTTACCTCCTGGAACGATCGATCCATCACTTCTAACATCTCCCTCTCTCCCCCGTTGCTCTTCTTTCCTCATCCTCACTCTCGTTCTCCCTCAACCTTCGGATTCTGTGGGTCATTATGCTCTTTCGGTACTTCCGGGACAGGGGAATTTCTGCCTCGACCGATCGTAACGAAATATTCAGGGGTGTAAAGAGTGCTATTTCTACGGTTGCCCTGGGCCGAGCCAGTACCTCCCCTTGATGTCCAGTCCAAGGGAACCCTCTCAACGTGACCTTAACAATCCCCAGAGGTTCGCGGAAAGACCTATCACTCCCTACACGTCGTATTTTATTCCCCGTGTCAATTCTCATTCCTTGGGAGCCTCTTCCTCTTCCGGAGCAATGAGGGGTTCTTCTCAACGTGCCCTTATTGGCACAAAATCACGAATTCAGGCTTCTGAAAGCAAATAGCTCAATAAAAAGTTGCCTACACGCACGTTGGAGGAGGCTGTGTATGCGGGAATCTCCTTTTGAAATCCGGAGTTGCGCTGTGTCAAAGGTTCATCTTCCCTTCAATGGCCAATCACTGATACCTTCCATACGATTTCTCTTCCCTTCCACATCAGCGATTTGAAAGCTGAATAGCCTACAACCATTTTTCAGGTTCATCTAGGACAGAATTTTTCTATTCTTCGTCGACGCTCGCTCAACCGATGGTTCTGGATTACCTGCCACATCTCTACCCTCACAGGCAGAAACGAGCTGCATCAACCGCTACAGGGGGTGCGGAACAGTCTCCCTGTCGCGATGCTGGATATATAAATATGCATGTCTGCTATATGTATATATGTATATATATATACACATATGTGTGTGTGTGTGTGTTTTAGCTCTGATGTGTATATACATATATACACAGGGAGTTGTAACACAGTCGGGAAGGTGGACCTCGGTCGCGTCGATCTAGCCTAACACACCCTGCACGTGTGCACAACATCATTTCAAGGACACGCAGAAATACCGATCGATGCAAGTTCATTGTATGCGCGGCTCTCCCGCTCGCTCTATCCCGTTCAATCTCTTATATCATCGAAGAAAAAAATATCACTATCTACGTAATATTCAAGTGACAACTCGGACTCGTCTTAAGGGGGGAGATACCTTTAGGCGAGGAAAACATTTGCTGATTATTATGATTTTATTTTAAGAGAAAATATTTCTTTACCATTTTTGAGAGTTAGGGTATGTTTTATTACTACTTTTGGCTGTTATTTGTGTTTTTTTTTATCAATCTTTAAAAACGGGGGAGGTATGGCACGGTCTTCTCAACAGGATATTCAAAACTGGCGTGACGTATAGCTAAAAAACTAATTGAACGATTGTAATGAAATTTAGTACAAACTTTCTAACCTTATTATCTAAAAAACATGAAAATCAGCCATTTTTTCTTTGCCTAAAGGTTATCGCCCCCCTTAACGGGTTTACCTGCTTGAAACAGTCAAAACAGCTCATTTTTTAGATTTTTCTTTAGAAAATCGTAATGATTAATTTATCAAAAATTAGGTATTTGAAAAAGTATCATCTGAAGAACACCCTGTAATTTATTTATGTCAAAATATTTAATTATAATCGATTTACAGCCGATGTCCGGGGAGCACCTCTCGAAAACGTCTTTTGCGTGAAAGTGTGATTTGTCACACTGAATGAAAAGTGATTTTTCGACTTTTACAACTAGGAATAACCCCTTAAAAACTGTCCAGGGTATCCACTTCGACACAATTCTTTGTGTTAATTTTCCAAATTTTTAAAGACCATGGTGATGTTTTCTCAAAGAAAGTTCTGTCTTCATGGAAGATACATTGTTTCTAGCGCTTCGATGGGGAGTTTTAGTGGATAGTGGAAAATCAATTCTTGAGAAGTTTTCGCGAGATGAGTGCAAAATACGGAACCATGAGCTTGAAAATATCGTTCGTACATTTTTTTTGTAAATTATTGGTTTCCAAAAGTTTTTTAAGGCGGCACTTTATGTTGGAATCATTTATTTCCGGTGGGAAAAATATAGTTCGCAAGCGTTCACGATCTTATTATCCAACGGAGATGCAGTGCCCAATTCACAACGCATTATTCAACGAAACGAGCCCCTGTCTTCATCTCAATAACTTACAAAGGATGACGATTTATTTTCCCTGTGGTGAAATAGGATCCCGGCTTCTATAGAAATTCAATTTCTTGCGGAGCTGAGCTTATTGATTGCTGAAGAAAAAGTTTAACGCTTGTTCGGCAGAGAATGATCGTTCGCTGACAGTTCCCGAGCGATCGTACAAACGCTCGCCGCAAGAGGGAACTTCGAGCGCAACCTCTCTATTTCTAGTTACAGCTCAACTTCGCTATCGGCGCGCTCGCGTCAACCGCGAGTGGCTCGTTAATCTTTCGATGTGGCTACTTGGCACATTTTTCTTTAATTATTTGGCTTTGATAGAAATCAAATTTGCTGAAAAATCAATATACTATATGCGTTAATAGGCTACCATCTACCTAGGTGGGTCAAAAAATGGCATTTTCCAAAAATATTTTCATTCGCTAGTATGATCTCAACGCTATATTCCCTATAAATTTCATTGAAATATTCCTAAAACTAAATGAGCTACAGTTTCTAACAGTCGGCCAGGCGAGCGGTAGCAGCTCCATACTTCAACCTTTAAACGCGTTATTCTCGAAACTCTCTTTTTAAAGTCGGTGGACACGATATCTCGCGAACCACTCGATGGATTGTTTCCAAATTTACAGGAGATACGATGAGAAACATTTAAAGGTCGTTGACGATCTCACTTTTTCAAAATCGATCTTTATTTTTTAATAGTTAAGTCAAAATGACTTTTTTCATGCATTTTGTATGCTCGAGTTTAAAATCGACGACACGGGGTTAAGATTTTTTTTTTCAATCAAGGATCGTCAACGACTCGTATTTATTGTCAACTTGAATAACCCGTTTGGTTTTTGAATTTCAGATTTACCGTTTAAGCTAGAGAGTGTCCACCGCCAAACGGCGCGAAAAAAGTTTCATCTGCCGAAGGCCATGTTTTTCTATATTTTTTCGTTATCTTTCTTTAAACGCTTTCAATATATGTACCTTTGTGTTAAAAAAGTGCGTTTCTTTTTCACCAACCATTTCCCAGACAAGAAATTGGAATTTGTCCATTTTTTCGGGAATCTAGGTAGATGCAGCCCCTAATGAATAACCCGGACTTCGTGAGCTTATCAAAAGAAAATTCTGCGAGTAGACTTGCGAGGGATAGGCTCGTAAAATGTAGGCGCAGGAAAAAGTGCGCAGGTTTTTTGCGAAACGTCGAGGATATCCAGCCACAGGGATCAGGTTGGCTCCGAAGGCTCCTCGCCATGCGGTGGAATAACATGGGATCGAGCCAAGGGTGAGGCCGGGGAGAGCACAGCCGCTCAAGGTCATCGGACAACCCTGCCACGGTTCGATATCGTACACACGCGGGATCAGGGTGAGGGGTGTGTGGCACGACGGACGGTCTCGCGCGGTCGTTTCCGGTACGATGGCAGACGATAAGAGAGAGAGAGAGCGAGAGAGAGGGAGGGGGAAATGTGTGACTTGTTGCTCGACTAGACGCAATTTCGATATACGATCTTCATCGGGACGAAAAATATCTTGCACTCTTCTACGAAATGAACACGTGAGAACTCCTTTTTTCTTTTCTTTTTTCGGTGCTTACTATACACGAGATGTTGACGCAGTCCGGATGGAGAGATAATATTTTTCGTGGCCAAGTAATTACAGCCTCGTCGGTTGAAAAAACAATCGGATAGCGCGTCTACCGTTTTTATGAAATTGGTAAAGATCTTTGTTGGTTTCTCTTGTCAGAATCTTTCCGAATTTCCATTTTGAAAATGTGGTTGTTTTTTGTTCGTTTATTATTATTGTATTTTTACGTTCGTATGTGAATGAATAAAGTATTCTCATAAAGAAAGTCAATGCAATCGGCGAACGTGATCTTTATCTATTTATAAACATTGGTTTAAGGGGGGAGATACGAGGCGAGGAAAAAATTGCTGATTTTCATGATTTTTTTAGAGGAATGATTTCTTCACTATTTTTGAGACTTAGGGTATGCTTTATTACTACTTTTGGCTGTTACATGGTATTTTATTTATTAATGTTTGAAAATGCCGGACGAATGGCATGGTTTTCTAAACTTCATTTTCAAAACTGGTGTGAATTGTAACTATTAACTAATCGACCAATTCTGATGAAATTTGGTGTGAATCTTTTTAACCTTAACGTCTAAAACATGACGCTAAATGTTCTTGAAAATTTTGAAAAAAGTATTTTTTATCGCAAAATGTAGCTATTTTTTTCGAAATATTCAATTTTTTTGTTTCTTAGCGTACTATTTCATTGATTTTCGACATTTCTCACTTTTTCTTGGTTCATATTCTGCGTATGAGAGTTAATGAAAGAAAAACTTTTGTTTGTTTTTTTCTTCAGATTAATCCCACCGACGCTACGTGTCACGCCGTCTCACAACATCCGTCGCAACCCGTTTAGAAGATCGTGCCATACCTCCGCAAGTTTAAAGAGGAATAAAAAATTAAAAAATACCGTGTGCCAGCCAAAAATAGTAATTGAACATACCCTAAGTTTAAAAAATGGTAAAGAAATCTTTCGTAAAAAAAAATCATAAAACCTGCAATTTTTTTTCTCGCCCAACGGTATCTTCCCCCTTAAGGCCTTATATACCTCTGAAAAAAAAATTGTTTATTGACTTGAATGATTGATAAATACCCCAAGAATTATATGGTCCAAAGAAAAAATGTTTTAAAACTTGAAACGATTTTATTGAAACCATGTTTTCAAAATTGGGCGGACCCGCAGCTCCTACAATTTTCAACTGATTGACTTCAAATTTCGACTGTAGTTTTTTAGATTGATTTTCTAGTGAAACACACACGATTCCTACGATCGATTAACAATTACGGTTTTCATAAACAGATTAAGGCCGCTTTCTACGTAAAAAGTTTGACGTTTTTTTTCAAAAAGGTGCCAAATTTGCAAAAATCAATATTCTGTAATAATCGTCGGAACTTTGCTAACAATTATCATGTAGATTACGAAGAAAAAAAAATGTTTTTCGTTCCAGGTGATGTGCGTCTCCAACGAGTCCGCCCGTGAACGACATCAAGAAAAAGGGCGTTCTCTTTCTGCCGTGCCGCTGGGCCGCCATTTTGTATATTTTTGGAAAATTAAGAATTGATCTGAGTACCTATAGATATTTAAAATAAACCCTCCAAACCTTATTTAGATGGCTTGATTAGTATTCAACAAAAAAAATCCCAAAAAGTCTTGTTTTCCGACCATCCAAAGGTATATAAGGTCTTAATAATTCATAAGTGTCTATTCGAATTAATAAATTAACAAAAAATAGATAAATAAGCACGAAAACGAGGTTCGATTGACCAATTTCAAATTGGGGTCAAGAGAAATTACAATCATAATGATTTTATTAGTATCAAATACGTTTACGGTGTATACATAAAATGTATGTATAAATAAAAATCGGAATTTCATTTGGTATAAATGAAATATTTTTGTAATATATAAAAAATTTAAAGGAAATATTATGTAAAAATATAAATATATATATAAATATTTGGTATAAATAAAATGAATGAAGCTGTAGAAATAAAAAATCGGAATTTCATTTGGTACACGTATCGTATTATTCAGTATCAGGGATACGAAAGTTCGGAGACAGAGTGTCATTTCTGCGGTATCATCTGGGGTCGTCGAGAAACGATCCTCGAGAATTTGTCCTATATCCGACTCTACAAAATGCTCGCATTGATGGAATTCCCAGGGACAAGTCGCAGAGAAAATGGAGATCCATAAGGGGGATGTTTCGGGGTATTTCATTTTTCCTACGCACTTTTTTTTACATCTCCCATTTGACCCACATTTAGTCTCGTTATTCGAGACCGATGGAAGCACCGTGGCAGAGGGTGGTGAAAATTGAAGAATGTTTTCTAAGGGAGGAGCACATTCGCGCAGTTGGGAAGAAATAAATGGTGACCGTACGAGAGCAAAATTGGAATGTTTCCATAGAATTTGAATAATCAAATGCCTTCGTGCGTAAAGATGACTATTTTATGAGTTACGTTCACCCAATGTGCAAATAAAAGAATAACAGTGATCGCTCCCACGTTGTGAAAATTGTGCATGCTGTGGAAATATTTACCCTTTGCAATATTCAAGCCAGAGCGATTGAAATATTTGGCCAATCGGGAAAACGACCCTAATAAACACCGCGAGTGTGTACTGTAAGTACATTCAAATAACTGTGCACTTAACATTGCACTGACGTCATAAATAAAAAATGTGACGAAAAAATGTGACAAGTGACGAATTTCTATTTGGATCAGCTGGAACGAAAATTGCGCCATTAGCGAAATTGCCCCATATAAATTATCGCAACACTTTTCATATTAATTGAAAGAGTTACATTTTTTATTTATACAAGTGTTTTTTTCTCTAAATGCATTATTTATGGAATTTGAATAAAAAACATTTATTCGAATTGTAAATGCGTTTTTTGCGACTGTGGCTCTGTAAATAAATTCATTATTACACCTGTCATCCAATCATCAAGTCATCGAATGAAATCACAAATTTTGACGGCGAAAAAAATAAACAAACTTCATCTTGATTTTAACCCTTTCATGACACACTTATATTTGGCCACGGCTTTGGCACACCGGGGCAATTTGACCCGGATAGCACTTCATTCACCTGCCCTTAACAACCCTTCGGTCGGTTTTCATTAAAAAGAAATCCGGGTACACTTTAAACATTTCCTAATATATCAGCATAGTTAAAATTCGGAAAGTATAAAATTGAATTATTGTAAAAAAATTTTAAAAACTTTCAATTTTCGGAAAGTGAGCATTTCATTTTAAATTCGTCCGGGTCAAAATGTCCCAGTGTGTCAAGGGAGGGTTAATCATTCGCGCTCCATTAACATATCAAATCGCGTTGATAATAGCCTGTTTTTCTAGAAAAAAAATTCTTCGAAGTTTGAAGGTGAGATTTTGAAAAAAATCCCAAATTTGGATGTTGATTAGTAGCATCTGGTTAAAATATATATAGGTGCTCAGCGTTACCCCTTTGACCCTTATCCGGAGGATTCAACACACTCGTGGAGGGTCGATTCAAGGTTGCGCAAAGAAGAGCTCGTTTGGTCGTAGGGACTGGCAGATCACAGGGCTGGTGGTCTTGACGGTTAGCGGTGGTGGCTGTGTGGTCGGGGTGGCCGGGAATATCGATTTAACTTGTTGCATACGTAAACAATGGGACGAAAGCTGCGCAGAGTGCGCATACCTCGAAAGTTGGCGAGAGAGAGAGGGAAAGAGAAAGAGAGAGATAGAGAGAGAGAGAGAGAAAAAAGAAAAGGGCAGCCAAAACTTTGCTCTTTCGTGTTTATGCTACCAACTACGTTCGAATGGTGACTAATTCGTCTAATAAAGCGTGAATCACTTTCCAACACGAATCCTACCGTGGCAAATAAATGGCGCATTAAGGGGGCAACGAATTGTCTAAAAAATTCGACGTATAAGTTGTATATTATCGAGCTACATCTACCTAGGTAAGCCAAAAAATGGCATTTTCCAAAAATATTTTGATTCGATATTTTGATCACCATTTAGGTGGAGTGGTAGCAGCACCATACTTCAAACTTTAAACGCGTTTTTCTCTAAACACTGTTTGCAAAATCAGTGGACACGATATCTCGAGAACCATTCGATGGATTGTTTCCAAATTCACAGGAGATACGATGAGAAACATTTAAAGGTCATTGACGATCTCACTTTTTCGAAATCAATCTTGGTTTTTTACTAGTTAAGTAAAAATGACGACTTTGTAAATAGATGTTGTATGCTCGAGTTTCAATTCGTCGACACGTTGTTGAAAAAAAAGATTTTGAAAATCGACGATCGTCAACGACTCGCACTTATTGTTAACTTGAATAGCCCGTTTGGTTTTTAGATTTCGGATGGACCGTTTAGGCTGGAGAGTGTCCACCGCCGGACGCCGCGAAAAAATTTCATCATCTGCCGGCGGCCATGTTTTTCTTGTTCTTCTATATTTTTTTCAAGGCTCTCAATATATGTACCTTTGTGTTAAAAAATGCGTTTCTTTTTCACCCGCCATTTCTCAGAAAAAATTCGGAATTTGGCCACTTTTTTCGGGCCTCTAGATGTAGCCGCTTATATTTCGAACTAGCTTGGGGCCAACACCGAAAAGTAGATTCTATCGTCTTACGTAACACGAGCTGAAAAATATATATTCTCGAGAGAAAAAAAACCACACCGTAACCTCAGCTGTATCGAGGCATAGGACACGTGTTCCATCCATCCATGATTATTGAGGCAGGCATAGGAATATGAGGTGCTTCCATACGGGGATTTATGTGCCTCTCAATCAATGTTTGCGTAATATAAGCTGCGCGCACCAGCGCCTGCGACTGACATCATCGCGGGCAATCTCCTTGAAGTCATACCTGCGGTGCAAAATTTCTTTTGCACTCCCGATCACGCAACACCTTTGTGTTTTTTTAAGGGGTCTTCTCACTTTAGACCGCCCCAAAAAGGCTATTTTTATGATTTTTTAAAGGTTTATATTATAGATATCCATATAAAAGTTGTTACACTTAATAAATACACTTTCGAAGTACATTTGAAAAATTTTTCATGTATTTATGTAACCCAAACAAACTTTAAACGCGTTTTTCTCGAAACAACGTTTTTCGACGGCTTGTTGATAAAATCTTCGAAACTACTGATCCGATCCTTATGAAATTTGAACCACATATTCTTTACAACTATAGCTATAGCGCATAACAAGGACTTTTTAAAATTATAATGTTTACTTTTTTGCCAAAAAACGGTGAAACAAACACGTTTTTTTTTTTGGTTTTTTCGAAAACGTGCGCCATTTTGTTATTTTTGCATATATCACAAATTGTATGATATGCGCTATATCCATTAACATACTGAATCTAAAACAGTTTGATTTTTTTGTTTCGGATGATCCACCTCCGATATTTCATCAACGGCGCAGACGTACAATTTTTTAGGACATTTTTTTGAACTACCATTTTCATCTATAAATAGTGACTTGAATAAATAATTTTCTTTAAAAATGTATTCCGAAAGTGTATTTATTAAGTGTAACAAATTTTATATCAATAGCTACAATATAAACCTATCAAAAAAATCATGAAAATAGCCTTTTTAGCGTCTAAAGTGAGAAGAACCCTTAAGGTTGTTATGGGGCCGGGTTAAAATGCTACCCCCGAGCTAAAGTTTGGGTAAGATCCGCAGTGCCGTTTTTTAGAAAAAAATATTCGGATTTTTTATATCTGCTGAAAAAATTCCATCACGGAGCTGAAAAAGTAGGTGTGATTCAACTGATTATCGAACTATCCCTTGGCGACGTGAAAATGAGGATTCACATTACCGTTATAAAATTATTGATGTTTCTAATCGCGAATTTGTGCGAAGATGAAGCGCCCAAACTATTAGGCTATGCAAACATGGCAACGTCGTAGACGGCACAAATGCTACCTACCTTATCCACATTCGGTAATTATGCCCGGGGACCTCAAGCTACTTAGTCAGGATGATTAACGGTGAATATTTTTTGTTCTTATTCTCTTAATTAGTGATAATTACTGAATATTCATGTGAGATCTATGTTCAGAAATAATAAGTTTCTGAAAAGTCCTAGGAAAAGACAAGAAACAGTCGAATTTTTTCCAAACATAATTTTTTAGAATACCAGTAATTCATTAAACTTTTTCATTCTTTAAGATTATAGGCAGCTTCAATGCACACTTTTCTTTTCCAGCGAGAGAATTTTTTACTCGGACCGATATTTATTGTTGACAGCTGCTTGGGACGATTTGGAGGTGATGTACGGGGTGCATGTGTCTCTAACTTCGCGACACTTCTGCCAATCTAAGCATTATCATATACCACGATTTACGACGTTGCTAATTCGTCTCGCGTTAATCAATGCGAGAAAATATTCTATAATATTTTATTTCTTAATAAAGAGAGAAAATATTATAGAAAATGATTACATCAAGTAATAAAAATATTTAAGCAGTCATCGAACGTTCAAAAATGCGTATTTTAAAAAATAGGTGTAAAAAAATGGTTCCAAAACGTGCGTTTAATATGACTAGGATTTTGTAGCTAGCAGTTTGTAATGGTGAATCGGCCCTATTCATAAGCATAGGGTGCTCCCCTCGTACTTTACTCCCGACGGCTCGACCTCATAACAACCTTAAAAAATCGACGGAGGGCCAACAGTGGTCGAATTATGAAAACTGTCAGGCCAGTTTAGGTTCATATCTTAGACCATAAGGTGAAAAAGATTTATACCAAATTTCATCAGAATCGGTCGATTAGTTTAATAGTAACACATCACGCCAGTTTCGAAAATGCAGTTTTAAGACCGCGCTATCTCTCCGCTATTTTTCAAGATTGATCAACTTTAAAAAATACCATGTAACAGCCAAACATAGTATTAAAACTTACCCTAAGTCTCGAAAATAGTATCGAAATCTTTCCTTTAAAACAAATCATAAATAAGCGATGTTCCTTGTGAATGGTGGACGCGCAGTTGGTGTGGGGCTAGAAAAATACTCGCTGTGAGCAACACTCTAGAAAGACTTTCTACATGATCAGTAATCGGTTCTTGGTAGCTGCCTCATTTAATTTTCTCTAACGAGGAATGGTTGCGAGGTCAATCTCTCCAATTTCGATGAAATTTGGCAACCTTGTAGAATAGGTAAAAATAGGCAACACGTATTTTTTTTATATCTGCGGAACACGATTTTTAAGGGGTGAAAGGCACCCTCGAAAATAGGGGTGTTTTTCGTTATTCGTCGACAACGTTCTCATTTCCAATGTATAGTACACGAAAAAATAAACTTTGCTGCAATTTTAATTTTTTCATATCTTGTGCCATTCAAACGTTATCGACGAAAAACGAAAACCACCCCATTTTTCGAGGGTGCGTTTCAACCCTTAAAAATCGGGTTCCGCAGATATAAAAAAATACGTGTCGCCTTTTTTACCCATTCTACAAGCATGCCAAATTTCATCGAAATCGGAGAGATTGACCTCGCAACTTTTCCTTGTAAAAATAAGCGAGAAAAGTTTGCAGCATGTTTGTCAAGCCAATGCGAAAATGGTGTGCGACTATTTTTTCTGCAAAATTCCGTCGAACCGGCCAAGTTGAAAGAAGCCTTATTTGAGTCTCCAGGATTGAATCGTGCAGGTCTGATGTAAAGTTAAGAAACAATGTATTTGATATCGCGTGTCGATCACGATAACGGTGGGGCGTTAACAGCCGTCAATATTACAGCGTCGCGTAGAGTGTCACGCCACACCACGATTAAATGTGTCCCGGTGTATACATTACGTTTAGTGAGGGATCACGCAACGGAGTAACCCTCTTTTGTCGAAGGAGATCACGGGAATGTAGATCGAGGGAGCACCGAAAATAATTATTCAAATCACCCGTGACTCGCGAATACATTTTCCAGCGTGACAGTGCGCGAATTTTTACTTTCAGAAAAATGTGTTATTTTACCAGTCGTTACAAACCGCTGAGCAACACGAGCCATTCCATTGAAATTGGCCCTGCAGCTCGATTTATTCGATCTTTAATTTGTGAATTTTTTTATTTATTTTATCTGACTTTTTTACATGCTACTTTTGCAAAATTATGCAAATTTTCTGCCAGCCTTGTCAGTTTTGGAGCCCGTAATTGTTTATTTCTTCCATAATTTCGTAAACCATTATTCCTCGAGTAAAAAACTTTATTCGATCGTCCGAGGTTTTAGTTGCCATTTTTTGTGCGAGGGATTGCGAGTGATTTTTTTTAGGAATACTTGTTTGTAATTGATTTTTACAGTCTGACATGCAAGCATTCAGGTATGATCGACTAAAGTGCTGTCCAAGTTTTTATGCCTCGTTTCTACCCGAAAATGAGAATAGTAGGGGAGAAGCACCATATTTCGGATAGTTACTGGCAGCCATCCCGTGTGACTGGTTCAAAAAATCGAAAACTGATGCCAGAGAGCAATTTGCAGGCTTTGCAGAATTTTTTAGAGGACACTGAAGGTTCACTTTATGGACCAGGCATAGCAGATTAAGGGTGAGTCAAAATGTTATTGGTGATAATCGTATTTGAATCTTTAAACGCGTTTTTCTCAAATCTGCATTTTTCAAACTGGTGACAACGATATCTCGAAATCTATGGAATGGATTCCTTTGAAATTTGAATGACTTATCCAGTACTCATGTAGACACTATGCAAACTAGGATAATTCTGATTGGTGAAGCCATTTTTGTTTGTCATGTTTTCACCAAAATTCACGACAGAATGTTCAACAATATGCCAAAAATGTACCTTCCAATATTTTTTAATAACCCTCGGTCAAAAACTAGTTCATACTTCACAGATTAAAGTGCCTTTTGTTTTTTTTTGTTTTTAATAAGCTGAACACCCGCAGTCGTGGTCATTGCAAAAAAACATTTTTTTAAGATGAGTGGCTGAGTTGCCGTGTACTTGAGCAACGAGCGACGATTTCGGTCCGAAAAAATTGTAAAGTGTGCTGCAAATATGAATAAATATGTGGTGAAAAGTTCGCAGTTGTATAGATATTTAGTTCTACTTTTTTTTTTAAAGCGAAAAAAGAGCCTTCACACTGGATGACTGCTTTAATTTCGAATAGTCGACTATCTCGAGTATTCCTATAGCGCCATCTTTTTTTATTGTATACACTAATAAAGTCGTAAGATGTCACTGCAAAACTTTTGGTTGCCAGCAACAAAAATGGCACAACAGTGAACTGATGTTACTTTTCGCCGGCGTAAACAAATATTTGTTGTTTTAAAAAGTGTTGTGTTTATTGAGGTAACTCCAAATTAGTTATGTTTTCGTTATTTTTGATAAATTAAAGCATTCTTTTACTTAATAAATATATAATGTTCGCAAAAAAGCAATACGTACAAAAATATTACTGTTTATATTCGGCCATGGCAAATCTTAATATCGGATACTTAATCGAGCCTAATATTGGATATCCGTTTATGCCAAAATGTTCCTACCTAATCAAAGATTGACTCATAACGACTGATTGTTTGATAATAATTACAAAGTTAAAGCAATAAACGTTTTGTTTTATTTTATGTAAAAATAGTCCTCTAAGATCAGACATAAGAAAAAAGGTGTTTGGGCCCTTGTATCGAATATCCAATTATAGGCAACCTTTTCGAAAACCATGATTTCTGTCATGTTTTGTAAAACATAATATAACTCAAAATATTCAAATGTAATGTGTAAAATAATTATTAGCATCTTGTTGTAGATGAAATGAAGATCATAAAAGCATAAAATTTCAAGGGCTTACAAGGAATATCACTTAAGGAAGTATTGCCCGTACATTTCCTACCAAAAGTGAGTTTCGGTGAGAATTTTGAGTACTTTGCGATCACATCAAAATCTGAAAAAATCAACCGTATTGAAGGTGCCAAGAACATTGGTTTTGAATAATAAGAATACCAAAAATTTATGAATAAATTGTTCAAACAAAAAATTGTTCAAAAAACTCCGGTCAACTTGGTTCTTTGTGACATTAAATGAATTATGATATTTTTCTGAATACATATAATTTTTCAAAGATTTTCAAAAAAATTTTCAAAAGAAATTTTTTTGAAAATCAAAAGATTTTCAAAAGAATTTCAAAAAAAATTAAAATTAAAATAAAAAGAAAATTAACAAAAATTCATACCTATTCAGAAAAATCTACGAATTCATTTTATAATATAAAAAAGTAGGTCATCGGACATTTGTTGAACAGTTTTTCCAACCAAATTATTTATAACTTTTTTGCATTATTATTACCGGAAATTATTGTTTTTAGCATATTCAATGTGGTTGATATTTTTTAAATTTTAATCTCATCGCAAAGTACACAAAATTCTCGGCGAAACTCACTTTTGGTAGGAAAATGGTGCTTCTCCCTTAATTTCGGAAATCACAGCTCACGACTGTTTGTAAATTTCACAAACTGACGGGATAAAAGCCGAATAAGAAATTGCGAGGCTTTGTGAGACTGATCGTCTTTCCATGGAGAGCCTGTATACGTACCTGAGTCCGAGAATAGAAAATTGCATGGCTCGTGCTCCGTTCGTGAGTAGAAGCGATGAAGCTTTTTTAACGCTTTTCACTCTCTTTGGTCTCTCGAGGAAATGCTTTGAATATGATCGATATCTACAGCGCTCTTGTGCCACGGGGCGAGCTTGCCACAATATCGTATAATGGCTTGCTTTGATTCGACGACGTGTATGATAGGTTTTACGGTTACAATAGCTTGAACCCACGTATAAAAAGAGGGTAGGATACAATTTTTATTAATCTGTATACACCCTATAAATTACCTTTATAATTGGCGTGAGGGTGCAGTCAAATCAGCCCCATTTCATGGATTAATTTGTCGCTTGATATAAATGAGTATCTTCCTGGATTTTTTACATTTCCTGGCGCCTACTTAAGGCGGTACCCCCACTTGTAGCACAAAAAAGGCCTTTTTCATTAATTTTTTTAAAGAAAACTACAAAACTTTTTTAATCGATCAATATACCATCTTAAAGAACACATCTTGAAGAACTTTCAGTAATTTTTTTATTGAAAAATATTACATTGTTTAGTGGCAAATGGCCGTCAATGAAATAATGTTTTTATATACACGGTTTGCGGTGACCAACATTGCGGCGAAGTGGATCATCTGAAAAAAAAATGCGGATGGATTTAGTCAAATATAAGTATAAACTAGTCTTTAATCGAAGCATTTTAAAAAATATTCATCTTTCACAAAATGGCGGACAGTCAAAGTTAATGGTTCGATTTTAACGAAAAAAAAACGGCCGTTTTTTGGCTATAAAACGGCCATTTTTTTCGAAAAAAAAATCGAACGATTAAAGACTACATTTTTATGTATTAAATAAGCCTGCAAAATTTCAAGAAGATCGGTTCATTAGTGTTCGAGTAATCTTGGTCACCGACTTCAGAAATGCCATTTTGAGAAAAACGCGTTTAAAGTTTCAATTTCAGTATACACGAAGAAAATATTTTTTTTTGTAAACTTACATAGAGTCATCTATTCCTATACTCATAGAGCCATCTATTCTCAGATACTTATACTTCAAAAAAATGCAATAAAAAAAATCGATTTTTTCAAAATCGCAAGTGGGGGTAACCCCTTAACACCTGTTAAGGGTTAGCGAGAAATCGTTTTGATGCTGCTCCAGCAGTAATCATTGTAATACAGACATTGAAGTTTGCGTCGTTGGAATTTAACGAAAATTCTCGTTTATTTTTGCATTATTTTATTTTTATTGCTCTTTAAACTCTTGTTCTGCAGATCTAGTTTATGGATCCCTAGTGAGGATCGTTAAAAATGTTATAGCCATCGGGCAGGTTCAAGGTGTCCAAAAAAAATTGGGCTATGAGGAATAAAATATTTCCGTTGCATTCCAACGATGGTTCACTACCATTTATAATATTGATTGAGGGCACCTGCCCGGAAAGTGTGTATTAAGTGGATTATTTCCACCCTTTACTATACGAAGAAATATTTTGTAGGGGAAAAAAACTTTTGCCTGTGAGCATAGTACATACGAGGGGAAAAAAAATCCACCAGTCTTTTTTAGAGTTGCTAAAAGTTAATGAAGCTTCAAGCCTCATGCATGTGGATGTGAACAATTAAATCGTGTTTCTTTTCAAGCTACATCTTTAACTTTGCAATACTTTTACCCGTACACAGACCTTTCTCAGCCTCAGTGGACGCATAAGTACATTTTAGTTGGACTTCAAGTACCGTCGAGTACGATAATAGCGAAAACACTACTCAATCACGCAAGGGCTCAGCAGTACAGACGTGTAGTCTGAAAGTGGGCGGAGCGTACCGACTGGTGTGGTGTTGGTGGGGGAAGCGCTGCGCCTATCGCAGCATCGCGCCTCAGGATCAGCTGCTGCCCGCGGCGAACTGCGCGGCGTGAAAGGCTCAGCGCTTTTCAAAACTGGTGTGACATATAGCTACAAAACTAATTGTCCGATTCTGACGAAATTTAGTATAAATCCTTCTAACCTAATTATCCAAAACATGAACCTACATGTTCTCAAAAATAAAAAAGTACTTTTTGTTTTATTGCAAAATGTAGCCAGTTTTTCGGAAAATTCATTCTTTTTGTTTCAAAGCGTACCATTTCATCGACTTCCAACATTCCTCACTTTTTTTGGTTCATATTCTGCGTATGAGTGTTAATGAAAGAAAAATCTTCGTTGTATTTTTTTTCAGTTGAATCCCGCCGACGCTACGTGTCACGCCGTCTGACAACATCCGCTGCAACACGTTTAGAAGACCGTGCCATGTCTCCGCTATTTTTAAAGATTAATAAATTCAAAAAATACCATGGAGCAGCCAAAAGTAATAATAAAATATACCCTAAGTCTAAAAAGTAATGGCGAAATATTTCCTTAAAAAACAAATCATGAAAATCTGCAATTTTCCTCTCCTCTCAATCGAGGCTGAAGCGTACGATGTACTGCTACGGCTCTTTACGCTTCATTCCATGCACAATTAACTCCGCAGATTTATGAGGGCATTACTCAGCAATAATACCGAATGTACACGTCGCACGTGCAGATACAGATCGCCCGTTAGATGGTCCGGGGCGAGCGTTATATAGTGGCAAACGCGTTGTCAACAAGCCTGCGAGCGTTTCAATCAAACTGGATTACCTTCGGCAAACAGTTCTCGAGTGACCGACATCAATTCTTTTGACGTCCCGTGTGTCCTTTGCAGGGAGAGCGGGAAGATTTGCCGAATAAGTAATTAACGCGGAAGAGAATTCGCTCCTCGCTGTCCAATGAACAAATGTACCTTAGTGTTTACCTTCCATTTGATTTCTATTCCACGCGCTCGGGCTTCCGTATTTTCCGCAAGCTCTTGGAAGGTCAACGGCTTGTTCGTCGGCGGATATGAGCTCTCTCTCTCTCTCTCTCTCTCTCTCTCTCTCTCTCTCTCTCTCTCCCCCTCCCGCCCTCTTTCACGGTGACTAATTTTCAAAAATAATTTCTATGTTTGCAAAAAAACGGCCTTTGCTCGAAAGAAAAAAAACGGCAGTGTATCCTCACTAAACAAAGCCCGGATTTTTCAATTTCATATCTGATGAATCTTTTTGCACTGTTAGGCCCTTCGAATGACGAAAATTTCCAAAAAGAAAACGTCGAATTTTGATAAATAATACTTTGAAAAAATTACTGTGACGAAAAGGCTTTCACAAAAAAAGTAAAAAACCATTTCGTTGGAAGTTAAGTTTGTAGAAATTCGTTTGACGTGCCACTACGAGCCCGAGCCGTCTACCTTGTGAAAAGTCGTATCGATGCTCGTCCTCGGCACGAAATAGTCGGGGGCAATCGGAAGGAAATTACGAAACAATAAATAAAAAAATCAGCGTTCTGTGAATTCATAACCGCTTAGCTAGTGAGGTCTCGACCTCGATATTTTCACATTTAACGAAAAAGCGATGTGAAATAAGCGATTTATTGCAATGTTCCTCATGGATATGATTATCCGCATCTCTTCCAGGCAACTCGTAACTATGTAACTTCGTCAATTCCAGGACTTTACAATGTGACAAAGGGCCTTGAAAGTATGCTAACTGATGGCGTAACGATGCGGGACGAGACCAAGACGTACAAGGGCGATAGGGAGAATTTCCCCACCCCCACCACCCCGGGAAGTGGTATACCCTTGACGAGTATCCTCGTATAAAAATACCGAAAGGCGTATGTACGCCCTTCGCGTGTATGGGCCATTCCGTGAGGTAGAAATCGACGTCTAACCTCTACGGGCCTTGTGAAAATGTTCTCCAATATTGTAGGCCCCTTAAGGTCGACCGCTAGTGCAATATCTTTACCGGCGACTGCTCGCGAGCTACAATTATGGGGCCGGGTTGAAATTCCGAACTTTGAATTATCAGAACACTCGAAATTCCGAAAAAATACTACCCCGAAAGACCAAAACTCCGAAAGAATTTTACACGAAAGACCAAAATTCCGAAAATCTGAACAACGTCCAAATAATTCGGATATGGAAGTTTTAAAAAGTTTCAAAATTTTCAATAAATCGACGAATTATTTTATGAATTTTGTTTTATTAAGTTCTGCATAATTTACGTTATCTACATAAGTTATACGTTCTGCATAATTTACAGTCAACTGTGTAGACTTTCGCTGGCGTGAGATCTTGACGAACCTTGTCATTTCGAAACATTAAAATTAGGAATTTTAAACCGTCGGCGCATTCGAAGTTCGGAATTTCAACCTGGCCCAATGTCAAGATCATGCCAGAGAAAGTCTACACAGTTGACTGTAAATGATGTAGAACGTATAAAATTGTCTAGACAAATTTCAAAATTGACGCAAAATCACCCCTTAAAAAAAATCTTGAAATAATTCATCGATTTATTAAAAATTTTGAAACTTTTAAACCTTCCATAGCCGAATTATTTTGACGGTGTTTAGATTTTGGGAGCTTTGGTCTTTCGTGTAAAATACTTCGGAGTTTTGATTTTTCGGATTTTGAGCGTTCTAATCATTCAAAGTTCGGAATTATAACCCGGCCCCATTTTGAATTTCGGAATATTAAAATTCGGAATTTTTAACCGTCAGAGCATTCAAAGTTCGGAATTTCAACCCAGCCGCACAATTATTTCATTGAATACATGTAAATATATTTTTCAACCAGGCTATTGATTTGACAGCAGGCTATCAAAGTCAGATGTTCCTATTGGTTTGTATGAAAATTCTGCATAAGTTCTTTTTTCCATAAAGTTTCCTTAACGCGGTCCTCTAGTTTCTCGGGTCGAAAAAATCGATTTTTTTTTCATAAATCACATCTACAACATGTGTAGAAAATGTGTAGGAAGCCCTATTGTATGGTCCAGGCATAGCAGATTGACGGTGAGATGAAATTTTTAGTATAAATTACATGCGCGAGCTTTCAAACGCGTTTTTCTCGAAACACCATTGTTCAAAACGGTGACCACGATATTTCAGAAACTACTGCACCGATCTTGTTCAAATTTATACAGCATCTTTAATATGTTATAAGCCAGCGATTGAACTAGGATTATCATGATTGCTTCGATAGTTTTTTTTGTACGAGCGAAAAACTTAAGAAAAAATGAGTAAAAAATAGAATGTAATTTTCAAAAGTGTATAAAAAAGTCAATTTTTGTAATTTCGAATTCACTCTAGTTCAATCGCTAGTCTTAAATATGAAGATTAAAATGCCGTTTGGTTTTTTGATTTCAGGTAAGCAGAACAGCCGCAATCTTGATCACCGTCAAGCACCTCTTTTACTTGATGTCTTCCTGTCGGCCACTATAACGTTTATTCTATTATATATTTTGACTTCAAAAAATTTGTAAAGCTTATTTAAATGTTAATAAAGATTATGCAAAAACAATGAGATTGATTGCTTCGATGCTTTGCCGGTAAAAAATTATTGCAAAAGCCGTAAAAAAACAGCCGAGAAACTAGAGGACCCTGTTAACAATTAAGGTTACAAAGATGACTTTTCTAGATAAAGCAAACAACCGAGAGTATTAAAAAAACGGGTAAAAAAATGATTATTTATAGAAATAGCATGCGAAAAACTAAAAGCAGATGATTTTCATTTCGAAAACCGTGGGACTTTTACTGAACTGAAATTCCAGCATATAGTAGGACATGATCTGACCTATCGACAGTTGCAGGATTATCCATTCATAACAGGACACCCTGTATAGTTGCATCGATAGATAAGTAAATAAATAAACAAATAAATCAGCAAATAAATAAACAAATGCGAAAATTATTTTAAAAATACTGAATAAATAAATGAATGAGTAAAGAAATTAGTCATTAGTCATTCATTTAAATAGTCATGCGTAATTTCTTTACTCCAATTTTGCAAATATTGCGGCAATAAAATGGTCTATATGATCGTGGGTAGTTTGTGTCGGAGGAAACCTCCATGCGTATTAAATTCGTCCCACGACGAATATAATCAAGGTTATAGATGACAGTCAGAGACAATGGCGAAATGTTATATATTGCGAAAAGCATGAATTCAACTCGCTGTTTCCTCACTTTTTCGAAAGCTCCATTCGCAATAGTATTTGCTTCGTCCACCGGGCACAGCAATGTATTTCCGTCGTTTCGGACGTCATCGGACCTATGACGTCTTTCTGGAGACCAGAATTTCCTGGAGAACTTCAAAAATACATGCAAACTATTTCATAAGAGAATTCATATATTGATTTATATATTCGCTTATGAATTTGTATACGCATTAGTTTTAGTTTTATGCATTAAAGTCAATAAATGCGCATGTAATGATTTATCCGTATTTATACGCGCTTAGCGATATCGGCAATAACGACAAATATATTTCAACGATGTGGGAAATGCTGCAACACGCGTGCTGCACTTAAGAGGAGTGGTACCTTTAAGCCAGCAAAAAATTGCTGATTTTCATGATTTTTTTTTAAAGGAAAGATTTCGTCGTTATTTGTTAGGCTCGGGGAACGTTTTATTACTACTTTTGGTTGTAACATGGTTTTTTTATAAATCTTTCAAACTGGCAGAAGTATGGAACGATCTTTCAAACGGGTTGAGGCGGATATTGTCAGACGGCGTGACACGTAGCGTCATCAGGAGTGAACTGAAAAAAAACCAACGAAGATTTTTCTTTTATTAACACTCATACGCAGAATATGAACCAAGAAAAAGTGAGAAATGTTGGAAATCGATGAAATGGTACGCTTTAAAACAAAAAGATGGAATTTTTTGAAAAATGGCTATATTTTGCGATGAAAAATACTTTTTTAAAAAATATTTAGGTTCATGTTCTAGACAATAAGGTTAGGAAGATTTGTACTAAATTTCGTCAGAATCGGTCGATTAGTTTTTTAGCTATACATCACACCAGTTTTGAAAATGCAGTTTAGCTTTGTGCCATACCTTCGCCATGTTTGAAGATTAATTAAAGAAAGACCGTGCCAAAGTAGTAGTAAAACATACCCCAAGTCTAAAAAAGGGTGAAGAAATCTTTCTTTTGAAAAAAAAAAAACATGAAAATCACTAAATTTTTTCGTTGCCTAAAGGTATCTCCCTTAAAGTTGTTGTGGGGTCTCGTCGTCGGAGAAGGAGTCCGAGGAAAGCGCCTTATGCGTATGCATGCGGCCGATTGACCATTACCAACTGCTCATAAAATAATCGTGATAAAAAACGTACGTTTTCGAACAATCTTTTTAAAAAACAATTTATAAAATCGCACATTTTAGAACATTCGCTGATTACATTAAATATTTTTATAACTTTGTACAAGTCATTTTGTGTAATTTTTTGTCGCTTAATTAACGCGCGACGAATCGGCAACGTCGTACACAACATTAACGACCCGTTCATAACCTCAAAATCGGCCCGAGGAGCCGTCAACAATAAATATCAGTTGAGTAAAAAATTCTCTTGATGGAAAGGAAAAGTGTGTATTAAGGGGTTACCCCCACTTGCGATTTTGAAAAAATCGATTTTTTTTATTGCATTTTTTTGAAGTGCAATTTGAAGTGCAGTTTTTTTTTGATGCCCGGAATAGATGACTCTATGTAAGTTTACAAAAAAGAATATTTTCTTCGTGTAAACTGAAATTGAAACTTTAAACGCGTTTTTCTCAAAATGGCATTTCTGAAGCCGGTGACCAAGATTACTCGAACACTAATGAACCGATCTTCTTGAAATTTTGCAGGCTTATTTAATACATAAAAATGTAGTCTTTAATCGTTCGATTTTTTTTTTCGGAAAAAATTGCCGTTTTATAGCAAAAAAACGGCCGTTTTTTTTCGTTAAAATCGAACCATTAACTTTGACTGTCCGCCATTTTGTGAAAAATGAATATTTTTTAAAATCCTTCGATTAAAGACTAGTTTATACTTATATTGGACTAAATCCATCCGCATTTTTTTTTCTAATGATCCACTTTGCCGCAATGTTGGTCACCGCAAACCGTGTATATAAAAACATTATTTCATTGACGGCCATTTGCCACTAAACAATGTAATATTTTTCCATAAAAAAATTACTGAAAGTTCTTCAAGATGTGTTCTTTAAGATGGTATATTGATCGATTAAAAAAGTTTTGTAGTTTTCTTTAAAAAAATTCATGAAAAAGGCCTTTTTTTGCGATACGAGTGGGGGTAACGCCTTAAAGCTGTCTATGATCGAATGAAATAAAAAGCTTCAATAAATTAGCAACATTAAAAATAAAAATTACGTTTTAATTAATTCGAAAAAATTTCGACTGCATTTTGTCTTTTCCTAGGAATGTTCAGAAACTTATAATTTCTGAACATAGATCTCAATTGAATATTAGGTTATTATTACTAATTAAGAGAATAAGAACAAATAATATTCCTCGTTAATCATCCTGACTAAGTAATTTGAGGTCGCCGGGCATAATTACCGAATGTGGATAAGGTAGGTAGCATTTGCGCCGTCTACGACGTTGCCAAGTTTGGGCAACCTAATATTTCGCGTGCTTGATTTTCGCACAAATTCGCGATTTAAAACATCAATAATTTTATAACGATAATGTGAATGGTCATTTCACGGTGCCAAGGGTTAGTCCGATAATTAGTTGAACCTACCTACATGTTCAGCTCCGTGGTAGCATTTTTTTAGCTGATATAAAAAATCTACTGAAAAATGATCGGGAGGTTTCCATAAGCGTAATGAGGTTAGTCCACGAAGTGGGTCGAGTTTCCGATTTTTTTTCTAAAAAACGGTACTGAGGATCGTACCCAAACTGCACAGGATGTTCAGCAACGGGGTTATACACGTCCAGTAAAAATTTCAGCTCAGGGGTAGCATTTTAACCTGGCCCCGTAACAACCGTAAAATTACAGCAACCTTTGCGATTCTACCCGTGCCGATACTTCGTTAAAACGCCTCGTGCCTTGGACAACGACGAAATTCATTCAACAATCAAGTTTAAAACTATGCCAGGCCCGTTTTATCAAATTGTGTGGAACTCCACCACGGAGCTCGACCAGTTTTAACGCAATTGGTAGAAGCTTCAAATTGAATTGTGCAATAAGTTTTCGCTTTGAGAACTTTTCTTTGTAAATATGAATTACGAAAACGCAATTTTTCTCCTTTTTAGCATTGAAAATGCTTTCAAAACTGTATATGTTTGTTGAGGCAGACTGGGTACAGGGCTCTGACTTACAAGGAACATCACTTTGGTGTCCTCCGATTTTGTTGAAACTTTTTTATGTGGAAGAGTATCAAAAACCAAGAGACACGTATTTTTTTTATCGGCGGGAAAACGTTTTTAAGCGGTGAAACGTACCCTTAAAAATGGGGATGTTTTTCGTTTTTAGTCGATAAAGTTTTAATGGTACGAGATATTAACGAATTTCAAATTGCAACAATATTTATTTTGTGTGTACGATACATTGGAGATATATAGTACGCGCTCGGTCCACCTTAATTACATTACCTCAACGTATCAATATTTTTTGAAAGATAATAAAAACCAACTCATATTTACATGTACCTGTTTTTTTATTACCTGAAAAGTCTGATTACATTTTCAATGCCATGAAATAGTTGCAGTTTGTGTTATATCTGTAGATTAAAAAAAATAAAAACTCGTGAACTCTTCTCCTCGAAGTAGAATCGCAAACTGTCTTCGAAATTTCCGATAATTTGTTCGAAAATAAGCAATTAACTTGACTGCTAAATGGAAAGGTCAGGTAATTTTAATTGATTCACGAATTCTTTGTCTCTTTTTAACCCTTAAACAGGTACATTCCACCCTGTTTTTGGTCTGAATATTAGCCCCTTTCTAACCCTCCCAAATCTTTCAGTTTTGAGCCTCTGAGCCACCCTCCATCAATCCTTCGCTCGTTGTGAATTTAAGGGGTTACCCCCACTTGCGATTTTGAAAAAATCGATTTTTTTTATTGCATTTTTGTGAAGTATAAGTATCCGGGCCCATACTTCTGTATGGGCCCGGAATAGATGACTCTATGTAAGTATACAAAAAAAACATTCTCTTCGTGTAAAATGAAATTGAACCTTTAAACGCGTTTTTCTCCAAATGGCGTTTCTGAAGTCGGTGACCAAAATTACTCGAACACTAATGAACCGATCTTCTTGACATTTTGCAGGCTTATTTAATACATAAAAATGTAGTCTTTAATCGTTCGATTTTTTTTTTCGAAAAAAATGGCCTTTTTATAGCCAAAAAACGGCCGTTTTTTTCGTTAAAATCGAACCATTAACTTTGACTGTCCGCCATTTTCTGAAAAATGAATATTTTTTAAAATCCTTCGATTAAAGACTAGTTTATACTTATATTTGACTAAATCCATCCGCATTTTTTTTTTCCAGATGATCCACCTCGCCGCAATGTTGGTCACCGCAAACCGTGTATATAAAAACATTATTTCATTGACGGCCATTTGCCACTAAACAATGTAATATTTTTCATTAAAAAAATTACTGAAAGTTCTTCAAGATGTGTTCTTTAAGATGATATATTGATCGATTTAAAAAGTTTTGTAGTTTTCTTTAAAAAAAATCATGAAAAAGGCCTTTTTTGCGCTACAAGTGGGGGTAACGCCTTAAAACTATTTTACTGACATCCCTAGCCTCCCTTTTTCACCCTACGTTCTATCTAAATCCAGGCATCTTTAATCATCCAAATTTTGATTCTCCTTTTCACTTACCTGCGAACGTTGAATACGTTGTACTCGTCTGGCCAACTTTAACCCCCTCTTGAGCGTAAATTTTATGCTCTCTTTATCTCGCATTTTCTCGTTGTTTCATCTTCAATTTTTACTCATATTCTAATCTGAATTCCGACGAGCTTTCGAATGAAGGCCAAGGAGCCCCAAAAAAATGTATTGTACGGTTTCTTGCCGTGTCTCACGTTCGCTTAAGGGGCTATGCCTAGTTGTGAAAGTGGAAAAATTACTTATGTCAAAACCAATATATTTTGACAGTACATCATCTTACAAATGTTTCATGAAAATTTCAAGCTTATCGGATCAAAATCGATAGATTTATAGGCCGTAATGTTGACGCCCGTCGGAACGCTGGAAGCGTCATTCGAAACTTTAACCCTTTGAATCATTCGTTTTTCTTCACGTGCGATTGGCTTGAAATTTTGTACTCGGAGGTTTTCGGGGTCGCTGATTACGAATCTGCACTCAAAATTCGGGAATTCAAGATGGCGGATCCAATATGGTGGACCATAAATGCAAAACGTTGTTTGATAATAGCGCAAGTTGGTGCTCGGGGGTTTTCGGGGTCGCTGTTACATGAAATAAGCTCCCTCCCAAAAAATAGATCATCAAATTTGGGAAAAATCCTATGGCTTTTGCCATGTACAGCCGTCATATTGGATCCGCCATTTTCAATTTGACGGTTTGGACTTCGGGTTCGTATTCAGTGGATGAAAAACCAAGTTTTTGCTTATTTTTCGGTTATGGTTTACCTGCGAGATTAGTCGTAATCAGATTTATGGTGTAAAAAGTTCGTTTTTTTGCACCTTCGTTATTGATGACACCCGCTATGTGAAAAATAAAAATTGAGTAGGTATGTTTTAGTAGTTATTGAAGTCCTAGGAACCTTGAAACGCATTTACAACCGCCGTATTTAATTGAAAAACACTTTTGAATCGTCAAACTCTAAATTGAATTAGGTGGAACACCAGTGTTACACTATGCCGCAAAGCGTTAAACGCTTTTTTCTCGAAAGTACGTTTTCAAAGTCGACTAACAAATAATCTCCAAAACTCCTGCATCGATCTGTCTGAAATTTTTACGGCTTTTTCTAGATGTACAAATATAGTATTTTTTAGAAGGATTTTATTTTTTCGATCAATACTTTCGATTTGATGAACGCAAAATGCCCACATTTTTCGCAAAAATCAAGACTCACTTTGAACACGCGCCATTTTTTTATATTTCATATTTCGGAAATTCCCTTCATTGATTACAGGATGAAATAATATACGAACTAAATCTGTTTGATTAATCGATATTAGATAATCTGGATCGGAAGGGCATTGCTCACAGCAAAGGACGTTTTCTAAATTAAGGCGATCCTCTAGTTTCTCGGGTCGAAAAAATCGTTTTTTTTTTTTCATAAATCACATCTACAACATGTGTAGAAAATGTGTGCCAAAGGATTTTTCGATATTCGAAGTGGTTCACAAGTTACGGCCCTGGAACGGAGCAGGTATACGGAGCAGGTATACTTTCAAACGCGTTCTTCTCGAAACACCATTTTTCGAAACGGTGACCACGATACTTCAGAAACTACTGCACCGATCTTGTTCAAATTTATACAGCATCTTTAATATGTTATAAGCCAGCGATTGAACTAGGATTATCATGATTGCTTCGATAGTTTTTTTTTGTACGAGCGAAAAACTTAAGAAAAAATGAGTAAAAAATAGAATGTAATTTTCAAAAGTGTATAAAAAAGTCAATTTTTGTAATTTAGAATTCACTCTAGTTCAATCGCTAGTCTTAAATATGAAGATTAAAATGCCGTTTGGTTTTTTGATTTCAGATAAGCAGAACAGCCGCAATCTTGGTCACCGTCAAGCACCTCTTTTACTTGATGTCTTCCTGTCGGCCACTATAACTTTTATTCTATTATATATTTTGACTTCAAAAAATTTGTAAAGCTTATTTAAATGTTAATAAAGATTATGCAAAAACAATGAGATTGATTATTTCGATGCTTTGCCCGTAAAAAATTATTGAAAAAGCCGTAAAAAAACAGCCGAGAAACTAGAGGACCGCGTTAAATTAAACTATGTTCTACACTGATTAATGTTATTAATTTAATATCATATTTATATTAATAATACATATGATAATTAATATCATGTATACTAATTTAAAGTATTTTTACCCAAAAAAATTAACAGAGTGTTCTTTAGCTGATACTTTTTTAAATGCCTAATTTTTGGAGAAATTTATCTTTACGATTTTCAAATAAGAAAAAAACTTTTTTTCAACTGTTAGAACTAGACATAGCTCTTTAATCCTAAGAGTTGTACGAATAACAGCGGGAATAGGGAGGAAAAAGAAAGAAAAAATAAAGCACGTGGCACGATAATTATTCGAAATGTTCAATTGTTTACAAAACCTTCGATGACTTTATTTATCAATATATATATATAAACGTTTGCGCGTGTGTGTTTACGGATGTGTTTTTGTGTATATATGTGTGTGGGTTTATGTTTATGTGTAAATGTCATAGCATATATAAATGTACACATGAATGCAAAGCTTGGCAATTGCACTTTTCCTTAAACCTACTCGATGTCATCAATTTTTCTCAAACCTCCAACAGGTCAAATCGATGCGAGTGCGATAAATCATCCATTTGAGTCTTGGTCGAGACCCCCTCGCTTCCTGTGAAAACTAATAGTCCTCGTATTTCACATTTATCGATACGACGTCAAGCGATTGAAAGAGTTTTTCAAAAATCGCCCATACTCGATCGATCGTTTTTCAAATTTTTTCTAATATGTTTGTTCTTATTTTTATTACATTTCATATTGCTTTCAAATTTATTTTTGTAGTCGTGTAGCACCTTAACTCAGAATAGAGCCTAAGTTATTACGACGAAGAGGCGCGTTTTGTTGGTCTTTTTTTTCGTGTCACCTCGTCCGTTTTTATTATTGGAGATTCCGTCTTGGAAAAATGAAGGAAGAGGGCTATTGGATTGTCCCTTCGTTCCTCGCCTTTTCTCGATGTCTCGTCTCGCCGTTTTCTTCCTTCGCTGCTCCCTTTCTCTCTCGACCCCCTCTCTGCTTCTGTTCATCCATTTTCCTTCTTCTTTTTTTCCCGCGTTCCAGCTCGCGCAAATTTGAGTGGACGAGGAAAGTTCCAGACTCAGCAATACTGACAACGGACCAGTCCCACCTCGTCGCAATTCATGCATCTGAGGTAGTAAAATTCCTTCATGAAGTCATTGCGAACCGGTGATTTTTTGCTCCCGTTGCAAACTGGACAGGGCCGAAGACGGCAGCCACCGCACGTTTTACAAGTCGTGCGCGCGTTCGGACTCTGAAATTTCAATAGAATTTCAGGCATTTCAATATGTCGTTATAAACACACTTGTATTATAGTTATATACTGATACTAGCTTTCCACTAGTTCTACTAGTTGAATGCTCCTTAACGGGGTCCTCTAGTTTCTCGGGTCGAAAAAATCGATTTTTTTTTCATAAATCACATCTACAACATGTGTAGAAAATGTGTGCCAAAGGATTTTTCGATATTCGAAGTGGTTCACAAGTATAAATCACATGCGCGAACTTTCAAACGCGTTTTTCTCGAAACACCATTTTTCGAAACGGTGACCACGATATTTCAGAAACTACTGCACCGATCTTGTTCAAATTTATACAGCATCTTTAATATGTTATAAGCCAGCGATTGAACTAGGATTATCATGATTGCTTCGATATTTTTTTTTTGTACGAGCGAAAAACTTAAGAAAAAATGAGTAAAAAATAGAATGTAATTTTCAAAAGTGTATAAAAAAGTCAATTTTTGTAATTTAGAATTCACTCTAGTTCAATCGCTAGTCTTAAATATAAAGATTAAAATGCCGTTTGGTTTTTTGATTTCGGATAAGCAGAACAGTCGCAATCTTGGTCACCGTCAAGCACCTCTTTTACTTGATGTCTTCCTGTCGGCCACTATAACGTTTATTCTATTATATATTTTGACTTCAAACAATTTGTAAAGTTTATTTAAATGTTAATAAAGATTATGCAAAAACAATGAGATTGATTATTTTGATGCTTTGCCCGTAAAAAATTATTGAAAAAGCCGTAAAAAAACAGCCAAGAAACTAGAGGCCCCGTTAATCAAATGTGCTCCGGAAATGGTTTATCAAGGGGTGTTCTCACTTTAGACTCTAAAAAAGGCTATTTTCATGAATTTTTTTTATTTTTTCACATTATAGATATTGATATAAAAGTTGTTACATCTAATAAATACACTTTTGA
The DNA here is from genome assembly GCA_944452715.1 of Ophion slaviceki. Classification (NCBI taxonomy): domain Eukaryota; kingdom Metazoa; phylum Arthropoda; class Insecta; order Hymenoptera; family Ichneumonidae; genus Ophion; species Ophion slaviceki. Next base: position 27,050,829 of record OX101794.1, read on the forward strand.
AATACATAAATAATTTTTTAATGTATTTATTTAAGTCACTATTTGTAGACGAAAAAGGTAGTTAAAAAAATGTCCTAAAAAAATTGTAGTTCTGCGCTGTTAATGAAATCTTGGAGATGGATCATCCGAGACAAAAAATCAAACGGTTTTAGATTCAGTATGTTAATAGCTATAGCGCATAGCATACGGTTTTTGATATATGCAAAAATAACAAAATGGCGGACATTTTTCGAAAAAACAAAAAAAACGTGTTTTTTCACCGTTTTCGGCAAAAAAAATTGTAAATATCAAAATTTAAATAAATCCTCGATGTGCGCTGTAGTTATAGTTGTAAAGAATATGTGGTTCAAATTTCATAAGGATGGGTACAGTAGTCTCGAAGATTTTATCAAAAAGCCGTCGAAAAACATTGTGTCGAGAGAAACGCGTTTAAAGTTTGGTTGGGTTACATAAATACATTTGAAAATTTTTTGAATGTATTTCTAAAGTGTACTTATCAAGTGTAACAACTTTATATAAATATCTATAATATAAACATATCAGAAAAAATAATCAAAATAGGCTTTTTTAGCGTCTAAAGTGAGAAGACCCCTTAAGTAACACGTAGAATTGTGTTGAAGAGCATTAATACTAAGTTTCAAGTAAATCTGAACGGCTATTTATTTTACCATACAAACTTTGCTACCCCCTTTTCCCCTTAAAGTTTGAATTTCCAAAAACGCTGAAATTTCATTAATTGTGTCTAGGAGAAGCAATACAAAGTTTTAGGCAAATTTGACCCGATTTTTTAAATTTTCCGTACAAACTTTGCCACCCTCTTTCGTTTAGGGGGTGAATTTTGAAAAACGCTAAAATACGTGTTTCATTAATTCTGTTGAAAAGCCTTCATACTAAGTTTCAAGTAAATCTTCTGATTTTTTTAAATTTGGATACACACTTTGCCACCCACTTTCTCCCCTTAGGGGTTGAATTTCTAAAAACGCTGAAATACGTGTTTCATTAATTGTGTCAAGAAGCACGAATACCAAATTTCAAGTAAATCCGACCAGATTTTTTAAATTTTCCGTACATACTTTGCCACCTCCTCTCGTTTAGGGGGTGAATTTCTAAAAACGCTAAAATACGTGTTTTATTAATTGTATTGAAAAGCTTTAATACTAAGTTTCAAGTTAATCTTTAGATTTTTTTTATTTTACATGCAAACTTTGCCACCCTCTTTCTCCCCTTAAGTGTTGAATTTATAAAAACGCTCAAATACGTGTTTCATTAATTGTGTCAAGAAGCACGAATACCAAATTTCAAGTAAATCCAACCAGATTTTTTTAAATTTCCACACATACTTTGCTACCCTCTTTCTCCCCTTAGAGGTTGAATTTCTAAAAACGCTGAAATACGTGTTTCATTAATTGTGTTGAAAAGCTTTAATACTAAGTTTCAAGTTAAACTTCTGATTTTTTCATTTTACATACAAACTTTGCAACCCTCTTTCTCTTCTTAAGGGTTGAATTTCGAAAAATCCTTTCTTAGTGGGTGCTTACGTCACAAAAGCATCCTACTGTCCAAATTTTATGTAATTAGCTTTAGCGGTTTTAACTCGGCGTTGATGAATCAGTCAGGACATATTATTTTATTTGTAAAGATTATGGTGAGGTACATCCTTCGGTAGGGCCCTCAAGGACCAAATATCAAGTTGCGTGTGCGATTCGTTAAATTTATTTGCCTTCGTATTTTTTTTAACGAAAATAATAATAATAGTGTTCACATAGACGCAGCAATAGGTGATACTAAGAGTGTTTGTAGCTATACGCAGTCACGTTTATTTCCCAAGCATCCAGCCACGAGAGAACGGCCAAGATAATTCACCAAGTTGATAATATACGTGCTGCTGATTGCTGTTCGCGATTTTCTAATCGAACACACCTGGCCTCGGGCCCCAGTTTATGGAAAGTAAATGTGTTCCAGATGAATTCGTAATACACGAGGGAAACGGAAATTATTGAATGATTACGAAATACCGAGACGACTGTTTTCGCTAGGCTCTTGCGAGGTTTGATGCTGGCCCGACAAAAATATTGTTGGTCTTAATATTGTGATATTATTGATATAAATTTTTACAAATACAAACAAATAAGTATATTCGTATTCATTCGTATCATTATTTATTTATTCATAGAACATTCTGCCAATAATTTTGTCGAGCCGAAGGTCGATTGAGATAAACAAATTAAACGAATTTGATCGATTAAAAAAATTTGTAACGAGTGGGAATTTTTTTGAAGGATGTTTTTTTTCTTTATCAAAATTGCAATTATTTTTACATTCTAGAAAAAGAAATGTATTATTATTGCGATTTTTGAGACTTAGGTTATGTTTTATTAATACTTTTGGCTGTTACATGGTATTTTTTTTCTTATTATTCCTTAAAAATGGCTGAGGTATGGCACGATTTTCTAAACTGCATTTTCAAAACTGACGTGACGTATAGCTTAAATACTAATCAGCCGATTCGGATTAAATTTGGTATTAATCTTCCTAACCTTATTGTCTAAAATATGAACCTAAATGTTTCTGAAAATTACAATAAAACTATTTTTTATTGCAGACTGTAGCCATTTTTTCGGAAAATTCAATCTTTTTGTTTCTAGGGGCACCATTTAATCGATTTCCTACATTTTTCACTTTTTATTGGTTCAGATTCTGCCTATGAGTGTTAATGAAAGAAAAATCTTTGTTTCTTTCTTTTCAGATTAATACCGCCGACGCTACGTGTCACGCCGTCCGGCAACATCCGCCGCAACCCGTTTAGAAGACTCAGCCCTATCTCCGCTATTTTTAAATATTAATAATTTTTTTTTAATACCATGTGACAGCCGAAAGTAGTAATAAAACATACCCAAATGTAAGTCTAACAAATGATAAAGAAATCTTTGCTTTTGAAAAAAAAATCATGAAAATCAGCAATTTTTTCCTTGCCTAATGGTATCTCCCCCCTTAAACTTGGTGAACGTTTTTGTGAACGCGGAGTATATTTTATCATCGAATGTGAGAAAATAAATCATGATTTGCTCGATAAGCATTACATGACTTTTAGCAAAATTGGGAAAAAATACTTTAATGCTTTCATAGAGTATGGGGTGAATTGTCCCCGTGATTATCGAACTATTTTCCCTCAAATGTGAACTCACATACATACTATCTCAAAATAAATGTACTCACAATTCTCGATGGGTCTATATATATATATATATATATATATCGAGTGTCCCATTTTACTCTTACACCTGATTTATCTCGAAAAATACTGCTCCGATCAAGTATTGAGTATCATCAAACTTTTAGGGTTTAATGGGAGGCGTTGAAAAAATCTTTTTTGGCCCAAAATTCTAAATGACAACGTTAAGATTGCCGACATGTTTTTTTTTTAAAGGGGATCATGAGTTTTTCCGCCGAAACATTTGTCATATAAAAACTAACAACTTTTGTAGGATTTTTTTTTCGATAACGTTCATCACTTTTTGGTTACAATGCTATTTTTTACTATTTTAGCGCTATCAAGATGTACCGCGAGGAGGTACAACTCCACAAAAGGTTGCTTCAACACCCCTAGTGTGCGTGTGAGTTTGTTGCGTTTGTTTGAATTTGTTCGATTATCCCAAAGAAACTCAAACAAGGATTAGGTCTCTGCGGCTCGACACTTCGGCTAAAAAATGGTATTCCAACCTCAAAATTATGAAGGTTGTCAAAAAACTTTCCTTACAAAAGTTTTGGCCTGATTAATTGTTTGGTGGATAAAAATGATCATCGCATTGAAAAAAAAAACATGTCGGTGTTTTAACGTCGCCATTTTGAATTTTGGACCAGAAAATATTTATTCTTAACGTTCCCCTTTGAAGGGTTACCCCCACTTGCGATTGTGAAAAAATCGATTTTTTTTATTGCATTTTTTTGAAGTGTAATTTAAAGTGCAGTTTTTTTTTGATGCCCGGAATAGATGACTCTATGTAAGTTTACAAAAAAAAATATTTTCTTCGTGTAAACTGAAATTGAAACTTTAAACGCGTTTTTCTCAAAATGGCATTTCTGAAGTCGGTGACCAAGATTACTCGAACACTAATGAACCGATCTTCTTGAAATTTTGCAGGCTTATTTAATACATAAAAATGTAGTCTTTAATCGTTCGATTTTTTTTTAAATGGCCGTTTTATAGCCAAAAAACGGCCGTTTTTTTTCGTTAAAATCGAACCATTAACTTCTGTCCGCCATTTTGTGAAAAATGAATATTTTTTAAAATCCTTCGATTAAAGACTAGTTTATACTTATATTTGACTAAATCCATCCGCATTTATTTTTCAGATGATTCACTTCGCCGCAATGTTGGTCACCGCAAACCGTGTATATAAAAACATTATTTCATTGACGGCCATTTGCCACTAAACAATGTAATATTTTTCAATAAAAAAATTACTGAATGTTCTTAACCGATGTGTTGGTCTAGTGGTTAGAGTACTTGCCTCTGGAATCAACACATCGGGAGGTCGCGGGTTCGAATCACCGTCTCGTAGTTTCGGAGAGAAATAAAAACAGGCGTGACGTAGCTCCAGTTCTACACAGATGTCGCGCATACGGACCGGTACGTGTGTGTGTCAGGTGTGTATGGCTGTAGCCTGTGAGCTATTTCTCGACGAAACGCGACTAGCTCCGAGGCTGGGAAGCGAACCCGTGACCGGCTGTATTGGTATAGGTTTTCCGCAGTTTCCCTATACCCATGACAGAAAATGTCATGGTGAATGCGATACAGAGGGGGAAGTCGGCTGCGGCCGCAAGGTGGGGATCGATCAGGGATGTGGATTGGAGGAAAATGGTGGGAAATGTAAAAAGGGGAAATCCCTGTACATGGAAGCTACAAAAATGGCGAAGCGTTCGCCGTAGCAGATACAATAAAAAAAAAAAAAAAAAAAATACTGAATGTTCTTCAAGATGTGTTCTTTAAGATGGTATATAGATCGATTAAAAAAGTTTTGTAGTTTTCTTTTAAAAAAATCATGAAAAAGGCCTTTTTTTGCGCTACAAGTGGGGGTAACGCTTTAAACCTTGAAAGTTTTATTATACTCAAGACTTGATTAGAGCAGTATATATATATATGTATATATATATATATATATATATATATATATATATACTATACTATACTATACTATATATATTAGGACTTGGAATTAATTCGTAGCTTATTTTAACGAAAAAAATATTTATTTTAAATGAAAAGAAAAAAAAACATTCATGAAAGTATGCCCCTCGTTTTCTACTATATATATATATAAACAACAGAATGAAAAATAAAGTTTGTAACCTGAGAATGCGAGCAAGATAGCTGTGCAATCGTGCATGTGTATGTGCGGGTGCTGTATGTATAACTCGTGAATAGGGAGCTGAGAGTGGAAGAAACGACCTTTCCTCTCGTTGCAAGGTAATCCCTTCCCCATCCCCTTCACCGTAGATCTCGTTTGACACGATACAAATTTATGGGCTCATTGGCAGAGCACGCGGGCGGTTTACACCTGGGCGAGAGAGCGAGGGAGAGGGGGGGGGGAGAAAGAAAGATAGAGAGAGAGGAAAGGCGGATGAGAGAGTGAGAGAGATGAAGAGTATTTGATAGATATAGAAGGTATGTAACATAGGATAAAAGTGAAAGGATTGTATAACCTTGCGCTTACAAAGATCTCGCGCCATACATTGGCCGCGCATGGATTCCATAGCTGCCCACGATATGTCTCATGCACAAGTCTATTTGTGTAAACACCTAGTCAATATCTCAAGTTGCACCAGTCAAAACGTAATCGACAGTCCGGCAGGTTTTTTTATATTATCCCACTGACAAACGTAAGTGCGTAACTTATTGGCTTGGCAGTGCATTGATTGCTGTACTATGGTTTTTTTTTATACGCTTGTTTGTTCGCGTTTGTTTACAAAAATTTATGATCGGCAATAATTTCAGGAGGAAAAAAATACAATGGTAGAGGGAAAAAAAGGTTTGTGCGGATAATTTCAATCACTTCCGGTTTAAAATGTGCTTCTTGCTTATTTAGAGGCTATACCAGTGTGAGACTTTAAGAAAATCGATTTTTTAAAAACTTTTTCGACAGTTTATACTTTCAATAATATCCTGTAAAAATGTCAAGGTCGTATCTATAATTCTCCCCGAATGTTCGATCGATAGTTAAATCTTTAAACGCTTTTTTCTCGAAATGAGATTTTTCAAATTTGCCGACATTTCAACTCAAAGAGCAATTAACCGGTTGACTTGAAATTTGAACTGAGTACTCTTGAATATGTTTACTCTACAATGACGTAGGATATTTTTGATTGAAAGAAAAATGACGATTTGGCATCGAAAAAAACGACCATTTTATAGGCAAGAAAACAGACTTTTTTTCATAACTACGCCATTTTGTTAGACTTTGATATTTTTCGAAAATCCTACGTCATTGTACAGGAAATACCTTCCAGTTTAACGACATTTTTTCCTTTTTCGGTCTCAGCTACTCAATCGGCCGGAATCATGTCAGCAGTGGAGGAACTTTTTTTTTGCCGCCTCCGAAGGCAGCGCATAAGTCGCTTGGATCTCAATATTTTTCTATGAAAAAATTATGTAATATGGGTCAAATATAGCCAAATATATTCTTAATTTTCCGAAACATTTAATTGAGTACTTTCATTTCAAAAAATGTCCGAAAATCACCCAAATTTTCAGCGATAACACGCTGAATAGGGGCTAAGGGATGTAGCCCCTTCAAAATTGTTCGTTTTTTCTTACACACACACACACACACACACACACACACACACACACACACACACACACACACACACACACACACACACACACACACACACACACACACACACACACACACACACACACACACACACACACACACACACACACACACACACACACACACACACACACACACACACACACACACACACACACACACACACACACACACACACACACACACACACACACACACACACACACACACACACACACACACACACACACACACACACACACACACACACACACACACACACACACACACACACACACACACACACACACACACACACACACACACACACACACACACACACACACACACACACACACACACACACACACACACACACACACACACACACACACACACACACACACACACACACACACACACACACACACACACACACACACACACACACACACACACACACACACACACACACACACACACACACACACACACACACACACACACACACACACACACACACACACACACACACACACACACACACACACACACACACACACACACACACACACACACACACACACACACACACACACACACACACACACACACACACACACACACACACACACACACACACACACACACACACACACACACACACACACACACACACACACACACACACACACACACACACACACACACACACACACACACACACACACACACACACACACACACACACACACACACACACACACACACACACACACACACACACACACACACACACACACACACACACACACACACACACACACACACACACACACACACACACACACACACACACACACACACACACACACACACACACACACACACACACACACACACACACACACACACACACACACACACACACACACACACACACACACACACACACACACACACACACACACACACACACACACACACACACACACACACACACACACACACACACACACACACACACACACACACACACACACACACACACACACACACACACACACACACACACACACACACACACACACACACACACACACACACACACACACACACACACACACACACACACACACACACACACACACACACACACACACACACACACATCTCGATTACGTGGCTAAGATGTGGGGGTGGTTGAACCCTCTATATCGCCCCGTGACAGTTCTGTAACAACCCATATAAGTCCTCACAAAACCCACGTTTACATTTAATCCTTCTTTAAATCAATGTCCCACGACGGCCGGAAAACCGTTCTATGGTTCTTATAGTGCAATACATGCAAAGTAGATGGCGTTAGTTGGATCAAAACTTTCTTCGAAATTTCCTTATCGCGATATTGCAAGATTCGAGTGTGCGTAAAGTTTGCGAAAATCGAAAAAAAAAATATCAAAACGACATACGGAGAAAAATGTGGCGTGGCTTTGTGCTACAAGAAGCAAAACAACTGCTTCAAAGCATTCCATATATCATAAAGGAATATTACGACAGAATGTGACAGGTCTGTCACATTCCCTTTATTGCCTTATAACTAGCCTAGATTTAATTTTTCCAAAACTCTATAATACGTGTTTTTTAATTTGTTAAAACATACCGTAAAGTCAACTGTATTAAAACTTTTACGTTGTTGAGTTATGAATTGTTAAATTCCATTTAAATTCAACTTTATCTCTGCCTCAATTACTTATGAAAGTATGGAGATTCGTTGAAAAAGTTTTCAATGTTTTTAAATAATAATCGTGTTGTTTGGCCGGGTAAATCATGAAGTGAAAACAATTTTTTTTTTTCCACACGTGACGCAGTTCTGTATAGAGTACTCGCGCGTGAAAGGTATTCACTGACAATGAATGGAGCACAGAGAAAATAAAAAAGAGGCAACGTAACGAAGGAAAAAATGTTTTTTTTTTTATTCAGCCACACGTGATGGAATGCGTAACGCAATATTGTGTCAATTCGGATTCAAAAGTATATGAACGTTGATGATTCTGGGTTGGAAACTTTTCGTCGTGATGTTTGCATCATTGGAGGCTTTGGACGCGTGTGGCGTTTTTGTGATATCTTTTCTTTTTGGTCGAAGCTTCCTACTCTTTTTCAGCAATTTCATGGGGCTCGTCGAAGAAATATCATCCTGTCTGGTGCAACATATAAGTAGATAAGACATGATTTATCAGCGTTTGTATATGTATATACATTAGAGTGGTCCAAATTTGTGCTTTATTTTTTTCCTTTTTCTCATTATCCAATTATCTTCTTTGAAGAGGAAAAAGAATTGTCGCGAAATCTGCGAGCAGTCAGAAAATATTTAGGGGTCGCTCAAGCCCTCGAAAATGCACATTTTCATTGAAAAATCGATTTTTCTTTCGTTTACTTCTTACCCATGAATTTTACGCTTTGTAATTTTTAAATTAATCTCCCGATAGCTCCAGCCGGTCAATGAATATTCAGTGGTCGCTCAAAAGCTTCGAAATTTTCAATTCTCGCTTTTTTTTTATTGATCTCAATCATAAATTTGGCGCTTTGTAAAATTTTCAAAACAATTGATCGTTTTTCTTTAGGAACAGATTTTTCAAAGTTACCTCACACTACTAACCCAAGAATTATAATCTTTGTTCTCATAAAATAATTTTTTAAAGCTCTTATCCGTAAACAAAATTATAGGTCCCCCGTTTTATCGGGTCAGAAGTGTGAGGTAAATTTGAAAATCCGTTTTTAAAGAAAAAAAGGATTTATTGTTTTGAAAATTTCGAAAGTGTTAAATTTATGAGTGAGAGGAGAAAAAAATTCGCGACAATTGGAAATTTCGAAGCTCTTGAGCGACCAGTAAATATTCATTGGCCGGCTAGAGCTTTCGCGAGCTTGATTTTAAAATTATAATGCGTAAAATTCATAGGGGAGAAGTGAACGAAAAAAAATAGTTTTTTTTTAAATGAAAACTTGAATTTTTTTGGAGGCTTGAACGACCTCTAAATATTTTTCGACTGCTCGCAGATTTTGCGACAATTTTTTTTTCTTTAAAGAAGATAATTGGATGGTGAGAAAAAGGAAAAAAAATAGAGCTCAAATTTGGGCCACCCTGATATACATGCATACATATATTTATGCATGCATATTTATCGGTATTGCCATGTGTCCACATTTCTTCGTTGTTGAATTTTATAGAGCAATGAAAAAATTATTTCGTGAATTTTGTAAGTATCAATAGAGTAGCTGGATTGATAGTGAACGATATTATAATATTGCTGCACATGTCGGAGGTTAATGCCATTTTTATATTGAGTGTTAATCAGTTACTATTAAAAAACGATTGATCATTGATAACGATGAACCAAACGATTTACCAGTATGTTTGAATTCTCAAAAAAAAGAATTTATGCCGAGAAACGAAGTTAATGGCAGTAAATAATACTCCTGTTTATAATTATTTATGCCCGGCTTGTCATATTGTTTCTTTTCGGAATTATTAAGCATCACCACATCGGATACATATTTATTATAAGAATATATCTTGACGTAAAACCCAATAATTGCTCCGCTAGTCGCTGGTGTTTAAAAAATTTAATTATCGCGTGACACGCCGTTTTCCGCCAATAAAAAACACCAGACTAATCGTTTTCAACGCTTCATCACATATATGAGTTTCAACAAAATCAAAGGCGGACACTTAAGGGGGGAGATATCTTTGGGCGAGGAAAAAAGTTGGCTGACATTCATGACTTTTTTTTTAAAGACAGATTTCTTCGCCACTCTTGAGACTTCGCGTATGTTTCATTACTACTTTTGGCCATTACGTGGTTTTTTAAAATAATTATTATTCTTTTAAAAATTGTAAAGGTATGGCACGGTCTTCTAAACTGCATTTTCAAAACTGGCGTGACGTATAACTCAAAAACTAATCAACCGATACTGATGAAATTTGGTACAAATCTTCCAAACGTTATCATCTAAAACATGAGCCTCGATATTTTTGAAAATAAAAAAAAGTATTTTACTACCGCAAAATGTAACCACATTTTTTTAGAAAATTCATTCTTTTTGTTTCAAAGCGCACCATTTGATCGATTTTAAACATTTCTCACTTGTTCTTGCTCCATTTTCTGCCTTAAGTGTTAATGAAAGAAAAATCTTTTTTTTCAGTGTGATCCCGCCGACGCTACGTGTCACGCCGTCTGACACCATCCGCCGCAACCCGCTTAGAAGACCATACCTCCGCCATTTTTAAAGATCAATATAATAAAAAATACCATGTAACTACCAAAAGTAGTAATAAAACATACCCTAAGTCCCAAAAACGATGAATAAATTTTTCCTATAAAAAAAAAATCAGCAATTTTTTTCCTCGCCTAAAAGGTTTTTTCCCCTCCTTAAGTGTCCGCTTTCGATTTTGTTGAAACTCATATATATGATAAAGCATTGAAAACTATTACAGACGTATTTTTTGCGTACCGAAACATATCGCCCCGAAGTTCTACGAGAAAAATTCAAGTGTCACAGTCACCGCAGAGGCGTTTACAAAAATTGATCGAGTCCAGTAGTTTTAGGTGACAGTTTTGCTACCGAAGACAAACATTTTCGCAAAATCTGGAAAGACGCCTATCGAAGTTAAAAACGATTTTGCACCTTAGATAATAATAATGTTGGGGATACAAAACCACAATAATAATAATAAAAATTTATAATATATATTATTATATTATATTAATTATATTTTTTCAATTTTTTTGTGCTTTTTATATTGTATATAAAAAATATATTAATAATAATTAATTATATTATAAAATAAAATTATAATAAAAAAGAATAATAATAATGATAATATGGACAGTGGATCACCAGATTTGATACGAAACGACCCAAGCACATAAATATGTGTGCACTTAAATATTTATAGGTACAAACACGTAGTATAAGTGTACTTCGTAACGGCTTACCTTGTAAGGTTTGAACATGTCGCGCAGCTCTCCCGACTCGTTCAGTCGTTCAACCACGTCGGCGTTCTGAAAGGAAAAAAAAGGAGAAAAGATTAGAGAAAAAATGTGCCCGCATTAGGAATACGATCGGTGTCCTATACACGTGCGAACGTTTTACATAAAACGTTTTACATAAAACAGCAGACCATGGGTGGCCTCTTATGGTTTTTACCGAAAAAAAAACACTTTGCATGTACCGATTTTTTTACGTCTATACCGAAGGGAACAGCAAGGGGCAACTTTTTGCCACGTCTACGTACAGTAGGCGAGAAAGAGAACGATCCCTTGATCGAATAATTAACGGCGAGAAAACGACGTGCCGAACAAAGGGCGAGTGTGAGTGTAACAAAGGCGCCATTGTTCCACCCTCTCACATCTATTGTTAAAATCGGACTGATAAAAAAATTGAGCCTCGCAGACTGCGTGCGAGAGCGACAAGTACCAGAGACGCTATTTCGCATTCTCCGAGACTTGAATTTCTCAGCTGAGCCTTTACGGTCGATCATAAATATTTTATTGGAGCCCTTTTTCGGGGGTGGAGAGGGTTGAAACGAAATGTCGACGACAAAAGTGCTTTCGTTGTCACCCACGCGAGGTCGTGACAGCTCAAAAAAATGGCACGGAGATTATTCGCAGAAATAAAATAGATACGATTTTAATCTTCGATTATTGATTATGGCCTCCTCGAAATTATCTCGGTCGCGACTTTTTTTTGCAAAAACAACGATGGGCCATCTCATAACATTGTAAAGTTATTGGAACTGGACTTTAAGGGGAAGGTTTAGGCAAGGAAATTTTTTTCTGATTTTCATTATTTTTTTTTAAGGAAAAATAAGTGTGTACTCGAAGCTCGATCATAGTCGAAGAAGAAGAAGAAACGCTTTTCAAGCGTGATCGATCGGTTATTGATAAATGGGAATTGTTAAGGATATTTAGGCGAGGAAAACATTTACTGATTTTCACGATTTTTTTATAGAAAGATTTCTTCACCATTTTTTAGACTTAGGGTACGTTTTATTATTACTTTTGGCTGTTACATGGTGTTCTTTAATTTTTTTAATTAATCTATGAAAATTGCGGTGTTGTGGAACGGTCTTCTAAATTGCATTGTCAAAACTGGCGTGACGTATAGCTAAAAAACTAATCGGCCGATTCTGATGAAATTTTGTATAAATCGTTCTAACCTTATTGTCTAAAACATGACCCGAAATGTATTTGAAAATAAAAAAAAATTGTCTTTTTTATTGCAGAATTGTCTTTTTTATTGCAAAAATGCCATTTTTTTCCGAAAAATTCAATATTTTGTTTGCAAGCGTATAATTTCGACGATTTTCAACATTTCTCGCTTTTTCTTGGTTCATATTCTGCGTACGAGTGTTAATGAAAGTAAAATCTTCCTTGGTTTTTTTTGGATTAATACCGCCTACGCTACCTGTCACGCCGTCTGACAACATCCTCCACACAATGTTCGTTTTTTTGTTCTTTATCCACATATGCGGAAGCTCTACGCGAGAAACTGAAATGGCAGTGACGTAGCCCCATACAACCGATGCAATTAATCAGAGATTGACGTAAACTTGGAAATTTAATATTTAGTAAACGAGTGCGCAAATCTTCGTTCTCCTTTTGCCAGTATATTCAGAAAATATATCATAACGACTGGTAAAATTTTTATCAATGTCTATTTGCCCCAATATTTTTGAGCAATAACCTCAAAAATAAGAAATAAAATGCAAAAAAGGTAGGTGTGAGACAAAGAAGAAGCCACAGAAGGAAAATAAGGGAAGCGGAAATGAAGAGCAGAAGAACAAAGTGGAAGAGAATCGAGAAGATGAAGTCGAAAAAGCAGATCTATCGAGCTACCTGAATTATGGCGTAACATACCTCGTCCTATATTTCAATTCTGATGGATGGCTTGTAAAATGATCATGTGACGCCAATAGATTGGAATGCAATCCGTTCTGCGTGTAAGTTTATAAGAATCTATCATGTGTGTACGAATGTCAATGCGTAGCTAGATTTACGGTCGTGAGAGTCCATTAACTGCTGTGGCTGCTTCTCTCTCTCTCTCTCTTTCTTTCCATTGATCAATCTTGTACTTCGATCCCTGTGAGTGATTCTCCCCCGTCCCTCTCTCTTCCTGTCTATCTACCTCGTGCTCCGGTCCTGCGAGTGAAGCCGTAGAGAGTAGGTGTGCTAAGTATAACGAGCAACAATATTAAGGGGGGAGATGATGTGTCTAAATCATGATTTTATCTGAAAGGAAAGATTTCTTCACCATTTTTTAGACTTGGGGTATGTTTTATTACTACTTTTGGCTGTTATGTGGTATTTTTATTTATTTGTCAATCTTTAAAAATGCCGGAAATATGGCACGGTCTTCCAAACTGAATTCTCAAAACTGGCGTGACGTATAGCTAAAAAACTAATCGACCGATTCTGATGAAATTTGTTATAAATCTTTCTAACCTCATTGTCTCAAAGATGAACCTAAATGTCTTTGAAAATAAAATAAATAAGGAATTTTTTTGTTGCCAAATGTACTCATTTTTTTGCGGAAGATTCAATCTCTTTGTTTCAATGCGTACCATTTGATCGATTTTCAACATTTCTCACTTTTTATTGGTTCATATTCTGCGTATGAGTGTAACTGAAAAACGAATGTTGATTGATTTTTTTCTTCAGACTCATCCCGCCGACGCTATGCGTCACGCCGTCTGGCAACGTCCACCGCAACCCGTTTAGAAGCAGACCCTGAGTCTAAAAAATGACGAAGAAATAATTCCTAATAAAAATCATGAAAATCAGCAGGTTTTCCTCGTCTGAAGGTATCTCCCCCCTTAAAGTGTACAGCCTCACCTCTCTCGAGCTAATGTCCTTGGACCACACAGCCTGACATTTCACTTACACGTACAAGAAAAAAGTCACCTCTTTTTGTCGCGAAACGAGCAGATGGACAGTCGGACGAATACTATAAACGGCGGCTCACCATTCGAGGGATCGAGAAGACGGCTTTTGGTGTCTTCTCACAACCGCCGCTAGTCGTTCCTTCAATTGAACGATTGCTTTTTGTCTGCGTATAGAAATTTTGTCGCCTCGGGCAGAGGAAGAGCAAAGAAAACAAGATACAAGTGACAAAAGGATTGAAGGACTTAGGTCAATGGACCATTGACCAATGCCATTGCCAGAAAGAACCATATAAAAATGTCCATTTTGAACCATTTCGGTTGGTTTTCGAACCAAACGAAATGTGGCCTCAGGCAGAGGAAGAGCAAACCAAACAAGATACAAGTGACAAAAGGATTGAAGAACTTAGGTCAATGGATCATTGACCAATGCCATTGCCAGAAAGAACCATATAAAAATGTCCATTTTGAACCATTTCGGTTGGTTTTCGAACCAAACGAAATGTGGCCTCAGGCAGAGGAAGAGCAAACAAAACAAGATACAAGTGACAAAAGGATTGAAGAACTTAGGTCAATGGATCATTGACCAATGCCATTGCCAGAAAGAACCATATAAAAATGTCCATTTTGAACCATTTCGGTTGGTTTTCGAACCAATCGAAAATGGATAATATAAAAAGGTTTAAGGAAAATGGGAAACCCGATAGAGGTGAAGGCACGGTCAGTATGGCAGTTCGGCGATCTCCCACGTGAAGCAGCGATTCTTGGCCAATACTTGGATGGGTGAGCGCTTGGCCAATGGCTTACGCGCCTACCACTAAGCGGGCGGCATTTTCACCGAGTTTTCGATGCTACTGTACACCTCGCATGAAAATTGTAGCCGCATCGGCGCAGGTTTTTCGCAGTTTCCCTGTGCCCTTCTGCAGATTCGATACGATAGTGCATTGAGAGTAAAACACACCTCCAGGGTGCTTCCAGCTTACCGTAAACGCATACAAAAATATGTATTTTTCCTTCCCCGTGCCAGTAACTATAATCGTTCGAAAACCAGACGGAAAATGAGCGAAAACGATTGACTCGAGGGGAAAATGATTCGGACCCGTCACGTGAAGCTGTCGCTGCGTCGTCGCCGGATTAACGTGGATACAATGAAAATACTTGTTCACCTTTTCTTTTGCCAGAGTATCGACGGCGGCTCGACACGTTTTCCCCGGGGAGTGCAAAACACGAGCAATAATCTGCGAATGACAATTGAGCACCGGATGTGTTTTCCGAATCAATGATACGCGACACATTTCTTTCGCTCGATTCGCAGCCCGGATTTTCTTCTATGATGCTACCGTCCGCTGAACTTGACAAAGGCATTTTCAGCCTGAACAAACTTTGTGACAAGCAGTCGAAATGAGGTTCTGTCAGAACGAATCTGCCAATCGCCCCGCTGCCCCCACCTCGCGACCTAGAAATCGCCATACCGGGGCTGATATTGCAATTTATTTTGAAACAACTACAGGTAGTAGGACATCAAGAAAAAACGTTTCTCCTAAACGTACAATTTTTGTTACGCATCTGATTTTTCTCAATTATTCATCATTTATTACGACGTGGAGTACTTTATGACGTTGACGTTTTCATCGTTAGATTGCAACGATTTTGTTTTACTTTTATTTTTCAATTCTTTCATCATTATGGTAAGCCTCTTTTCTGCATTTACGTCCCAAGTCTATACATACAGAGTGCTCCAAAGTCACCCAACAATATGGATAAGCCGCGAAAGTTAAATGTTGCGTGACATTCGGGACACCCTGTATAGCTAATTACGTGAAATTTTCACAGTAGGTTGCTTTTGTGCCGTAAGCACCCACTAAGAAGGAATTTTTCGAAATTCAACCCTTAAGGGGAGAAAAGGGGTGGCACAGTTTGCATGGAAAATGAAAAAAAATTGGTCGGATTTACCTGAAATTTGGCATTTGTGCTTCTTGCCACAATTAATGAAACATGTATTTCAGCGTTTTTAGAAATTCAAGCCCTAAGGGGAGAGGGTGGCAAAGTTTATATGTAAAATAAAAAAAAATCTGGTCAGAAGATTTACTTGGAACTTAGTATTGAAGCTTTTCAAAACAATTAATAAAACACCTATTTTGTCGTTTTTTGAAATTCAACCGCTAAACGGAAGGGGGTGGCAAAGTTTGTATGGTAAAATAAAGATCTGTTCAGATTTACTTGAAACTTACAAGGAACATCACTTTGGTGTCCTCCTCCGATTTTGTTGAAACTTTTTTATGTGGAAGAGTATCAAAAACTAAGAGATACGTAATTTTTTTTATTGGCGGAAAAACGGTTTTAAGGCGGTCCTCTAGTTTCTCGGGTCGAAAAAATCGATTTTTTTTTCTTCATAAATCACATCTACAACATGTGTAGAAAATGTGTGCCAAAGGATTTTTCGATATTCGAAATGGTTCACAAGTTACGGCCCTGGAACGAAGCAGGTATACGGAGCAGGTATACTTTCAAACGCGTTTTTCTCGAAACACCATTTTTCGAAACGGTGACCACGATATTTCAGAAACTACTGCACCGATCTTGTCCAAATTTATACAGCATCTTTAATATGTTATAAGCCAGCGATTGAACTAGGATTATCATGATTGCTTCGATAGTGTTTTTCTACGACCGAAAAACTTAAGAAAAAATGAGTAAAAAATAGAATGTAATTTTCAAAAGTGTATAAAAAAGTCAATTTTTGTAAATTAGAATTCACTCTAGTTCAATCGCTAGTCTTAAATATGAAGATTAAAATGCCGTTTGGTTTTTTGATTTCAGATAAGCAGAACAGCCGCAATTTTGGTCACCGTCAAGCACCTCTTTTACTTGATGTCTTCCTGTCGTCCACTATAACGTTTATTCTATTATATATTTTGACTTCAAAAAATTTGTAAAGCTTATTTAAATGTTAATAAAGATTATGCAAAAACAATGAGATTGATTATTTCGATGCTTTGCCCGTAAAAAATTATTCCAAAAGCCGTAAAAAAACAGCCGAGAAACTAGAGGACCGCGTTAAGGGGTGAAACGCACCCTCAAATATGGGGATGTTTTTCGTTTTTCGTCGATAACGTTTGAACGGTACGAGATATAAAAAAAAATTCAAATTGCAAAAATGTTTATTTTTTCGTGTATTATACATTGGAGATGAGAACGATAGCGTTATCGACAAAAAACCAAAAACACCCCTATTTTCGAGGGTGCCCCATTGAAACCGCTTTTTCGCCGAAAAAAAAATACGTGTCTCTTAGTTTTAAATACTCTTCCACATAAAAAAGTTCAACAAAATCGGAGGAGGACACCAAAGTGATGTTCCTTGTTAGTATTAATGCTCTTCAACACAATTCTACATGTTCCTTAATGAAACATTTCAGAAGCACATTTCATTAAGGAGCATTCAACATAAGTCTACGCGAGCGAAGCCGCGAGTGGAAAGCTAGTCTCTAATAAGAACACTCAAAAACGTTCGGTTGACATTTCACAACCTGAAAAGGCGGAAAAAAATTCGAGCAATTGAAAAAAATAAATTTTCCTTGCATTCCAACGATGCAAACTTCAACGTCTTAATATTTTTTATTCCTGCAGTTTTTGTAGCGTACAATTTGTCATAAATAATTGATAATTTATTTACTTCAAACTCATCCATTTCCTTAATGAATATTTGTCGTATATTAACGAAAAAAAAATCAAGCATCAACCGAATAAATATACTCGCAACTAATTTTATTTCCTTTACCAAAGAAGAATTGAAAAACACTCATGCATGTCATCTAAAGTTTACCGGAAACCTCATACCGATCTTTCAATCGCGCGTACGCGTTCAGACAATTCTCGTAATCGATCCTCGCTGGCCGTTGTGCAATCGAGACGCGTCGAATGACGAAGAGGACGGGACCAAGGGGATATCGACTGCCGGCAAACGGAGAAGGGCCTATCTCGCGAGATTTGACAGACGCTGAGACACGTCGTTCATGGCCTTTAGTTTTCCAGCGGTCGATACAAGCGTGGACACTATTATACTACTATATGTACGCGTTTTGTATAGGCAAATCTCACGGGTATGAGATTACGCGAAATGTCAGAGATATGATACCTCTTGTGACATCGCCGACTACTTCAAACGGAATTTTATATGTGTATGCGTATACCCATATATATACATATAGATAGAGATATGTACAGGGTGTCCCAAAAATGAATGCGTTCTTTGAAATGGGGGGTTGGGGGTGAAATTTCGAGTCGATTGATATAAGCATGGGTGGGTCTCAGATCAACCCCTGAATTATTATTAATTTTTAAAGGCAGGCCAATGCGGTGCGCCCGATAAGCCGGCGTATCGCCGGCTCGTCGGACGCACCGATTGGCCTGCCTTTAAAAATTAATAATAATTCAGGGGTTGATCTGAGACCCACCCATGCTTATATCAATCGACTCGAAATTTCACCCCCAACCCCCCATTTCAGGGAACGCATCCAGTTCTGGGACACCCTGTATATGTATTCATACATATATGCATAACATATATATGCAAAAATCGCCTTTATTGATATTTATTGCCAAATGTAATATATCTGAAATCTCAAATGGTTGGATTTTTGCCCTTGATCCTTAGTGACGGAAAATTCCAGTATACAGGGTGTCCCTCGTATCTCTGCCACTCGAAATCATTCGGTAATGATCGACGTCACAAAAAAATGTTCCAGACAAAAGTTGTACGCTGTGAAGGGGGCTATTGAATGCGACCGTTTTTTTTAAATTATTTCGGTGGAGGCGCTGACGCACATTGATGGTCACCTCCACTTTTTTTAAATAGAGTGGTACATTTTTGTCATCCATCTTGTGGAGCACGGCAAGCCGTAGAAGAAACATTAGGGGGTTAATGTCGTTCAAGGTCATTCAAGGTCACCTATTAAAATGAAATACAAATCTAAATATCTCGGATCACTACCAAATATTTGGTAGTGATCCAAGATATTTAGATTTGCATCATCGATATTGACCTTAAATCACCTTGAACGACTTTGAACCCCGAATGTTTTTTATGCGGCTTGAGGTGCTTCACAAGATGATTGAAAAAAATGTACCATTCTATTTTAAAAAGTGGAGGTGACCTTCACTGTGCGTCAACACCTCCACCGCAATAAAAAAAATAGTCGCATTTGATAGCCCCCTTCGCACTGTACAATTTTTGTCTGAAATATTTTCTTTGTGACGGCGATAATTATCGAGTTATTTCGGGTGACAGTGATAAAAGAGACACCCTGTATATATATATATATCCATATATACTGGAGGTTTTATAGTATTTTATACTCTCTACACTATAGTTTATTTTATTATATTTTATATACATATACATATATATATATATATATATATATATATATATATATATATATATACACACACACTGGAGATTTAAAATAGTTGCTGAGATATTGACAATTGATCGATGAACCTACAAAATTTTAAAAAAAAATCCGAAAAAGAAGATTAAAGACATAGAATTGTATAGAAAAAAAAAATTGTTTATGACTAGCGCGCTCACCCCGATGTGTTGTCCATCGATAAACAATTGAGGTACATCGACTGACTCACTGCCGATTCTTTCCTTGAGTTCGGTCTGGAGTTCTCGACTCATGAACAAGTCCCGTACTTCGTGCTCCACCATGTGAGTCTTCAAAAAATTAAGCATCGTTAGGCATGAGTTGAACGTCTTTCTCACGATACTCATCGTCGTTACGTAAACGACGATTCTGCCGGCCTCCATCGTTTTGTAATTCTGCAAAAATCGAAAACAAAAAATATCGATAATAGAATGAATATCAATGATAAGTATTTCAATAGAGAATCAGTTATTGAAGAAATCGTATTTGAAAAAAACGATTTAGTTTATTGTAATTCTACTTTATAGTTTCGCAAATTATAAGAGGGTGATGGCGCTGTAACGAATCAACCTGACGGATTAAAAAAATACGTTGAAAACATTATTTTTTCATTAACGAGATCAATTATCGAATTTATATGTTCGTTTATTTCGATTTATTTGAGAAATACTTTTTTTAATTCTTCTCGTTTTCCGAAAATTGCTTCACCGGAAATATAATTCCTATATATTTTCTGTTACCTGAAAATTTCATTGATATATTCCTAAAATTGGGGGAGTTATAGCTTCGAACAGTCGGCCGGGCGAGCGGTAGCTCCATGCTTCAAACTTCAAGGCGGTCATCTCATGTGACAGCTGCATAAAATGCATAAAATGCAATTGCATAAAATGCAATTGCATAAAATGTGTGGGTATTATATGGACCCGGCAGAGCAGAGGAATGGTGAGTCGACAGTTTCTTTGTGTAAATCGTACTTGAACTTTTAAACGCGTTTTTTTCAAAAGAGTATTTTTCAAATCGGCTTCCATCATGACTCAAAAACTACTGAACGGATTTTGCTGAAAATTTTATGGTATAGTCAGCACATCTATAGTTTCCACCCGAACTAGAATGTTTCTGATATCTACTATAATTTTTTTCAAGGTGAAAAAGTCGAAAAAAATTACGAAACTTGAATCTCAACTTTTAAAATCGTGTCAAAAATTCAATTTTCGATATTTTTACTTAACTCTAGTTCCGACGATAGCCTCAGGTCTACAAATTAAAATGCCCTTTGATTTTTTTATTTCAGATGAGCAAAACCTCCGGAATCATGGCTGCTGTCAAACAACTATTTTTACACATGAGTGTCTTCCAAACGGTGTAAAGTCGATTCAATTCATTGTTTTGTTTGATAAAATTCCGAGGGACTGTAAACATGTTAATGAATGAGTGGTAAAAATTTAAAGATAGTGTGTTCTAATGGTGCATCCAAATAAAATCCCAAAAAGGAAAAAAATTAGTTATCGTTAAATGCGTTTTTCTCGAAACACTGTTTTCAAAGTCGGTGGACATGATATCTCGAGAACCCCTTGATGGATTCTTTTCAAATTTATAGAAGATACGCTGAGAAGCATCGAAAGGTCGTTGACGATCTTTCTTTTCCAAAATCAATCCTCATTTTGTAATAGTTACATAAAAATGACGATTTATTTCATAGATTTTGTATGCTCGAGTTTTAAATCATTGCCACGTTGTTAAACATGATGATTTTAAAAATCTACGATCGTCAACGACTCGTATTTATTGTTACCTCAAATAACCCGTTTGGTTTTTAGATTTCAGATGGACCGTTCAAGCTGGAGAGTGTCCACCGTCAAGCGGCACGAGAAAATTTTATAGTCTGCCAGTCGCCATGTTTTAGTTGCTTTTCTGTATGTACCTTGGTGGTAAAAAGGCGTTTCCTTTGCACCAACCGTGTTGCAAGAAAAAATCGACATTTGGCCATTTTTTCGGTTCTCCAGGTAGATGTAGCCCGTTAAAATGCCTCGCTCAACACGTGGAAATTTTAGGTCCACGCAACAAGCTCATTTTCCAAGAACAAAAGCATTGAATTTTTTGCAAAAATTTGCGGAAGCACGTATTTTTGTATTTACTTTTTATGGTCCGCCCAAGGTACTGTTTGCATGCACCTCGATTAAATCTACGCATCGATGAAGCTTTCATGTATCGTCAGATTAATCGGTTCTGAGCCCATAGTGCGGTCGAATTTCCGAAAGTCGTTCAAGGTCATTCGCGGTCAGTATCGATGATACAAATATAAATATCTCGGATCACTACAAAATATTTGGTAGTGATCCGAGATATTTAGATTTTTATTTCATTTTAATAGGTGACCTTGAATGACCTTGAACGATTTTGACCGCCCGATGTTTTTTATGCGGATTGAGGTACTCCACAGGATGGTTGAAAAAAAATGTACCATTCCATTTGAAAAAATGGAGTTGACCTTAACGTAGCTTCAGCGCCTCCACCGATAAAAAAAATAGGGTGATCCAGTATGACGGCCTTCTCGAACACTGAAACTTTTGGCTGAAACATTTTTGGACATGATCAATAGTTTGAGTGCTATTGCTCTGTAACACTTTATGTGCCTCACCCTGTATACTTAGGCTAGGTTCTTTTTTAATCCGCTGATTATTTTTGTTTTTGAAATTAAGTACGAGCCCTCTTCACCTGCTTACATCGTCCTTGTAACACAACAATTAGGCAAGAATTGCATCGTTCTCGTGAACGAAGTTCTCGTTATAAAAACTCGTTTTTTTTTTAATTTTCTATTGACTTGGACAATCGTGTTCATCTTCAATGTTCGGAGAATCGAGAAAGCTATTCGCGTGAATGGAAATTGCGTTAAAAAATGAAAAAAATAAATTTATATTGAACTATGATGTTCTATTTAAATAATGCCATTATTAACAATAAGCGGTCGTGTCAAGGTTTTTTATGAATATCTAGTTTGAGGCGGGATATAAATTTACAACGATGAAAAAATTGATTTTTTTTCGAACGATAGAACTGTATATGTAAAATATTTTCCCAAAGTTTCAAAGCGAAATTCGAAAAAAATCGAATAGGTACAGGCAAAAAGTAATTAAATGAACAATTACAATTACTACTGTAATTGATAATTTAATTACTTTGTAGCAGATTACTTAAGGGGTAAGGCCACTGTAAATTTTTTGAAAAATCGATTTTTTTTTATTGGCTTCAAAAATAGTGTAAACCCTCTAGAAGGTTTAAACCCTCTAGTTTAAACCTTCTTTTTTTTATTTTTTCCAATAAAAAACTATTCGCAAAACTTTAAACGCGTTTTTCTCGAAACACGGTTTTTCAAAATGGCACGCAGCATCACTCGAACAATTTTCATTTTTTTTACTTGAAATTTTGACCAGATGTGAACATTAACATTATCTTGAGAATGTCGATCGGGATTTTCAATAACTTTATTTATTGATTTTTTATTAACAAAAAACTAGCCGTTTTTTTCGTCAAAAATCAATTTTTTTTTCAAACGCACGCCAAAT
This sequence comes from Ophion slaviceki, assembly GCA_944452715.1. Lineage (NCBI taxonomy): Eukaryota > Metazoa > Arthropoda > Insecta > Hymenoptera > Ichneumonidae > Ophion > Ophion slaviceki. The sequence goes on from OX101794.1 coordinate 27,074,575, forward strand.
CCACAAAAATTGATACTTTTTAAAATCCGATCGACATTCTCTAGCTATAACCCTCTAGATTGATGGTTTTTTTTTTGTTCTAGATTCAAAAGTGCACCAGTGGTGCTGCGTGCCGCGGAGCCCTGCAAGCAAAACATGCCCCGGGAAGATAGCTGTGGAACCGCCATTTTGTTTTTTTTTGCTGTAAAAAAATTTGATAATAAAGTTTAATGTATGCCCGATAACACCCTTAAAAGTTTTTTTTCAATTACCTTCAATTTTGGAAGCAAAAAATTCGTGATAAAACCTTTTTTTTGGACCGTTACAGTGGCCTTACCCCTTAAGTGGTTAGTTGCCACAAGTACCTAGTGCAATTTAATTCAAACTTTATGTAAACTTCAATCGCGTTTTTCTCAAAACTACATTTTCGAAATTTGCGTGCAGGATTCCTAAAAAACTATCAAACCGATTGAGTTGAAACGTGGTGGAAATGTAGATAATATTGACACCTTCTACTTGACGAGAATTGTTTTCGAAAAATTAGAAAAAAATTACTTTGTTAAACAAAATTTTACGGAAATTTTGCATAATATTTAGTTTTTTTTTGTAAATACGTGCCATTCTCTTAAATTTGCATTTTCTTCATTTTAATTGCTGTCAAATAGAAACTATACATGTTCCAACTGATTTTTTGTTCACGTATATATATACTACATATTTTACTTCAATAAACTATTAAAGTATACCTACAGTTTGATAAACGTAGAATAATTATTTATTAATTTACAAAATCGCTCAACATTGCTAAATTTTTTTCCGTCGAAATGTAGATAATATTATTTGTAGCGTCCGGTGGCAGACTCAAACAATTTTCAGCTCAATGTCAATTTTATTATTCCTATTCATACGTTGTTTCCCTCTAGATCATTTCACGCTATAAATGAATAACTTTTCCACCGAGACTTTCAGTTAAATAAACAAATTAATAACTTTTACACGACTTTCAGATTTGCCCGATATTTTTAGTTTGACCAATTTCATTGTTTCGGCTATAAAATGTGCTCCGAGTAATATCGTTATGGAACGGAAGTAGATGTGAAAAATGTCGGTAGAATGATGAAAATAAAATTTCCATATCCCGACAATTTCGATGTATCACCGAAGCTTCTGGTCCGTATACCCGGATTTTTTTTTTTTTTTCATTTCGATTTCCATGCTCACCCGACTTCGTATTGCGATGACATTGCCAGGAATTTAATTACAAGGGGCATGCAAAATACGCGCTCCTCGCCAATGCGCAATACGCTGAAATAAATTTAAGGCGTTACCCCCACTTGTAGCGCAAAAGAGGCCTTTTTCATGAATTTTTTAAAAGAAAACTACAAAACTTTTTTAATCGATCAATATAACATCTTAAAGAACACATCTTGAAGAACTTTCAGTAATTTTTTTATTGAAAAATATTGCATTGTTTAGTGGCAAATGGCCGTCAATGAAATAATGTTTTTATATACACGGTTTGTGGTGACCAACATTGCGGCGAAGTGGATCATCTGAAAAAAAAAATGCGGCTGGATTTAGTCCAATATAAGTATAAACTAGTCTTTAATCAAAGAATTTTAAAAAATATTCATTTTTCACAAAATGGCGGACAGTCAAAGTTAATGGTTCGATTTTAACGAAAAAAAAACGGCCGTTTTTTGGCTATAAAACGGCCATTTTTTTTTCGAAAAAAAATCGAACGATTAAAGACTACATTTTTATGTATAAAATAAGCCTGCAAAATTTCAAGAAGATCGATTCATTAGTGTTCGAGTAATCTTGGTCACCGACTTCAGAAATGCCATTTTGAGAAGAACGCGTTTAAGGTAACGGTACCAATGCTCGGACGGGTCCCAATTTTCGGACAGTAGTTCGAATACTTCACTATATTACATATATAATTGATAGTTAACGAAAAGTAACGCTTGCATTCTATTCAGCCTTCAATTATTAATTAATTACTGGAAAATTGTACGTTAATAACGAATTTTAGTAGTGAAATTGACGAGTTATATTAACGAGTCCGAGTCAGCCATGTCATGAATGCACTTTTCTAAACCGAAGAACCAAAGAGTTGCAATAATTTGTGATAGTAATAGGAGTTTATTTTTTATCGATTTCTAGACTAGACTTATGATCCATCGAAAGTGAATCGAACCGACTTTTCGAAACCGTCGTTAAATTTCGGTTTGGATAAGGTTTTATATAATAAATTCAGTGTCCCATTAATTGGGACATGTATCACACGCATGTACCACGGTCGAAGCTCATCCACAGTGATCTCGTCCGATCACTAGTACGAGAGCACGTAGCCATAGAGACCAAATCGCCGGACGCCACGCGTTGTTGATTTCGTTTCGCTGCGTACCTCGCGATAAATGACTTATTACTGACTTAGTTTGGGATTTTGAAAAAAAAAGAAGTGAAAAAAGAAGAGAAAATCAATTGGTAAGTACATGTGTCCTATATTTAGATCTTACGTACCAGTTCAACATAACCTTGCAACCATAGGAATCAATTTCTGCATGTCCGAAAATTGGGACATGAGCGTGTCCGAACATAGGTACGTAACGCTAACAGCTGTCCGAAAATTGGTACATTTTGTGTTATTGAACATTAGAGCGTATAAAAATAAAAATATTTAACTTACCGGCAGTTAATGCATGTGTTTTGAAAACTAGAATTTACGAGCTTGACGTTAGGTCCGGTCATTTTTTTTTTTAACGTTCCTTAAATGAATACTAAATCCTATAATCTAAAAATGCTCTTAACCGTCCGATCATTGGTACCGTTACCTTAAAGTTTCAATTTCAGTTTACACGAAGAAAATATTTTTTTTTTGTAAACTTACATAGAGTCATCTATTCCGGGCCCATACAGAAGTATGGGCCCGGATACTTATACTTCAAAAAAATGCAATAAAAAAAAATCGATTTTTCCAAAATCGCAAGCGGCGGTAACCCCTTAAATAAATCCCAAGCGCAGCGTCATTCAAGACCAAACAAAAAAAAATATCAATGTTGCAGCGGCAAATAAAGAAGATAAAAAAATCGAGAAATGATTGAACTAGCATCGAATGTCGCATGGGCGAATAATCGATCATGCCAGTTGTACATTCACAGCAGGCGACGATTATAGAGGGTGTCTCAAAATGATCCGACATTTTTAATTGCGCGCCATTTTTTTTGTCGCGAACATACAGTACTAAACTTTGACAACTGGCATCAGGAAGTATTGAAGTTTAGTCGTGGAGGGTCACACGATCGAGCGGGGCCGGGTTGAAATTTCGAACTCTGAATGCTCCTGCGATTTAAAATTCCGAATTTTTATATTCCGAAATTTAAGATGGAGCCGGGTTGAAATTCCGAACTTTGGATGATCAGAACGCTCAACACGCCGAAAGAATACTATCCCGAAAGATCAAAACTCCGAAAGAATTTTACACGAAAGACCAAAACTCTGAAAATCCGAACACCGTCAAAATAAATCGGCTATGGAAGTTTTTAAAGTTTCAAAATTTTCGAAAAATCGACGAATTTTTTCAAGAATTGTTTTTTATTAAGAAGTGATTTTGCGTCAATTTTGAAATTTGTCTAGACAATGTTATACGTTCTACATCATTTACAGTCAACTGTGTAGACTTTCGCTGACATGATCTTGACATGGGGGCCGGGTTGAAATTCCGAACTTTGAATGACCCGACGGTTTAAAATTCCTAATTTTAATGTTCCGAAATTGCAAGGTTCGTCAAGATCATGCCAACGAAAGTCTGCACAGTTGACTGCAAATGATGCAGAACGTATAAAATTGTCTAGACAAATTTCAAAAATGACGTAAAATCACTTTTTAATAAAAAAAAAAACATCTCGAAATAATTCAATTTATTGAAAATGTTGAAACTTTTAAAACTTCCATAGCCGAATTATTTTGACGGTGTTCAGATTTTCGAAGTTTTGGACCTCTTACTTTGGGCTTTTCTGAAAGGAAAAGTGTATACCAATGTTCCACAGACCAATTCGGAGCTCAAGGAAGCAATTGGACGCCCCATTGATGAAATAAGTCCGCAATTATGCCAAATTTTTATTGAAAATTTCGGACATTGTGTTCCACACATAACCTCCATGTTTATACCTATTATTAAATAAAAATAATATTTTTATATTATTAAAATAATATTTGAATAAAAATATTTAAAACAAAATATTTAAATGAAATTTTTCGTACTTATGAAATAAATAATCCATTTTATTAATAAATTAAAATGTCAGGTCATTCCGAGACACCCTGTAATACGAGAATTAAAATGTCTATCGAAACAGGGAAGCGAAAAGAGAAATTGCATAACTGCCACACGTCTGAGGTAACTTGTCGCGTGTTATCGTGCTCTCAACTCGTACCTGTGAAATGTTGCTGACAGGCGAGGGCACTTGTGTACTGAGAATTTTCTCGAAACGTCGGCTTGCGTAAATCGTCAAGGCTTCAATGAAGATTGGGAAAAAGAAGGGAAAAAAAGCTTAAAATGACGTAGACGTGCATTCAAGCTTTATCGAAGGAGGCACAGAAATTTACACACAAATACATACAGACGTAAATTGGAAAAAATAATATTTTAAACAAATAAAGTGTGTGCAAACTTCTTTTTTTGCGGCATGAAAAATTCGCATGCACGCGCTCCATCACCCGACGAATTTCCATAAAATCGAATTTTTGTTTTCGCGATATCACGTTATAAACGTGTACATGTCATAAAACTAGTGTACCGAGTTATTTCCAATTACAGCCCCTTTGTCGGAAGGCTCGTGCTCGTGCAACCAAATTTGTCTGTACCGAACCATGCGATAATTGCCTCTGGTTAGTGTTTCATCGTAAAGGGAAACCGGTCCCACCTCTGCTGCAGTGCGCTCGCTCAATCAAATATCTGCGCCGTTCAATGGGGATCCAATCGATTCGAAAAGTTTTACCGCCTAATTAAATTCAACCCAACACATTAAATATATATATATATATATATATATATATATATATATATATATATATATATATATATATATATATATATATATATAATGGTAATTTAAAAAATCGACTATTTTATCTTCAAATTCCCCAATTCAGTGGTGGCAAGGTAAAAGTTAATGAAAATTGTAACACACGCGAGTACTTTTTTTTCGTTTTATTTATTATATTTTCTAAAACAATACATTTAACAAATTTTAATTGTAAAAGTTATGAAGAAAATTTCTTAGTAACTTTTTTCTCATTGTAAATAAACAATAAAGAGTTCCTTTATGAGAGTTGGCGTCTTGTTATTTTTGTTTGTTAATATAACAATGAATTTCACGGAAATAGCAACTTTGCTCAAAAAAATGAATTGGTCAAGCAAAAAAATGAATTTGTCAACTCCGAACCTATTGAATTTTTTAATTCTTCAATGCCATCATTTTATAGAAAATGAAATTATCTACAAAAAAGGTCTTATGACATTTTGTGATAAATCCGAGAGTTTTGCCGAAAAAGTGAAAAAATTCTGAAATTTACTATAAATTCAACTTTGACCTTGAATAACTTTTGAAAGAGTAGATTTATCGTAAAATGGTAAAATACCTTTTTTGTAGAGCATTCAATTTGCTGTGAAGTATGTCTTGTGCATTATTGCACGTTTAACCGTCGACGAGTTATAAAATTTAAAAATAGCAAACTGTATTCTCTATGTCATTAACATGGGAAATAGGAAATCGCGATGAGGAACCTCTAAATGTTAAAATTAAGGGCTCATATTTTAACAAGTGTCTTATTTTACATTACTGCAACTACGGAATAGGGGAGTTAAAAAAATAGTCGTTTTTTCGTTATCACCCTAATATACGTATATAGTATATTACTTGATTATACATTTATACCTAACAATGGATGAAAAGTTCTAAAAGGTCTTAAACAGAGCATTCTGACTCTTTTTATTACCAACTTTTGAGAATTATCAAAAATATGCGGGAAATTCAAAATACGGAAGGTGAAAATGATTCCCAAAAATGTACATCTATAATTAAATAACAACATATAAGAATGTATATGTAAACGAATGAGCGTTGCACGCATGCGTTAGCGGGACATCGAATTTCCAGTTATACGCACCAGTTAAGTTCCACGAGAGAAAATATGCATGTACAAGCATAGAAGCGTGCAACACAGCGTATCCATATATATATATATATATATATATATATATATATATATATATATATAATATATCAGGTATTCGACCTGAATTCGGTGGACTTTTTCCCTGACCCCCGCCAATTCGATTATTTTTTTTAAATCTGATTCCATTGACTCTAAAAGACACCCTGATTTTTTTTTATATTTTTCGAAACTACCCGTGGACAAAAAAAATTCTCCGAAAAAACGCCCCGATTTAAAAATCTGAAAAACTTCCCAAAAATGCGTGATTATATGTTTAAATTCTCAAGCTATCACCCGCAGTGGAAGTATGATTTTTTCTGTGCTTTCTGAGCGATTAACGTAAAAAAAATCCGACAAACTCATGCATTTTTTCGACTATTTTTGAACAACCAAATGGTTATTCAAAAATGGTGAAAAAAATTCATTGTGGGTATCAAAATATTTAAGAATTTGCCCGAAGTAAGCGATTCTTGAATTTTTCGGATCTTTTTTAACGTTAATCGCTCAGAAAGCACAGAAAAAATCATATTTCCACTGCGGGTGATAGGTTGAAAATTTTTACATATAATCACGCATTTTTTGGGATTTTTTTCAAATTTTTTAATCGGGTCGTTTTTTCGGAGAATTTTTTTTTGACTAAGGGTTGTCTCGAGAAATGTAAAAAAAAATCAGTGTGTATTTTAGTCAATGGAAACAGATTAAAAAAAAATAAATCGAATTGGCGGGGGTCAGGGAAAAACTCCACCGGATTCACGTGGAATACCTCCTATATAAATGAATGAGCATATGCAATTTATGCATATACGCGACGCATAGACTGCAAACTTACCAACTCTGTCGGCTGCCCCGGCGGGCTCGTGAAAAGAAAAAAAGCGTTTACGTTTTCCCTTTTTTCGCACACAGGATGCTAATTGCGGTATATGATCCTACTAGAAGAAAAAAATGTTTGACGTACGAAAACTTCTAAATTATAAAAAATTGTTCATGGTGCAGAATACTTTAATATTTTTAATGAGGCGAATTAGGATGGGATTGTTGCCTTGGTGACAAACCGTAAGCTTTAAATATTTTTTGAAATGTTTATTAATTAATTGTTTATTAATTAGCAAAATTATATTCATATAAAATATGTGTATATATATATATTTGCTTTTACTTTCAGTAACATTCCATAGAACTTTTAATTTCGTTGCTTTTAAATTACTCATTAAATGCTACTTTATCAAATATATATATATATATATATATATATATATATATATATATATATATATATATATATATATATATATATATATATATATATATATATATATATATATATATATATATATATATATATATATATATATATATATATATATATATATATATGAAAGTTGTATCATATATTACAAAAAGTAGTCTTTTTTATATGATGCATCTGAGTGTGATTTGTTTCACCTAATTATTTTATTCTCATACGTCTCTGTCTATTTATTCATATCTATTACACTCTCTTACCTCCTTCCTCCCACTTCGGGATTCTCCCGTCAAATCTCGAGAGCCCACACGCTGCTTGCGATCACGTTTTACTCTTGCTGTTAAGCAAATTATCGAATTGGACCGTAACGCAAAGTGGAAACTTTCTTCTTCGCGGAGATCCGGAGTGAAGATTCGAAAAAGTATCGATGCTGCATTTATTTGTATTACACGTTTTCTGTGCACTTGTCTGTGGCGAAACTCACGCGCGTGCGTGATATTGGCGCAATGTGGCACAACGTCGTTCCTCGGAAATCGCATCATCGATATTATATCGTTAAATCGAGCGAGAAAAGTCAGATTCGATATAGAACGATTCTGATCCCGATTTTTCAAATCTAGATACTTAACAGGCCAATGGTTATTGGCGAAATGAATAAATCATTTTTCAAAGATGTTTTTGGTTCATTTTTTGTTGTTGTAAATTATATTATCCTAGATAACATCGGCGAAAAATACATTCTTATTTTTCAATTTAAATAAATCACAAAGGGTCTCAATTTTGAAAGAATGAGACGTCAATAAATTTGAAAATTACAAAATTAGAGTAAATCTCTAAAAAAATTCGACAAATCCGTTTTCGAAAATTGTCCAAAAAATGGCGTTGTTGTGAAAATGTCGCGAAACTTTGAGTGGAAACTGGATTAGGAATGATCGTACTTTCGTTTGAAATTACTACGAAAAGGGCTTTTCCTCCGAGTGTATGGCAATCGTCGCGAAAGTTTTGCTTCGGCGGTTCGCGAATACGCAATTCAAAGAGAGACAAAAGGGAGACCGCTTTTTGGTTTAGGGCTAGACGGCAATTTTGGGATGGGCTTGGGACGAAGTATTCAGGACGAGGTAAGCTCTCACTCGATACAGATACGCCTCTGAGACGTTCCGCTAATCCGCGTAATGGATCGTTAAAGGTCGCGGATTTAAACGTCACCCGTGCGCTCTTTGATGTGGCTTGGCGAAACCGATTCATGACCTTGAAAACTAACTCTTCAGTTCTATAAAACTTCATCCCTTAAAGCCGACGTATACATGTATACTTTACCCAGATTGATTATACTTATATACGCAATACACTTTAGCAACATTTATTTATAATAATCACACTCGAAATTGTTGACAAATGCAGTTTGAGAATCAATCAAAAAGATTTTTGTTGTTTGTAAAGAATTCCATTAGTTTACTGAATAGGTGTGATGCTTAAAAAAAAATTATTTCAGTTTTTGTTTGTTTTTATTTTAGGTTGGTGAATAATGAACAAATCATCTGCACCGTTTTGTGAAAAAGTTTTACGTGAAATTATCACATAATCTTAACTCAATAGAGCGTCAAAAATATTGTTGAGATTTTTTTTTAATTTTCTAAATATATTGTTTTTAAACCATGAATTCCTTTATTACGACGCGAATTTCGGTTTCATCATCAGTTGAGAAATATTTTATTTATGCACTTTGTCAGTAACTTCTTGATATTATGAGTATGAAAAAAAACAACTCTAGAGTTTTGTGAAACGTAATATATCGAAGCCGACACATACATGTGTAATTTAATTACCCTATTTGATTATACTTATAAACGTGATATACTTTAAAAACATTTATATATAATAATATAACCAGAAATTATTGACAAATATGAGGTGTGGAATATGTTGGGGAATGTAGTAAGGGGGGAGACTCCGTACAATGGAATCTACAATATATTAACAAATACAGTGGATACTGTTGGTTTAAGAATCAATACAAAAGTTGTTCTTTTTGTTGTTTTTAAATGATTCCATTATTTTTCAGAATAGATGCGATTTTTGAAATATATTCCTTTTGGGCTTAATTTATTTATTTATTTTGGTATGCGAATAATAAATGAATCAACTGTATCTTTTCGTGCAAAAGTTTTACGTAAAATTATCACTTAATCTTGACTCAATAAGGCATCAAAAATATTGTTGACAATTGTTTTTTTTTAATATTCTCAACATATTTAAAACAAACCATGAATTCCTTTATTACAATGCGAATTTCTGTTTCATCATTAGTTGAACAATATTTTCTTTATGCAATTTGTCAGTAGCTTCTTGGACTTATGAGTATTAAAAAAACCAACTCTAGAGTTCTATAAAACGTCATACATCGAAGCCGATACATGCATTTATACTTGAATGACCCTGTATGATACTCATCAACACAATATACTTTTAAAACGTTTATTTCCGATAATATAACCAGACATTATTGAGAAATAAAATGGATACTGTTTGTTTCAGAATCAATCGAAAGAATTTCATTTTTGTCATCTATAAAGAATTCCATTATTTTCCTGAATATATTTGATTAAATTTTTTTTTTCATTTAAGGTTTTTTATTTTATTTTTTTCGTAAGCGAACAATGAACGAAGCATCTGTACCTTTTCGTAAAAAAAGTTTTATGTGAAATTATCACATAATCTTGACTTGTCAAAGATATTGGTGAGAATTGTTTTTATTTAATTCTCTGCCTATTAAAAATTAATTCCGTTATCCCAATGTCAATGTTCGTTTCGTCATCAGATGAACAATATTTTGTTAATGCAATTTGTCAGTAACTTCTTGGTATTTTGAGTATTAAAAAAAGCAATATATCCAAAATGTTCATTACTGAAGATTTTTCGAAGTCTGCTTCCCCTTCCGGAGTATTGATTATTTTTACCGGACCTCCAATTCGGCCGGGAATAATTCACGCAAAAATCATTGTTTCTTCCACTCTCATTTTTATTTTTAGTTTTTCCTTTCACGTAAATAATGCATTATGACGTAACGAGCTTATAGAAGATTATACCGGACTGCAAGTCGTGGAAGTCACGTTTCTGCCTCCCTAATTGTTATCTTCGGAATGAATAGGGTTTGTGATGTGCCGAGGTTTTGAAATGCGCATTGTAATGTTCCCCGAGAAGCACGTGCTTTAATGATATATATTATACAGATCTTGCGATACGTAAATAGTGCATTATTTATAACATGGGGAAATTTATGTGCCCCGTAACGAAGCCCACGTTCGGCTAATTGCAGGTGAAGTTCTTTTCAATAGAGAAAAAGTGCTCGTACCACGTGCTCACCTGTGCTAATTAATGCATCACGTGGCAAGAATTTTGCAGTGCGTGCACTTCAATGTTGCCTATTTTCGTCTCGCTCGATCCGTTGGAATGCGTTTAATTGCGAAAACAAGAATAAAAAATGCTTATATCACTTTTATTCAACGTGCGATCTGCAATGTTAAGCGTCTTTGACCCGTGCCAATTCTTGGATGGGTGACCGCTTGGCTGCGCACTGGCTAACGAATTTGCTTACGCACTCGGTGCGTTAGACCCCAGTTTTCGGAACCCCTCTTTGAATGAGGTTCCGACCCCCCCCCCCCAACAATTGAGCTGAACCATTTAATATTTTAAGATTTCAATATTTTAAGACACTCCCTAAAGGGATTTTTGGCGACTCGCAATAGTTTTCAAGATATTGAATTTTTTAGTTTTTTTTTTTTTTAAGGGTGAGGTTTTGAACGGCTACCCCGACCGAGCTGAAATTTCGCACAAACCTTCCTTTTAATATTTTAAAACAACCCCTAACGGGATTTTTGGTGACTCGCAATAGTTTTCGAGATATTGAATTTTAAAGTTTTTTTTACCCCCGCTATATCTATATCTGCTACGACTCCGTCCATTCTTATAATTATTATCGCACTCTCCATTTTGTGCAAACAAAAATATCTGAACGAACAAAAACTAATCCAAATAAACCCAATCAAACTCAAACAAACCTAAACAAACTCAAACACAAAATTTATTGCGCGTCCCAAAAAATCCCTTTAGGGGTTGTCTTAAAATATTAAAAGGGAGGTTTTTGCAAAATTTCAGCTCGGTCGGGGGGGGGGGGGGGGGGGGGGGGGGGGGTCGGAACATTACCCTACTCTTTTACTGAATTTCCAAATGTGAAGTCAGTTGAAAATCAGCGAAAACATAGCCACCTTTATCGGCTCCGGTTTTCCACAGTTTCATGACGTTGAATATTGCATCGTTGGGATGCAACGATTTTTTTCGTTATTTTTCTTTCTCATCATTATCCACAGCCTTTTTTGCGAATCGAGATGATAAATATCTAATAATTAAACGTGAGTCATATTCACAGCCTAAATCTTATTACTTATTATTTATTAATTCATCAAGTTATTAATTCTTACTTATTAATTATATAGAACTTATTAATTCATCAGACACGATGCATAATTTGTAAAAGGTTTACAATAAATTTTACAATGTTTTCAATGGAGCGAGCTAGGTCCTTGCTAGTACGTTCAATTTTATCTGGAGTGTATATTATGAATACGAAAAATTTATTAGCGACAGCTGATCATCTGAAACTTCAGTACATTTTTTATAAATGTCAATTCAACGCTACTCATGGGGGTTTCTTTTAAGGGGCTACATCTAACTAAAGGCTCGAAAAAAATGGCCAGATTTTACATTTTTTTTGGGAATTTTGCCTTTCCAAAACGGTACATATATCGAGAGCCTTTAACCCTTCCTCGACGCACTTATATTTCGCGACGGCATTGACACACTGGGTCATCCACCTGCCCTTAACAACCCTTCGGTCGGTTGTTATTGAAAAAAATCCGGGATACAGTTTAAACATTTCTCAATAGGTCTGCATAATTAAAATTCGGAAAATATAAAATTGAAATGTTGTAAAAAATCATTGAAAACTTCAATTTTGGGCAAGTGAACACTTTATTTCAAATTCGTCCGGATCAAAATGACCCAGTGAAAAAGGAAATGTTGAAAAGGGTTAAAAAGGGTTACTTGACAAAGGGAGGGTTAAAAAATCACCAAAAAATACAGACTCGACAAGGAAGGGTTACAAAGGGTGGCTTGACAAAGGAAGAGTTTAAAAAATCACCAAAAAATACAGAAAAACAACAAAAACATGAACGCCGGTAATGACACTGTTCTTCAAAGTCGGTGGACATGATATCTCGAGAACCACTCGACGGATTGTTTCCAAATTTACAGGAGATACGACGAGAAACATTTAAAGGTCGTTGACGATCTCACTTTTTCAAAATCGATCATCATTTTTCAATAGTTACGTAAAAATGACGATTTTTTTTTCATCGATTTTGTATGCTCGAGTTTGATCGCGTAGAGGCTGAAAATTAAGTGGTCATGAGTAGCGCGATTGGTCTAGAAAAATCTTCGCATCATTGCTAACGATGATTAAGTTCTCTCTCTCTCTCTCTCTCTCTCTCTCTCTCTCTCTCTCTCTCTCTTTTTGTCTCTCACTCACTCACTTCTCGCGAAGAAACGCCCCCCTGGCTTCCGTACGAGCTATGACGATTTCTCCGCAATTGGGATAATGTTACGAGAGATCAGGTCGCTCGTAGTGGTCCTCCTTCTGCTCAACCGGAATTTACCGTTAGGAAGCTGTACCGAGAGAATGCTGTACGTGCATGATACGTTAAAACGCGTTCCTGAAAGAGGGGAGAGAGAGAGAGAGAGAGAGAGAGAGAGAGAGAGAGATCGGTTTCAAGGCACTGTTAGTATTTGCGCCGTTTTCGGGCTGCTGGAGCGTAGAGCAATCTACGACAAGTGAACCGTTTCCTAATACTCTCTCTCTCTAATTTTTTTCTCCTCTCTCGCGTTTGCCTCATTTCTCCATTTTTCTTTCGTTCACTCGACTGGGAATAAACTCGGTTCGAAACCGCGAGGAACCAAACTCGCCAAACGAATAGGCTCGCGCGCCATAATTCATCGTTCTTACGTTAAATGCGAAATTAATATAGCAAAAGAATTTTAAAAAATCGAGTAGCAATAAATATGGAAATTAATAAACGCGTTTATGAAATTAATAATAATATAAAATTAATTTTATAAACGCTACGATGAATGTTTCTTAGCATTAAATTGCGAATAAAAAAATGAATAAAAATAGCAAAGAGTAAAGAATCGAATAGAAATAAATAAGGATATTTTGTATGTTGTATCATTTTTACTTCCAACGCTGCCAAGCGAATTTCGGTAGCAATCATCTGTTTTTCTTCACCACAGTTTGCTGAAAAAGAATTCATAACCATTCGAAAAGAGAAAATCAATTACCGGTGAGTACAATGATCAATATTACATTATTGTTAATACGAAAATTGCTACACGAATGACAGACGGCACAATCTATATTTCTTAAGGGGGAATATGTCTGTAGGCCAGAAAAGAATATGCTGATTTTCATGATTTTTTTTTAAACGCAAATATTTATTCACAGCTTTTGGGACCTAGGGTATGTTCCATTACTTTTGGCTGTTACAAGGTATTTGTTTTATTCGTCTTTAAAAATGGCAAAGCTATGACACAGTCTTCTAAACTATATTCTGAAAACTGGCGTGACGTATAGCTGAAAAACTCATCAACCGATTCTGATGAAACTTGGTATAAATCGAACGTTCTTGTCTAAAACATGACCCTAAATGTTTCGGAAAATTAAAAAAAAAACTATTTTTTATTGCAAAGTGCAGCCATTTTTTCGGGAAATTCAATATTTTTGTTTCGAAGCGTACCATTTCATCGATTTTCGACATTTCTCACTTTTTCTTGGTTCATATTCTGCGTATGAGTGTTAACAAAAGAAAAATCTTCGTTGGTCGTTTTTCAGATTAATCCTGCGGACGCTACGTGTCACGCCGTCTGAGAACATCCGCCGCAACCCGTTTAGAAGACTGTGCCATATCGCCGCCAGTTTTAAAGAATAATAAAAAAATAAGCTTAAAAAAGGATGAAGAAATCTTTCCCTTTGAAAAAAATCATGAAAATTCCCAGAATGCAGAAAATCAAATAATGTATATATATATATATATATATATATATATATATATATATATATATATATATATATATATATATATATATATATATATATATATATATATATATATATATATATATATATATATATAAATGCACATTACATCGTGCTGAATTCATACTGTTACTATGATTCTCGTACTCAACATACTTCTCTTGAACACTTTCAGTTCGCACGGTAGAAGGGTTTGCAACAAAAGCTGCGCATCGGAGCCCTCGAAATACGAGCTTCTTTCGGCGGAGAAGTCAGGGGCGACACTCCCTGTCATTTGTATAATGGCAGAGCCCGCGTACGGCTCTTCACAAAAGCGGGAGAACTTTTGCGTTAAGAGTGCTCCTGCTTCGCAGAGCATGCCGAGGAATTATACAAGTTTGGCGAAAATCTCACCGTGAGAGTTGAATCTTCATTTCTGGAACGGAATATTTTTTCTTCGTAATTCAGACGGAACGGAAAATTCACTGCGAAATCTTTTCAACATCGAACAGGAGAAGCTCTCGTTGTTTTTGTGGCGCTCATTAAACTTGAAGAGACTTGAGCACGTTTCGAGTATTTTGCTGCTTACAATTCACCATCATTGGAGACATTTAGCACTCGTTTCTACTTTCATAATTAATTTTGGACAGGTTGTGAGAGAAATTCGATAGTTACGATTTTCAACGAGAAAAACTAAACGATATTTGTCAAAAATGACGGTGAAAAAAAAACTATTGTCCCCCTCATTACTTGAATAACATTAATAAGACTCTCGTTAAAAAAATGGTTGACAAAAGTATTTCTCGATTTGTTATACAAATAACAATTTAAGAATTATTTTTATTTTCACTGCCTTTTATTATTATTTATTATTAAGAGTTATTATTATTATTTTATTATTAAGAATTAATTTATTATTAAGAATTATTAGTATTTTCACTGTCTTTTATTATTATTGGCATTGCTGTTGTTAGGATTATTATTATCACTATTTCTAATAATATAATTATTATTTACTACTATTATTATTATTATGAAAACTCAAACTGACACTATTAAAAACAAATCGTCTGTCCTTTCTTCATTAATTTTTTTTCCTCCGAGGGATCGTTTGACGAACATTTCTGTGCAAAGTATGCTCCGAATGGGAAGTGAGAAAATCTCTATTCGATATACAGGCGTTCATTTAATCGAGGCGGAGAATGCGTTGATCGATTGAATAACTGATCGCAAAAGTGTGCGAGACCCGTAATCTGCGCGATGAAGACGAGGCGGCGATAATCAGTGATTCTGCAACGACTCGAAGCGTCTATCGTAATTGCAGCTCTGTGTACTTGTAATCAACAGTATATAAATACTTATGGCAGTAATAACGGTGTCCGAGTGTGAGGGTCGTCATACCGTCACGTTTTATATCCTCCTCCATTTATTTGTACATACACATTGCTTGTAATAATACCATATACATGTACACATACTGGAGTGAACATGTCATCGATCACTTGAATCGTGAGCTAAATTGAGTAATACATTGAGCAATATGAAAATAGAAAATCACTCATATAATCGCAGAGGAAGGAATAAAAACTTCAACTGAAATTTTCCTCGGAACCACAAACAATTAGAGAATATCGAGAATATGAAAAACGATTACTTTTTATTCGAGCTTATCTAGAAGTGCTTTACTTGAATCATCTTATGCCGACTCTTGTCAGAAACAGATCATTATAGGTAAAACTGTTTTAAATACGTTACCGTTAACTTCTAAGTTAAACTATGAATTAACGGTAACTTCTGAGATAACTTCTAAATTAACGGTAACTTCTGAGTTAACTCCTAAGTTAACTCCTAAGTTAACCGTAACTTCTAATTTAACGGTTACGTCTAAGTTAACTTCTAAATTAACGTCTAAGATAATGGTAACTTCTAAGTTAACTTCTAATTGACTTCTAAGTTAACTTCTAAGTTAACTTCTGAGTTAACTTTTAAGTTAACTTCTGAGTTAACTTCTAAGTTAACTTCTGAGTCAACTTTTGAGTTAACTTTTGAGTTAACTGCTGAGTTAATTTCGAAGTTAACTTCTTAGTTGACTTGTTAGTTAAATTCTAAGTTAACTCCTTAATTAACTTATAAGTTAACTTCTTAGTTAACTTCTAAGTTAAGTTTTAAGTTAACTTCTGAGTTAACTTCTAAGTTAACTTCTGAGTTAACTGCTAAGTTAATTTCGAAGTTAACTTCTTAGTTAACTTCTAAGTTAACTTATAAGTTACCGTCTGAGCTAACTTATAAGTTAACGTCTAAGTTAGATTCTGAGTTAAGCACTAAGTTAATTTCTAAGTAACTTATTTAGTTAACGTACAATTAAGCGACGTTTCAGCAAACTAATGTTAACATACAGGAACGAGATCGCGATCGTGTCTCCTGGACACATTTTTTTAGGAATTTTCTTTCACCGCACGGGAGATGTGTTTTGTCGATTACCGGTTTTCTTCGCATTGTCAGCAATCGAGATCGACGTGGACAAGACGTTTTTTTTACAAACCTTTTACGGCACCGGTGCGTTTTGTCATGTTTTTTCAAGGTAACTCGATAAATGATTCAATATTTACAATGAGTTTTTCAACCATTGTCAAATGGTTGAAAAACTCTATAAAAAATATTATTATCGTTTTATTGTAACTGCCATAGCAATAATACATTAATACTATATCGTTGGATTGTTACGATGAACCATTTTTATAGTAAACTTAGAAGTTAACGGAATATACAATTAGTTTATCATAATAATATAACTATACCTATATATCTATAAATATTTAACAAATAACAATATTCATCTTTATTATTGTTAATGTATTATTTCCATAAATATATACCTAAATATAAACATATATAAAAATGATTATTATTTTTACCGTTTTTATTATTGTTATTGAGATTATGATGAAAGACATCATGATTTTTTAATCAATTCTAATTTCTGTACGATTATTATTGTTTATCAACTTATCGATAACATTTTTTTATGATGAGCCCATGATTGAAAAATTCATTAACGACGATATACATTTCCCGTGTGGTAAGAAAATTCCGAAAAAACATTCTCACAAGAGCCACGATCGCGATCTCGTTCCTGTATGTATACCAGACCGAGAAGTTTGTCAAACTTTTCAATTTATCGCGAGTCCCACGCGCCGCTATCCGATCACGTTCCCACATATTATCGAATTTATTTGGCAGCAAAGGTCAACTCGCAAAGGGTGTCTCGGCGTCGGGGGAAAAACTCGAAGTGATAACGAACAAAGAAAAATAACTAAATAACAAAATATATATAAAAAAGGAACGTCGAGAGAAAATTTCGATCGGACCGCCGTTGAAAGGTCGAAGGTACCTTTGTGAAAGGAAAATCGCGTGCAAAATTTCATTCGTCATCCGCACCGAAGGGCAACACGCTTTTCTCGCTGTTCGGAGCTTCGGCGATGTTTTTTTTTTATCTATGGGACGAAGATGGACGAAGGATCCGAGTACCTTCGAAAACAATGTCGAAAATACGTGACGAATACTTTCCAATGTATGAACGGAGCTGTTCACGAATTCCACGTCGGACGCCTCTTGTGACTTCG
Source organism: Ophion slaviceki (assembly GCA_944452715.1). Lineage (NCBI taxonomy): Eukaryota > Metazoa > Arthropoda > Insecta > Hymenoptera > Ichneumonidae > Ophion > Ophion slaviceki. The sequence goes on from OX101794.1 coordinate 27,092,768, forward strand.
CCCTGAATTTAAGGGGTTAGGCTACCGTGAAAATGACCAACACGTGTTCGTCGCTTGAGGAAACTCAAATTGAAGAGGAAGGTCCAACATATCGTGGAATTGCAGATTTACGGTAGACTTATTATTACAACGATATAACTGCTAGTAAAACTTTAAGGAGGGGGGATACCTTTAGGCGAGGAAAAAGCTTTTTGATTTTCATGATTTTTTTAAAGGAAATATTTTTTCACTATATTTGAGACTTAGGGCATGTTTTGTTACTACTTTTGGCTGATACGTGTTTTTTTCTTTTTTAATTAATCTTTAAAAATGGCGGAGGTATGGCACGGTCCTCTAAACTGCATTTTCAAAACTGGCGTCACGTGTAGCTAAAAAACTAATCCACCGATTCTGATGAAATTTGCTACGAATCTTTCTAACCTTATTATCTAAAACATGACGCTAAATGTTTTTGCAAATAAAACAAAAGAATTTTTTCCATTTTTTTTCGGAAAATTAAATCTTTTTGTTTCAAAGCGTACCATTTTATCGATTTTCAACATTTCTCACTTTTTCTTGGTTCATATTCTGCGTATGAGTGTTGATGAAAGAAAAATCTTCATTGGTTTTTTTTCAGATTAATCCCGCCGACGCTACGTGTCACGCCATCTGACAACATCCGCCGCAACTCGTTTAGAAGACCGTGCCATGCCTCCTTCATTTTTAAAGATTGATAAAAAAATACCACGTTCCAGCCAAAAGTAGTGATGAAACATACCCTAAGTCTAAAAAATGGCGGAGAAATCTTGAATTAAAAAAAAACCATAAAAATTAGCAGTTTTTTTTCTCGCGCAATTGATCTCCGAAGTGAACGAAGTATGCAAAGATTAAGTGTCATGTTTTAGCCAATAAGGGTAGAAAGATTTATTCCAAATTTCATCAGAATCGGTCGATTACTTTTTTAGCTATACGTCACGCCAGTTTTGAAAATGCAGTTTAGAAGACCGTGCCATACCTTCGTCATTTTTAAAGATTATTTAAAAAAGAAAATACCGTGCATCAGCCAAAAGTAGCAATAAAACATACTCTAAATCTCAAAAGTTGTGAAAAAATCTTTCCTTAAAAAACAATGCCTAGATACATATACATGCTACGTAGAAAAGGTCCAAAAATTCCCCGTGTCTCGGTCGATAAAGCAGAGCTTTCTGTACGCCCTCGGACTTCGTCGTTCAAACATTGCGAGACGTGAAAATTTCGGTCACGTCTTCGAGTGAAGCGAGAAAATTGCGGCCGTAAATCCCGTAAGTTTTAGATGCTATTCCATACATCTTTAAGCGTCTTTATTATCAGGCCTGTTCCACACGTCTGCGGAATTTACGAGCCACGGCTGGACATTGCGCAAAGCGTTTGGCTTGTAAATAAACAATGAGAAAGTACGCTCCCTCGTCGCTGCGAAGCAGGAAATGCAAATTATTCGATTCAGTGATTCCGCTGCGATTGAGATTTTCCAATCGTCACCGCGGTTCTCCATCATCATAAGGACTATGAACTTTTTGGCGTGGCGCACTTTCGAGTTTTCTTTATGCTTGAGACAATTGTGCATTAAGGGGGCTTCTCACTTTAGACGCTGAAAAAAGGCTGTTTTCATGCATTCTTTCATAGGTTTATCATTATAGATTTTGATATAAAAGTTGTTACACTTAAGGCCTTAGACCACAGTAACGGGTATAAAATCATGTGCGAATTTAACCATTTTTTTCGTATGAAAAAGTGATTCACTCATAAAATTAATTACACATCTATTTAGTATGGATATCAAGCTGTTAGAGAATTTTTTTTTTCGATGTACAATATGGCCGACTGCTCGAAACTTCTCGGAACAGCTTTTTTCCAATTGGCGTGACAAATAACTTCAACAATTTTCACTCGATTTACTTCAAACTTAAAAATTATGTTCCTAATTTCATTTCGCGGAGAAGTACGTACGGAATTTCTGATTAATCGAGAACTTTTTATTTTATGAGCAGTTTATGAGCAGTAATAATGAAATTGTTCACTGAAAATTCATTTCTTAAGGGGTTACCCCCACTTGCGATTTTGAAAAAATCGATTTTTTTATTGCATTTTTTTGAAGTATAAGTATCCGGGCCCATACAGAAGTATGGGCCCGGAATAGATGACTCTATGTAAGTTTACAAAAAAAAATATTTTCTTCGTGTAAACTGAAATTGAAACTTTAAACGCGTTTTTCTCAAAATGGCATTTCTGAAGTCGGTGACCAAGATTACTCGAACACTAATGAACCGATCTTCTTGAAATTTTGCAGGCTTATTTAATACATAAAAATGTAGTCTTTAATCGTTCGATTTTTTTCGTTAAAATCGAACCATTAACTTTGACTATCCGCCATTTTGTGAAAAATGAATATTTTTTAAAATCCTTCGATTAAAGACTAGTTTATACTTATATTTGACTAAATCCATCCGCATTTTTTTTTCAGATGATCCACTTCGCCGCAATGTTGGTCACCGCAAACCGTGTATATAAAAACATTATTTCATTGACGGCCATTTGCCACTAAACAATGTAATATTTTTCAATAAAAAAATTACTGAAAGATCTTTAAGATATGTCCTTTAAGATGGTATATTGATCGATTAAGAAAGTTTTGTAGTTTTCTTTAAAAAAATTCATGAAATGGCCTTTTTTTGCGCTACAAGTGGGGGTAACGCCTTAAGTTGAAATACCTACAACTTTTGAATGAAACAATATTTTTTCAATTCCGCACGTACTTCTCTAGGTATTCTAATGTAGATTGACGAGAATTTTTGTTTTTTGTTCTAGCTAAAAACTTGTGGATGCGAAATGTCACGCCGTGGATCGCCTGAAAAAAAAAAGATATCGATAGAAAATATTGATAGTCGGCCATTTCGTACATCGAAAAAAATATATATATATATATTTTCTAACAGCTTGATATTCATACTAAATGGATGTGTAATTAATTTTATGGGTGAATCACTTTTTCATAAGAAAAAAAAATTGTTAAATTCGCACATGATTTTTTACCCGTTACTGTGGCCTATGGCCTTAATAAATACACTTTCGAAATACATAAACCAATTTTTTTTATGTATTTGTGTCACCCAAGCAAACTTTAAACGCGGTTTTCTCGAAACAACGTTTTTCGACGGCGTGTTGATAAAATCTTCAAAACTACTGAACTGATCCTTATGAAATTTTAACCACATGTTCTTTACAACTATAGCTATAGCGCATATGAAGGATTTTTCAAAAATTTTATATTTACTTTTTTGACAAAAACGGTGAAAAAAAACACGTTTTTTTGTTTTTGCATATATGAAAAATCATATGATGTGCGCTATAGCCATTGACATGCTGAATCTAAAACTGCTTGATTTTTTTATTTCGGATGATCCATCTCCAAGATTTAATCACCAGCGCAGACCTGCAATTTTTTTAGTACATTTTTTAACTACCATTTTCGTCTATAAATAGTGACTTAAATAAATCAAATTTTTAAAAATCCATTTCGAAAGTGTATTTATTAAGTGTAACAACTTTTATATCAATATCTATGATGTAAACGTATCGAAAAAATAATGAAAATAGCCTTTTTTAGCGACTAAAGTGAGAAACCCCCTTAATTTCTGCACTGTTGGGAATGAAAATTGTCATGTTTATCACGGGAGTATCGTGAAGATCATCATTTCTTTGCGGTTGCAATGTCTTTTTTGTTTATTTACTTTCATGGATATTACTTTTCATGGTTATTGTGAATTTAAATGAAAAGAACCAGCGCACGGTGAATTGAGGTTAAGCCAGTTGAAAAGCGAGATTCGTCCAGAGGCGAGAAGTTAAAGCGCCGAGGGCTCCCACTGTAACGAATTCTGAGCTCCTTCGCTTTGCTCTCATGGAAATTGCAGTAAATTCCACGTTCGAGACCGGAATTTACGCACTCGGAATCCTGGGAAATAAACCATAGAAAGTACAACGTGCTCATGTATTATTCTACCGGGCACAAAGAAAAGGTGGGGCGCCGAATTTTCGACGGAAGACGGGGAAGAGGGACAATCATCGATAAAAATGACATTTTGTCCCACAAGGCGAAAGTTATTTATTTTTTTCTTATTGCGGAGAGAGAAAAGAAAAGTGTTCAGGCTCGCTTGCATCGGCGCCACATGCTCGGCCATTGCCATTCGACCATCGACATAAATATTCATCAGAAATTTCACGCGAAATTGACGACGATGTGGCAGAAATGTGTTTTTTTTTGCACGCGCGTTATACAGAAGCGTAGGAAAACAGTGTAGATTATTTTTGTTATCATTTTTTTATATTTAAAAAGACTAATCATTTTTTTAAATTGTTAACGGGCTACATCTACCTGTCTGAGTGAAAAATTGTATTTTCCAAAAATATTTTTATTCGATAGTATCTCCTTTCAGCTATGTTTCATGAAAATTTCGTTGAAAAATTCTTGATCGATTATTCCCAAATTTACAGGAGATATGATGAGAAACATTTAAAGGTCGTTGGCGACCTCACTTTAAAAAAATCAATCTTCATTTTTTAATAGTTACCGTGAAATGAGGTTACGTTGAACAGGTTTTGGAAGTTTTTTTAGGTAACTTTTTGAACATCCTAAATTCCAACTTTGTTGCGCCAAAAGAACAATATGTCCTTTGGCTATTAAATATATAAGAAAGTCAAGCACCAGCGCCCCCAAAATTTTATATTAAAAAAGAAGTATCATAGTCTGGGGTTTCTTTGACAAGGCATTTAAATGAAACTTATGTCAAAATTGAAGGTTACTATGACATCGTTTTAATAAAAAAAATAATATCTTATGCATTAAACATGGAATTGAATTAATAACAACGATTTTTTACAATCATATTGTCATCTTTATTAAGGCAACATTATACATCAAAATATCAAGTACCTAGGCTATTCTAGGTCATATAGTTATCATTGAGATAAAAATCAACTTGAGCAACATTACAATAAATATTAGCAACATTATAATAAACTTGAAAAACAGATTTAAACACATTCAAATGCGCACACATTTAAACCGTATCTTGGCGCTCTGTTAAAGTAGCTCCAAAAATTGTCAAAGTTACGCTTAGTGTCAATTTAACGCCGTTTTACGGTACGTGAAAATGACAACTTTTTTCGTAGATTTTGTATGCTCGAGTTTTCTTCGTTGCCACATTGTTAAAAAAAATTATTTACAAAGTTGACGGTCGTCAACGACTCGTATTTATTGTTGACTTGAATAACCCGTTTGGTTATTAAATTTCATATGGACCGTTTAAGTTAGAGAGTGTCCACCGCCAAGCGTCGCAAAAAAAATTAATTATCTGCCGGCGGCTATGTTTTTGTTATTTTTCTGTTCTTTTTGGCGATTTCTTCAAAGGCTCTCAATACATGTACCTTGTTAAAAAAATGCGTTTCTTTTTTCCCAACCGTTTCCCAGAAAAAAAAATCGGAATTTGGCAATTTTTTTCGTAAACCCAGAAACAGGGTGTCATGCTATAAGCTCTGCCAATAAAACAGACAGATATTTACCGACACGTCAATACGATCTACAATTTCTTGTATAAATATTCCGAACTGCCCGTTGCGAGTGCCTCAACTTTAATTGATCATTCAGACGCGCCTCGTCACAGACCTCTTGCTCGCTTTCTCCCAATCATTATTCGCCGCGTAGGAGTCTACTCGCAATCTCCGTGCCGATTTCCGTAAATTCCGAGGCTGTCGATTTTCTTGAAATCGCTTGCCACCGTGCCAGGAGAAACAGTTTTACAGTGCGTGCTCGGTTTCGGAAAGACGCGCACCGATCGAGACGACGTTCCTGGATCTGCGCAGCTGTACGGAGGGTGGGGGGTGCAGCTGGATCGCGACAGGCACAGCGCCGTGGTAGCGGGGAGCCCTGCACCTACCACAGCGGAGCGCTTCCCCCACTACGCGTACGTGCGACTGCGCAGAACAGAGCGCCACCCCCACTCCTATACGTCGCGGGGTGGGGGCGTTTACATAGACGGACACTCCCTGAATGGAGATCCCACTGTACACGTATCGATGTATATAGTTATCGCAAGAGTTTCACTTCAGAAATATCGCTCTATATTCGTGCTACACGCCTCCCTTGGAATGCCCTGCATTTCCCGATAATCCGGTTGGATTGCTCTCTATCTGGAGATTCGATAACATCGATCAAGGTAATTCTGCGAAATTGAATCTTCAAGTATCAATAATCAGTTTTCCGAGAATACGAAAGTGCGGTAGAGGGAGGGAGATAGGAACTGAATTAGGAAGTCCTTTCCTAGATAACTGCGATACAACATCTGGTTACGATTCATAGGAATTTCGAAAGTTCAGACAGGTTGCATGGATACATAATGACAGATTGCTACGTAGAACAGGGAAGAATGGGGTAATACCGGTCACAATGACTTCGAATAAACCGCGAACGGTAGTTTCAGTCTCGTAGATTTTTCGATCTATACTTCAATGTTCCGTTTCTCTCTGTTAATTGCGAAAAAATGTATGTTTTGGAAAGCACGAAGCATCGGTCATCGTAGAAAATCGCTAGCGAATGGCACGGTAAAAATACACAGTGGAGGGAAAAAAAAGTCCATCGTCTGGAAAAAATAATGAAACTTGCTCTCTCCAGAGTGGACGTGTTTGGGTTTGATTGGATGTGTTTGGATTTGTCGGTTCGCTGCAGCGATCGATTTCACCTAATGAATTACTTTAGAAAAAAGAGATCTCGTCACCTGTTTCCATTTTAGCCTCACCTGTATTGTTTGTGCAGCAATTCACAATGCACATTCTTCTTTTCTATCTATGTGAAAACAATGTTTCGAAACATTGCTTGAATGCGATTGGACAATCGCGGTTGACCATATGTGCATCGATATTTCGTACGGGCTTCTCGTATCGAGTCTTACGGTTGAAAGGCACGTGTCGTGAATCCCAAAGGGAAATAATACCTAATACATACGCACTTTCTTGCACTTGGCAAATACACGCTTGATTATTCATGCCGGAGCCCCGATCATATACGGCGGGGTATACAAGTTGCGCCGCTCACTCGGGATATAAACCACTGCGGATAGTTAGGCCGAGAGAGGGAAAATGTCATTGGCCTCAAGAGCCGAGAACGAAATGGTCATGAATGCTCGTAAATATTGCCTGCGTATGGCATTTTATTATTATATTATATGCGTTTGTAATATCATGATAGAATTTAGTTTATTTACATGTAATAAACATTCAATGTACATTTTTTTCTCAGTTTCAACATTTTTGAAGGCCTGGCCGTCTTAAGGTATTCCTTTCACGAAGCCGAAGATTCAACAATTAACTGATTTTCGTCTCCAATTAAGTAAAAATACATCGTAGTATGCTGGAAAAATTTCAATACAATTAACTGAACTTTCAATGATAAATGATGACTGTAAAAATCGTCTAATTTACACCGACCTTTTAGAGATGACATGCTGGCCACGTTTCTATCTAATAATCTACATACTTGATAACCAGGGATTTCTTATACAAACTGCTCTGCACGTGTGAAAAATTCTAAAGATTCCGTAACGACTATAATAAAGGAATGTTTGAAGAAAATATTGAGCATACAACTTAGAAAAATGTGACCGACAAGAATTTTCGTAACCACGACTTTTCGGAGAAACTGTCAAAATTTCAAAATCTTCTAAATTTATACGATTTTTTTTTATTCTAGTGCTTCATTGGGTATAATAATCGATTGGAACTTATTTTCATTGCGCCACTGTATTCTACTAATGATTTAGAGGTTTTTTTTCTAAAACAAATATAATATTAAATATAATATTGAATATAAAAAATAAAATAAAACATAAAAAAATATATATATTTATAAAACAAATGCTTAAGAACTCACAAAATACGGCCCTCCGCGAAAAGAATACCATAAAATGTGTCTTTTTCATATAGCGATGGAAGATGTTGAAAATGTTGCTTAAAAATATTTTTATTTTTCAATTTATTTATTTTTAAAATCATGTATATGAATTTGTTAAATTTATTCATTTTTTAATATGTCGAACTATAATATGTCGAATAATTTTTTTATTCTACTTAATTACCATCTGATTGTATTCGATAATAAACATATTGTAATGAATTCAATTGTGTTTAAATTTCTTTGTAATCCTTTGCAGTCAGTATTTAAAAATAGGAAAAAAAGATAATTTTTTAAAAATAAAATTCAAGAATATTACGAAAATTGAAGTAATCAAGGACATATACCTCTCTCTCTCTCTCTCTCTCTCTCTCTATATATATATATATATATATATATATATATATATATATATATATATATATATATATATATATATATATATATATATATATATCTTTCGCTATGTCCTATATGTATGTGTATGTATAACTGGACTTTTTTCAGTCTATATATATATAGGTCATAAAAAAACAACAAGTAAGCAAAGTCCTGTTTTTCGTCTGCCCACGTGGCAAGTCTGTAATTTTCGTTTCATTCCCCTTCGCAAGCAAAGACTGCGGGACACGGTTCTTTCCTCCTGTCGCAATAACTAGAGGATTGGGTAATGTTTCTTTTTTTCCTTCCTACAACCGGTATGCGCAACGCACTTGTTGCTTTACCTGTACCGCGTTGACTGCCTTGCAATGCTGTTTCTCGTGGTTCCGCGAACTTTAGAGAGTCTCTCAGTGCGACCAATATACTATAGGCTACCACTGTTGGATTATCAGACGAGTCCGTCGTTCGCAACTCACCATATGCTCGCTCCTCATTTCAATGGAATCTTTTACAGTGATTTGATAGTAGGAAAAACAATGAGTTTTCATTCTTTTACTTTTTCAAGATTCGGAAAAGTTTCGACTCTATTAGGATTTTAGGAGCGACGAGAGAGGGAAAAACGACAAAAAGAGAGAGAAACGAAAAACCATAGGCGAGAACTTCTGGGTAGAAAAAAATTACACAGCTGTAATATTTTTTTTAGCTAAAAAAATATCTCATTTTGTGAGTCAAAATTAAATTGGAAAATTTAATATAAAACAAATAAGAAATAGAAAAGCCAAAAAAAAATTTATTTTCACGCCCTCTTGGAAATTTCTTTACTTATCCTTTTTTTAAATGGCAATTAGAAATATTGAGAGCATCTTAGCAATTGAATTTTTGCAATTTTGGCGTTTTGTTATTTTGTATTTACCTAAAATTCTGCAGTTAATTTTTTTTAAATCTAACTTTGACAGTCAACATTTAATTTAAAAAATTTAATGTAAAATAAATATTAAATATAAAACCCAAACAAATTCTTCATTCTTACGTCCTCTTGGGGATTTCTCTATTTATCCATTCCCTTGAATTTGAGCAATTTTGGCATTTGGTTATTCTGTATTTACCTAAAATTCTGTAGTTAATTAAAAAACAATCTTACTTCGAGTGAATATTAAATTCAAAAAATTAAATAAAATACAAATAATAAATATAAAACCCAAATAATTCTTCATTCATACATCCTATTTAAAAACTTTTTATTTATCATTTTGCTTGTAAAAATGGCAATCCTAAATATTGAGAGCACTCTTGGCGATTGATTTTTACCAATTTTTGGGTTTTGTTATTCTGTATTTCCCTAGTATCCTGCGGTTAAAATATAAAACAATAACTTTGGGAGTCAAAATTACATTTAAAAAACTAAATATGAAACAAATAATAAATATAAACCCCAAACAAATTCTTCTTTCTTACGTCCTCTTAGGAATTTTTCTATTTATCTATTTCCTTGTAAGGGCAATCAGGAGTATTGAGAGCATTCTAGGCGATTGATTTTCAGCAATATCGCCGTTTTGTTATTCCGTATTTACCTTTCCTAAGCTTGAACAATTTATAACTCACGCACACGCAGTTTACTGACCATTCGGAGCGAGAGGTCGTTCTCGATCGAGGATAATTACCGTTCGTCCACTCGAAATACACGCTTTATCGTAAAATTATCTCGACGTACGATCGCCCATCGTTTTATGGGGTTTCGTTCGCCATGTACGAGTTTATCTGCTACAGCACAATTGCATTATTCCATGAGAAGGAAAATGTGTTACGCTACCACTTACGCGTAGCCTCGTTGGCCCTCTATCGTACAGCAGAGAGCGCACGGGTCGCGATCAACGATTAGAACATATTTCATTCGTATCTCGTTTTTTTCTGATCATTTAAAAAATCTGTTCAACTTGTATTTTATTGTTAGTAGAAAAAAGAAAAACTTTCTTTATTGTACTAAAAAAAATCCACGCGCTTGAAATAAGAATTTTTTCAGATCAACTGAAGCAGATGTCAGGAAATGGCACGTTTTTCAGCTAAATTGAATAAAATCAAAACTGATTTGATTCAATTTGATTTTTTTATTGGTTAAAGTGCAAGAATTCAAATTAAAGTGCATGAAATCGATCTGAAGTCATGATTGAAATGTTATTTTTATTGCTAACAAGGAACATCACTTAAATATCCGTCTTCGATATTGTTGAAACTTATACATGTAATAACGAATTAAAAATTATCAGACACGTTTTTTTTTTATCTGCGAAAAAACGGTTTTAAGGGGAAAAACCACCCCCCGCCCCCTAACAACAAAAGTAATACCAAATGTACAATAATAATAGAACATACCCTAAGTCTCAAAAGTGTTGGAATCTTTCCTTTAAAAAAAATCATGAACATCTGCTATTTTTCCTCGCCTAAGGGTGTCTCCCCCTTAAGCTATTCCTTTCACGGAGGGTTATATTTTGTGGGGGCGTAAGCAGGGCCCTTCTAAATCATTGAAAAGTTACGGTGGCGCTTAACAAAAATAAGTTACAATCCATTGTTATACCCAATGATAAAATGGAATAAAAAAGATCGCATAAATTTCGTAGATTTCGACACTTTTACATTTTCTCTGAAAAGTCACAGTTACGAAAATTCTTCTGCTAACCACACTTTTCTAGGTTTTATTATTAATATTTTTTTAAACATTCGGTGGCCCCTGTTATTATTGTCGTTGCGAAATCTTTAGAAATGTTTACATTCCCAGAGCAGTCTGTATCGGGCATCTAAAGGGTGTCTCAAAATGACCTGACATTTTAAATTCCGGCCATTTTTTTTGTGGCGAACACAGAGTACTAATCTTTGACAACTGGCATCAGGAAGTATCGAGGTTTAGTCATGGAACCTTACACAATCGAGCAACGCATAGAAATTGTTATTTGCTGCATTGTTACTGCAAAATTATTACGGACGAACAAATGACCTCCACGATCGTTCGGTTTGACGTCATTGGACTTCTTTCTTTTGCCCGTGTAGAAATTGTAGTAGGGTTCGATTCAGGGCGCGTTCAGGCTGGGGTTCGGTGGTCGTTTTTTGCTCAAAATCGGCAACTTGGCTGTACACTTTTTCAGTACACAGGATAATAATTTTACTTCATTGTACGCGAAAATCAGTTAACCGTTGAATATTCGGGTTCGTGGAAGGACAACCTTAATTGTCGAAAACAATCGAGCGAGAGGAAATATAGAACAACGGGGTTTCCCATGCTCCACGAATCGGCATGCAGAATAATGGATTGGATATTGCGACTGGCGAGCTACCCGCGGTCGTACGCAATCTTGCGAGCCAGTGAACCAGCAGATTCCAACACAAAATCATAAAAGGAGCTTGTTGAGAGAGGAGGGAATAAGGGGTAAAGGGAAATGCCAAAGGGAGAAGGACAAAGGGAGGGAAAGAGAAGTAAATAAACGAGAGAGATACAGAGAGAAAGAGATAGGAAGAAAGAGAGACCATCAGACATAGAAAAATCAGCACACAAAAAGAAACCAAAAAAACGTTAGGGGCAAGTAAAATAGAGGGGATTCAAAAGAGGGACTGAGAAATAAGGATAGAGTGAGAGAGAGAGAGGGGGGGGGCTGGGAAGGTGCGAGGCTAGCCCGATAATTGGAAAAGTAAGTACGAGGGAAAAGCCTCGATGCAATGAAGGCCTGGCAACGATCGCACACGCAGTGGTGCATGCCAACGTGGCGCCTTCCCTCTCCCGCTGTCGCCCTCTCTCTATCCTAGAGATAGTGGGAGAGAGAGATCATGCGGCGCTGATTAAGTCGTTACGTGATTCGATTTAGGGTCGCGAACTCCGGGCGGTAAAGGTAACTTCACCGAAAGAGGATGCTTGCGTGTCTGTATCTCCGGATATGGAAGACCGGTAGAGTTCCCGAGGTGGAGAGACAGAGAGACCTCGACGGGGATCCAGCAACAATTAACGTATTCTCTTATTCCTCTCAAGTACAAACAGAAGAGCTCCGTTCTCACGCGAAAGCTTTTTTCTAATATCTTTGTTACGCTGCTTCCTACCGCCTTTTACACTAAATAAAGAAAGAAAACTAGTACCCCGCATTAGCATATTGGAAAATTGAACGTACTCCAAGGTAATCCTTTCACGAAGCCGAATATTTGAAAATCAATATGTTTTCGTTTACAACGAAGTAAAAATACATCACGGTATAAGGGAGAAGCAACATATATAATGCTTCTCAAATAATATACTATTGATCATCAAATAATCGATCAAAACTTTTTTTTTAAATATATTTTATTGCTCCGGGCAACGCACTTCCTCAGTTTGCACTGGGAAATATTCACCTACCCCCGGGGGTTATTATTATTATTACTATTATTATTATTATTATTATTATTATTATTATATAACTGAAATGTTAAATTATTTGTGTGGCAATAAAAGTATCGTCGGAGAATATGAAGTAAGAATTTTTTGCTCCAGTCTTTCGCCCATTTCGGAAAGACACAATTAAATTCAGGTATTCTCTTCTCCACATTGATATACCGATAATTCCATACTAGGCTTATAATCCCATACTAGGCTTTTTGCGACAAACGATCGGTTATAAATTTTCGCTTAGGCCGAAGAAAAGCGAGAGATCTCGTAAAAGCCTTCCATCACGATTGGAATCGTAAAATCGATTTTTCTCGCTTTGACGATGACGTTTCGTTTTTTTGTTTATCATGCACTCGGATTTTTGTATTTTACTGCGAAATGTTACGAGATACGAGATTTCCGCTCGAATCACAGATCCACCGTTTAAAATCGTAATGCGCGATTCTTGAATTTTTTACAGCCTGAAATAAAACCCGCACGATTTATCGCCGATTTTCACGTAAACGCGTTCTCGGCTTATGGATTTTTTATCTTCTTTTTTTGTCGATAAGAGTTGATCGGCGTACGTTCTCGAATTAGAGCATGGGGATATTCCCGCAATCGGCAGATATGAAAGATAATGTTTAATTTATGTGGAACTGCGATCCGACAGTGAGGAATATTCCTGGAGGAAAAATAAGTACCCGATGTGGCTTTTTTGTGGAATCGTACTTTTGAACGTAATCCAAAAACTAAGTCAGGGGGATATTGCGATATCTGTGGCCCTTAATTGTGACCACGTGGCCTTCAATTTTTACCCAAAATAAGACTTTTTTCAAGAGTGGTAAAAATCGCAATTCGACCATTAAGAGGGTGAAACAAGGGTTTCTAAATTTGGGTTTGTTTGGATGCTTTTTTCTATGTTCACATATGTGTGGCATGCACAGTTGAGGCCTTAGGCCACTCTAGAGGCCGAAAAATAGGGTTTTGGGCTTTTTGTCGGAAAAACTATAAAATAAATCGAGATTACAAAAAGGGTGTTTATCATACATATCAGTGACTGTGTACAATAATTTTTTTGAAGCGATTATTTTCTATGGAAGTATGTAGGATTTTTTTATATTGCATGGTTCATTTCTCATTAACAATTCCTATGTACTTCCATAGACAATGTATTTTTCAAAGTGTATTCGAAATTTCAAGTGAATCGGTTGAAAAGTGTCTGAGTTATGTTTTCGGCCAACTTAAAAAATGCAGTTTTGAGATAAACGCTGCACAGTCGCCATTTTGAAATTAATCGCTTCAAAAAAATTGTTGTATACAGTCACTGATATGTATGATAAACACCCTTTTTGTAATCTCGATTTATTTTGTACTTTTTCTGAAAAAAAATCCCCAAAAACCCAATTTTTTCGGCCTCTCGAGTGGCCTAACCCCTTAAGGAGTCAAAAGTGCTGCTTGACTCTACACGCACCAAATATCGAGGAAAACATGCTATAGTGTTATATATCAAATAAATTTGAAAAGTTCCAGATAAATCTGGTAAAAGAAAGTAGGTTTTTTCATTCAAACGTCAACACTCCTATTTAGCCCCCTTAAAGATTACATTTTGGAAATTGCTGAAATACGTGTTTAATTATTTATATTTGAGTGTATTTATATCAAGTTTCAAGCAAATCTGACCAAAACATATTTTGTTTCATATAAACTTTAAAACCCCCGCTTCACTCCCTTAAGGGTCGAATTTCGATTTTTACCACTCTTGAAAAGAGTCTCATTTTGGGACAAAAATAAAGACTGCGTGACCAGAATTAGGGGCCACAGATATCGCAATACTGCCTAAGTCAGAAGTACAAACATGGCAAATCGATCAGAGTCCCCGCAAATCTCCGTTCTGGTTTTTTTCTTTTTTCAAATGATTTTTTTAACAATATCGATTAAAAATCGAGGTATATTTGCTGAAGCGTAATGTAAGTTTAATACGTTCGTTATATATGTTGCTGTCGCTGTCAGAATATGTTTTAAAGAGATTCTCGAACCAGCAGTCATCACTGAATACTAATCTTTCGAGGTGGAGAGACCCTGTTCAATAAATCTGCAAAAGTAAAGAAAAAAACTGGTCTATCCGTTAAAAACATTTGTACTCATGAGTAAACGGGCCTTCGGTATGATTGTTTCCGAATACTCGAGAAAAAAAAAGAAACTGGATCTGAGTACCGTTTTGCGCGTAATGACTGATTAAACATAGTGACGTGAGCGACGGATTATAAGAGATTTCGTAAGGACTTAAAAAATCGCCGTCTGCGTTTCTTTTTAATCGTCGCTAAATAACAGCTGGCAAAGGGGATCTAGAACCGCGATGTGATTATTATTATGGTCGAGAAAAATCGTCTCGCGGTGATCGCGATGATGAGTCCGCGCGCGATTCTCCCGTTCCATTGGACCGCACTCAGCTGCGCTCAAAGAAGAAATTCGTAATTGGAAAAAGTGAGTGCAGATAAGCGCAATAAAGAGAGAGAGAGAGAGAGAGAGAGAGAGAGAGAGAGAGAGAGAGAGAGAGAGAGAGAGTGAGAAGGGGCGAGCGAGACAGGAAAAGAGAAAGAGCAGTAGACTAATGAGAGTATGATAAAGAAGGTTCATAATTCCTGTAACAGCTATAAGTCTATTGGTTATTTATTCATTTATTCATCTATCTAATGTTCATTTCGTTATTTGTTAATTAATTAATTAATCTGAATATCAAGTTATTTATTTATATATTCATCCATTAATTTATATCGCTCATGCACTAGAAAATTGTAATACGAAAATACTGTTTTGAGAAAAATGCATTTCTTCACATTTGTGAGGCTACTGTGACGTCAATATTTATCTGAATTAGCCTTTAATGATTTTATTTATTGTGAAATTCATTTCATAATAAATAAAACCCTTCCCGAAGGTTATAAATATTAGATGGAGGAAAAAGTTCGTGGCGTTTTCCCTAATAGATATATTGGGAAAAACGCTATCTATCTATATATATATATATATATAATAGGATATATTTCAATAAAAAACATTATGTTTTCATTATAAAAATGGTAATTGTATTATTTATAATCATTTAAAGACTTTACTCCTATTTTAATATCGTATTAATATTCTATAAATATTAATTAAACATATAATAATATATATTACACAGTTTAATAATGAAGAAGACATTATATTTCCACTATAAAAATAATAATTTTATTGTGTAGCCAATCCCAAAACTCGATTTTTCTGTGTAATGACAGTTTTTTTTAGAGGATGAGTGATATACTTCGTCACCGAATCAAAACTCATCGGTTTTCAGTCACTGATAACTTCGGATGTCAGTAACTCTCGTCACGTAAGCAACACGCCGTTTTTTTCTCGCACGATTCGAAAGAACAGCCATAAGAAAGTCCTCTTTCAAATTGATATGCGTGAACTGGTAGAAGAGTTCCTTGTAATGCAAATTTCATGTAAAATGCGCTTGAATAAATGATGTTTCTGTAGGAAAAAAGGTGTAGCTCATATTCCGAGCGGATGAGGAGTGCCCGCGTTTTGAGTGGGACGCGAAGTCCTACGATGTGGCTGGGCGAAAAATAAAAAAAATCCGATTGGAAATGCCGGAACGAGCGGTTTCAGGAATTCGTGCGAATTTGTGGAATAAGAATGGCCCCGCGGGGAGTCTTCGTTGCGAGTGTTGTTGTGACGTTCTCCGCGTGTCGCGATGTCGGCCTCTTTGACCCGCTTTCTCTTTTCCCACCCGATTTGTCTCGTGGGGGGACGCACAACGTGCCCCGTTGCACGCGAAACACGCAGGCTTCCTCGAGCTCGCGGCGTTGCAGAGCTATTTTCTTCGACGAGAAAATTCGCCAGTCGTCTTCTCTTCGGAGGCTCTCGCGCGCGTAGCCCATCGCGACCTGCATTTCAATAGCCCCTCTTGACGGAATGTCACCCAGGGGCGCACCCCCCTCCCGCCCTCCATTGGTTCGTGGTATCGCTTTTTCTTGCTGATGTTGAAAATTGTTCGTACATTCGACATGAGTTTTCTTTTGAAAAATAAGATCCTTATTACCCGTACAGAAATTTGATGGGGAGTCCCCAGGCTCCCCCCGGAATGTCAAGGGCGCATCCTCCCACCCCCATTGGCTCGTGGTATTGCTTTTTCTTACTGATGTTGAAAATTGTTCGTACATTCGACATGAGTTTTCTTTTGAAAAATAAGATCCTTATTACCCGTGCAGAAATTTGATGGAGAGTCCCCAGCCCCCCCCCCCCCCCGCAATGTCAAGGGCGCATCTTCCCACCCCCATTGGCTCGTGGTATCGCTTTTTCTTGCTAATATTGAAAATGGTTCGTACATTCGATGTGATTCATCTTTTGGAAAATAAGATCCTTATTACTCGCGCAGAAATTTGTTGGGGAGTCCCCAGGCCCCCCCGGAATGTCGGGGGCGCATCCTCCCACCCCCATTGCCTCGTGGTATCGCTTTTTCTTGCTGATATTGAAAATTATTCGTACATTCGATATGATTTTTCTTTTGAACAATAAGATCCTTATTACTCGCGCAGAAATTTGTTGGGGAGTCCCCAGGCCCCCCCGGAATGTCAGGGGCGCATCCTCCCACCCCCATTGGCTCGTGGAATCGCTTTTTCTTGCTGATATTGAAAATTGTTCGTACATTCGATATGATTTTTCTATTGAAAAATGAGATCCTTATTACTCGCGCAGAAATTTGTTGGGGAGTCCCCAGGTCCCCCCGGAATGTCAGGGGCGCATCCTCCCACCCCCATTGGCTCGTGGCATCGCTTTTTCTTGCTGATATTGAAAATTGTTCGTACATTCGATGTGATTCATCTTTTGGAAAATAAGATCCTTATTACTCGTGCAGAAATTTGTTGGGGAGCCCCCAGGCCCCCCCGGAATGTCAGGGGCGCATCCTCCCGCCCCCATTGGCTCGTGGAATCGCTTTTTCTGGCTGATATTGAAAATTGTTCGTACATTCGATATGGTTTTTCTTTTGAACAATAAGATCCTTATTACTCGCGCAGAAATTTGTTGGGGAGTCCCCAGGCCCCCCCGAAATGTCAGGGGCGCATCCTCCCACCCCCATTGGCTCGTGGCATCGCTTTTTCTTGCTGATATTGAAAATTGTTCGTACATTCGATATGATTTTTCTATTGAAAATTAAGATCCTTATTACTCGCGCAGAAATTTGTTAGGGAGTCCCCAGGTCCCCCGGAATGTCAGGGGCGCATCCCCCCGCTCTCCATTGGCTCATGGTATCGCTTTTTCTTGCTGATATTGAAAATTGTTCATACATTCGATATGATTTTTCTATTGAAAAACAAGATCCTAATTATCCGTGTAGAAATTTGTTGGGGAGTCCCCAGGTTCTACGGTATCCACATAGGGGTTTGACACAGAGCACCGAAAATCGGTAAGATTAAAGATTTCTCATCACTAATGCCCAACGAGAGATACTGACCCCTCTTCGACAGACCTTTCCTTTTCTCCATCGATTTTTTTTCCGAGCATCTACTCCAACTGTATGTTATTTTGTGCCGAAGAATGTATTTCGATCGATCATCCACATATAGACCGCGGGATATGCAAAAAAGAGGTTTTTTTATGAGAAACCTACCTTACCGACACCGGTTTTAAAAAGTTTCCCCGTGCCTTGTTCGCGACATCGATACAGAAGTGACACTCCCATAGTCGTGGCTCCACCCCGAGGCTAAACGTCAGCAGAAATTTGTTGGGAGTCCCCAGTATCTACCACATCCCTAGAGGGATCGGATGGGGACGGCGTGCGTAGGGAGTCCACTTTGGAATCCAAGTAGATGCCACGCTGTTTCCCGAGTCACGTCGTTTGAGAATTTTTCTACGAAATTCTGAACTGGAATCTGTTGGCTCTCCAAAAAAAAACATCCTTTTGTGGCCCTGGGCACGTTAGAGAGTCCCAAGATACATCTCTAGGGATTTTTTAAGGACAACGCACATCGGGAGTCTCCATTGGGATCCAATTGGATGCTGCGCCGTTCCCCGATGAACGCCGCTTGAAAAACGTTCGAATCAGAAATATGTAAATAGTCAGGAGAAAAGACTCGGCGTGTTGAAATATAAACGGCACGCTTCGTGAGCGTGTACGTGTGTGCTGATATTATATCAAAGTGCAATAAAGTAATTAACGAACGACAATTACTGCGGATTTCCGGTCATCGGTTTCAAATCGACTTACAAGATATTCTCTTTAAGGGCAGAGAAACCTTTAGGCTGATTTTTTCTTAGGCTGAAAAAATGGGCTGATTTTCATGATTTTTTTTTCAAGAGACGTTTCTTCACCATTTTTTTAAACTTAGTATATGTACTATTACTACTTTTGGCTGTTACATGGTATTTTTTATTTTATTAATTTTAAAAAATGGCAGAGTTATCGGAGACTTTTTCCTTGAAATTTTCAAAAAAATCATTTTTTTATTACGGATTCGTAATCTACATGTAAGTAGAAATAAATCTGTCGAAGCGTTTCCCGGATTTCGAACGTTTACGATATTTTACGAACGTTTACAAAACTTTGAACGAGTTTTTCTCGAAAACAGGTTTTTTTGAAAATGGCTGACATTCTCCTCACCGCTGTAATTAACATATCGACCTGAAATTTGGAGAGCATACTCAGAAAATATGTCTTCACGGAATGACGGATCGTTTTTTCGATAGATACAGTTTTGCATTTATTATTTATCTTTTTATGCGAAAAACACGCGAAAATTCGATTTTTTTTTAATTGCCGCCATTTTCCGACATTTGTACTAAACGAAAAACCCATCCGTCATTCCATGACCAAAGGGTCACAGATTGATAATGTGCTTTGAATTTGTATTTCAGATCAACAAAGAGGGGGCAGTGATGTCAGCCGGTTACCTCCCGCGATTTGAGGACCTGTTTTGGCGGAGCTGCAACGGCCGCCATTTTGGTTTTTTTTTTCAAAAAAAATTTTTTAACGTTCTGTATATCATGAATAAAAGTAAGAAAAAACCGCACTCAAAAAGCTTTACTCGTTTCCTTTAAAAAAAATAAAATGTAAACACCTGAAATATGGCACTCCAAGGACAAAGTCTCCGTTATGGCACGGTCTTCTAATCTGCATTTGCAAAACTGGCGTGACGTATAGCTAAAAAAATTATCGACCGATTCTGATGAAATTTGGTATATATTTTGCTAGCCTTATTGTCTAAAACATGACCTTAAACGTTCTTGAAATTTTTTTAATCTCTAAATGTGGCAATTTTTTGGCATATTCAATCTCTTCGTTTTGAAGCGAACCATTTCGTCGATTTTCAACATTTCTCACGTTTTCCTGATTCATATTCCGCGTATGAGTGTCAATGAACGAAACGTTTTCGTCGGTTTTTTTCAGATTAATCCCGCCGACGATACGTGTCACGCCGTCCGACAATATCCAACGCAACCCGTTCAGAAAACCGTGCTATACTTCCACTATTTGTAAAGATTAACAACAAAAATATACCGCTAACAGCCAAAAGTAGTGATGAAACATACCCTAAGTTTAGAAAATCGCGATGAAATCTTTTCTTTAGAAAAAAATCACGTAAATCAGCAATTTTTTTCTCGCCTCAAGGTAGCTCCCTCCTTAAGCGTTTATAATTTTTAAGCCCTTATATACCTGTGAAAAAAAATATCGTTTTTTTTGTTTGCTTCAATGATGTTTAAACAAGGCAAGAATGACACTGTTGATGTGTATAAACATTCCAAGAATGATATGGTCCGAAGAAAGATGGTTGTAGCGTTTTTCTCGAAACCATTTTTTTCCTAATCGGGCGGCCTCGTAGCTCCTATAAGTTTGAACCAATTGAGTTCAAATTCCAGCTTTAGCTTCTTAGATAGTTTTTCTAGCGAAGTTGAGTAGATGTCTAGCGGTATTGCGACTTCTAAGTACTCGCAAAATATTCCATTAGGTGGAAACAGTGTCCCGGAGAAATTCACCTAATGTATGTGACCCAGCGGCGCATTTCCCCACTCGATCGTGGTATCATCTTTTCACGCTGATATTAAAAACTATAGTGTAATAGAAAACATACATTTCATATGAGGAGCAGGCAAACAAGACCGGAGTTGTCCACATTACGTCAATTTTTATTTTATTTTATTTTTCGTATTCTCCAAGTACCCTTTTATTGTCTCCTGAAATGTTCTCAATCATATCCGGCTCTATACACCTCAAAATGTATTAAACACTGCCTTATCAAGCGAAAAGGCAGGTTTGTTGCCCAAAATTTAACGTTGTCATTTTTTTTGTTTTTGGGCAAAAAAGAAATTTTCCTCATTTGTTTTTGGGCAAAAAAGAAAATCAGGTACGACGGTGTTCCGGGAAAATTGAGCTACCTGCAAATCTGTATCGGGGCTTCTAATACTCCGATTCTACACGTGCTTGTATACTTGTGCAAGATGTCTCAAAATGACCAGATATTAATTAATTAATGAAACGTATTATTTATTCGAAAAGTACGAATATTTTTATTTTAAGGGGCTATACCAGTGTGACATTTACAAAAAATCGTTTTTTTTTGCTTTTTCGACAGTTTATACTTTCAAGAATATCCTGTAATTAGCAGTTTTTATGGCAAACATCATTTATCTTGCAAAAATCGATAGTTAAATCTTTAAAGGCGTTTTTCTCGAAATGAGTTTTTTTAAATTTGCTGGCATTGTAACTCAAA